>OY796884.1:47019886-47460521 GCA_963680785.1 Diplosoma virens
AAACGCACCAACAGAGGTTATTTGAATTGTTTTTATTCAAGCAGATGACATATCAAACGTAACAAAGTTAAAAGATCCCTGCTCCAGCTTTTTCCTTGTATTTTTGCTTGCAACAAGAACAAGAAGTGGAAATTATTTTACGCACCGGTATCAAAATTTAGCATAAATGACTTGGCGTGAATAACTATTTCATTTCTATATGTTACTTTCTGTACAGTACAATATCTTGATAGGTGTGCGTTCATTTTTTCTTCTTGTAAGTTTATGTTTGAAATAACTCTAAATAGAATAGCTTACTTTTCTTTATTGCACTGAGCGTGTAACGAAAATGACCAAAAAATCGAACTTATATACGATAAGTTCGTTAAAAAAGTGAAATTTTAGAAATATTTGTTGCAGTTTGGTTGAGGTAATCAAAAATTATCAAAGGACTTCCGTCCTACTTTTGAATTATGCTAGGGACTGTATCGAACATTTACGTAAACAAGGTCAAAAGACATTCGAATAGAATATATATTGTGCTATGCTTGAGTGCAATATCATTAATTGGTTGTACCGATGTTTTATTTTTTATTCTAATGTCAAAACTCGTACTATAAATTGAATAATTCTGAAAAAAAAATATCGGTGTCGTAAGTTATGATCAAATTAATATTAAAATCCAAAATTACCCTCGGTAGAAATATATTTCGATGATAATGACTGTTTCGGAAAATGTTAAGATGTTTTATACTCTGACGCAGGGATGCTTGATCTTTTAACCATTATGGTCCAACTTTTGTCGAAAAGTTTATTGCGGGTCGCAATCGGTGCTGAAATTTTAATTTGGTACTTAATTTTAATGTGTTATTTTTTAATGAACCTCCTTGATAACAGGAATTCAGACTACAAAATCGGACCACAAATTTAATTAAAGACTAAACAAAAAAAGATCACCAGTTTGATATAGTACGTGTTTTATTCTTATATAGAACGAGAAATCTCTACTAAGACGAAAATTAGCCTATGTATTCCGAGTTTTCTGCGCCTCATTAGATTGATTCAAAGCATTACAATAATTTGATCAATTATGTAATTACAAATTCTTTGGCGGGCTTCAACAATAGACTTTGCGAGTCTCAGGTTGAGGAGCCCTACTCTGACAAAATGTAAATAATTCAGTGAATGGTAAGTTTAAAATCAAAAAGTATAAGCCAGAGCATTAGTCAAGTTCGACTATAAAATATTCTTGCTACGTAGGCTAGACTAACCTACCAAAAAGAAAAAACTTGCGAAAATCCAAAAAAATTAATTTCACCAAAGTAATCAATCCAAATTAATTTTTTTAATTAGGCTTATTATAACATTTTGAAATATTTGTAAAAAAGTACGATGTGACACTTAAAATTTCAATTTTTTCTTGGAATGAATTGTATTACTTTTTATTGTATGAAAAGAACATTTTCAAAATTGTTCAAAAAGTCCAGTGAATTTTGAAAACATTCGTTACTGCTAAAATCGAAGCATTTTAATAATGAAATCAGATTTTGCTGAAATAGAGATTCTTCTTCTGTGAACTGCAGTAACCTCCCTAAGGGGATTCCAACTGTGAAAGAATTTTACTTTTAATCATACGATCAGTTAAACCGCCGAAGTCGTTTACTTTCAGAAACCAATCTCTGCTTTTCGGCCAATTTACGAAAGTTGACCACCTTTAGAAAACTCGCTTTTTTAATCCGAAATGATATTTTATTACAACATTAAGTATCTCTATCAAAAGAGTATGAAATTCTTTTTCTATATAACCTTGAATGACACTTTTAGCGCTACTAATTGTCCAAATATAAGCAAACAAAGAGCGCGGGCATTTTTCGCTTCGCTTCCCCTTTTAGTCGTAAAAAGTTTTCTAAAAAGCCCAGTCTGAGTAGAGTTAACGCTCACTGCGGGAGCATTTTATGACTAAAGTATTTTTATACGCTAACCTAGGGGTTTTCAACCGGTGGGCCACAGAGCATAAATCAAAATCAAAGCAATATGTATAATGAAGTCATTATGGTCGAAAAATCGGAAACAAGTTCCCAGTGAAGACCTTTTTTTATGTTTTGGGGATGAAAATTAAGAAATTGCAGACAAATTCAAAGTGAAGACCTTTTTTTTTTAGAGATCACCAGATTTTTGCGACGGGAATTAAATTTTGTTGATCGAAGTGGGTCGTTAAAAGTTACCTTGCGTTGAAAAGTGGGCCACGGTATGAATAAGGTTAAAAACCACTGCGCTAACTCTTCCTGTCATAAAATCGCGTATTTCGCATTTTGGCGGCTATTTCGGAATGATGTTAAAAGCGTATTTTGTAATACCAATCAAACAGGCATAATCTATAATAAAGTGCTGTCTGTTGCAAGTTACAGTTAGTAAAAATTATTGATTTTATTTGTGTTTGTAATAGCTTACTAGCAAAAGCAGTATATTTTCTTTCGCATTGTGTTTCTAAAATATGAAAATCTATCGCAAGAAATTTCTCCCATTTCTCTTTTCCGACATACGTCTGCTTCCTTTAAGATGATCAGAAGAAAATATGATATGTTAAAATAATTGTGGTACAATAAATAAAACATGGAATTTTTACTTAAACACACAGCAGGCTGTCTTTAGTGTTCAAGCCGACGTTATTTGCATTGGAACTTGGTACAATGATAATAAAACCACGGTTCAAAAAATTCAACGAATTGTGAATAAATTTATTAGAATGATTTTTGGATTACATCATAGAGCAAGTGTCACAAACATAATGAAAGACAATGGTATAATGACAATTGATTAAATAAATGAACTAGAACTATGTAGTTTTATGTACAAATACACAAAAAACTTGTTACCACCAGGGGCGGATTAGCCCGGCGGGAATTCGGGAGTTTCCCGGTGGGCCGCTCGACTGTGGGCCGGCCCAGCGATTCACTGGGCTGCCTCAAAACTAAATTTAAGAAGCTAACAAATGATCAAGAATATGGATCAGTTTCATACATAATGATTTCGCAATTATTTTTCAGTAACAGTATTGTTGTATAGCCTACGGTATCTATAATTTTCTTATTGTGATTTGTGACTGTCGTGACTTGACGTAAAATAATAAATAAAGCGTCAGTGGTAACTTCTTTCCCTAATTTGCAGTACTAAGTCGCAGGAGAACCGATATCGCGTATGCCACGTAGTTGTTTATCATCCATTCTCCAGGCCCCTCTAAATTTTAAGTAGAAAAAGAAACGAAAAAGCGAAAAGGTGGAGCTGAGAAAGAGCGTGAAAGAAAAAAAAGAAATTGAAAGAAATTGCTGCTAAATGATAAACATTCAGGAAGCATTTGCAAGAGCAAGCGTCTCAACGGAAAGCCAAACAACAGTTAATCCCACTTTGCTATTAGAACATCAAGATCAGCATCAGTCTGTAAATTGTCATGATGTACTAGCATCAGATTTAGTAAATCAAAATTGCTCTTACGTATCTATTCCGCCAGTATCAGAAAGCGAAATCCAGACTGTATATACTGATAAACCAAAACCAGACAGCCTCAGCCAAGATAATCCTTAAGTACGTTCTGCTCCCCTAACGCAAGTTTCAGAAGTTTTCTACGAGATCAGTCTGTAATTCCTTCTGTGACAGAGTACCACTCGTGTTTTGTAAAAGCAAAACGAGATAAACTAACCGAATATTTCGAGTTTCACCCACATCAATGATAAACAACCAAATTCAACGCTACAAATGTGTACTTCCGACCTAATGACTCTGGAGGTCGTTTCCAGCAATTATGGCTCTCGTATTGTGAAGAAAAAAGAAGCTTTATTTTGCAATCTTTCATTACATATGGTACAACTCTAGTAGCAATCAGAACCCCGGCAAATTTCTAACGGGTTTCAATTTGTGGAAACACATTTACCATCGAATTAATAAACACAAAAGTTCTCAAAAACAGAAGGCATGCGTTAAAGCTCGCATACGATTCAGCAATAATAAGACAGTAGTAGACCTACTTACTGTCAGTCAAACATTATTACACAACAAACAGGTCATGCAAAGAAGGTAAATTCTCGACAGAGTTGTCTCGATTGTGAAAATGATTGAAAAACGAGGAACGAGCTATAGGGAACAGGGAGTTCAGAAGCGGTATCAACTTTATGTGATGAAAAACTTGATCACGAAACATTTTTAGAGACTATACTTCTTCTTGCGAAGCACAATAACATTCGAAAGTGTCATTTGGAAAATGCTATTAAAAAATGTTTGCAAAACAAACCCGACCAGCACAAGCATAACCGTGCGAACAGAAATACATTTATCTTCAAAACTACTGTTAACTCTATCATTGCTATTATATCTAAGCTAATAAAAGAAGAAATTCAAAACTCGGTTATAGAAGCAGGCATTTACTCAGTTCAAATCGATTCAACTCAAGATATAACTTCAACCAACAAATGTTCAGTTATTTTACGTTTTGTTTGGGAAAACGTCGAAGAACGATTTCTAGTTGTTGTTGACAGTCATTCGGCAACTGGAGCAGACCTGTGCAATTTGTTGAAGGAAATTTTGCAGAAGCAAAACATAGACGTTTCCAAATGCATTTCCGACAATACAGATGGAGCATCAAACATGTCGGGCAGTATAATGGATTTACAGCTTTTCTTGAAAAAGAGTCTCCTGGTCACATTCACACATGGTGCTATGGCCATGTTCTCAACTTGGTTCTTTGTAATGTTACTACGACTAATCATGCATCCGTATCTCTGTTTGAATTAGTTCAAAAGGTTGGAGTGTTCTTTCGGGAATCATATTTGCGAATGGACATGTGGAAAGAGCAGATGAGCCAAAGACATGGTCATGATATTCAGAGTAGGTTAAACTTGATTGGAGCAACTATGGTGGTCTAAGCAGGAATGTCTTTAAAAATTTTTGGCACATTTGAAGATGGTTCCAGCGGAATGTTCTGCGATGTAATTGAAGTTCTGTATTGTGTTTCTACTTCTGAAGAGTTAAGTGTTAAAGCGCGGTTTGATGCCAGTGTCATGTTAGATAATGTGATTCGATACCAACATATTTTGACAGTCATTATTTATCTACGCATCATGGAGATAAACTCTGCACTTTCAAAGTACTTGCAGACCTCTGGACTGGGTTTCATTAATGCTTTTAATATGGTGGAAGCTACGAAAAAGGATATTTAACAGATTCATCGCAATTTTGCAATGGTTGTAACCAAAACTGACCATTTTGTTTAACATGCCAATAAAGTTTTGGAAGAACGTGGATGTGATGTCTTGATTGAAAGCAGCTTTCCTGCTAAACGGGTTCGAAAAAGTAAAAATGAACCCTTGAATGAATGTCTTTCCAGACTCAATAAAGTTTGAGGTCGATGTACATAACAGAATTCTAAATCAAGTGGTTTAAAGTTTGCATGGACGATTTGCTACGCATAAAAAGTTATGTGTTGATTTAAGCTACTTCGATCCCAAACGCTTTTCCAAAACAGTTCTTCATGGGATTCCTATCTCAGCTGTGAATATGGTATGCAACCTTTTGCCAAATAAAAGTTCAGATTCTTCTTTTTAGCAAGATCTTCGGCAAGAGCTCTTGGATTTCTCCTCAAAATAACCAGAATTAAAAAAGATCTTACCTAAAACACTGCACTGAATTGGATGAAGCAGGTGATCATTTTTTTGAATTTGTTATTGATAAACTATTTACAGGTTAATGTTTTGACCTTTTATCTCACTGTATGATACAACCCGAGCCTATAATTACTTGATGCCTATTTTCCATACCGATGAAAATGTTATTATTTGATCAAAATTTTGCTCTGATATTATCATCCAGCACTTTTCGCAGTTCAACTTTGCTGATATTAATAATTTTTTTCATACAACTTAAATTTTAATTTGTTTTTAAAAAATAGATGACGAAGATGTAAGATCGGACGAAAGCCACAACATTCGAAATGTCGATGCCAAAATTGTTTTCTATGCTGTTGTATTGCGATTCGGAGATATAGAATGTATTGCAGAAGCTATCCTCTTCCATATCAGGCACACAAATGTAAACCGTACTCTTGCAGTTATGCAAGTTGGTTGTGAAAGAATCTTTAGTAAGCTGAGATATGTAAAGAACCGTTTAAGAAATCAGCTAAGCGAAGATCGCTTAGATTCCCTTCTTTTGATATGCGTCGAACGAGACGTTTTGTTACGTATTACGAACCATACCATCATCGACGAACTAGCAAAAAGAAACGCAGAAATGCGAAGACTATTGCTCTATAAATAGTGTTTGATAATGCTTGTTTGTTAATTCTAAATATTCTTTTTTGAAATGGGCTAAATATGATGTAGTTTGTAAGATGAACCGTGTAACGTTTTAATAAAATTTCCAATTAGTTGTCAAAAATGGGCCGGTTTTATTTCAAAGTTTCCGGGCCGGTTGAATTTGCTAATCCGCCCCTGGTTACCACCATGCTTTTTTAATTTATTTCAACACAACATCGTAGGCAATAACTCACAAATAAACACAAGAAGTCAATCTAAATTTTTTTCATCATTTGGTAGATTGAATATAACCAAACAATCGTTAAAGTATAGGTGTCCACTCCTTTGGAATAATGTCCCACATAGATTAAGTGAGTCTGGGTCTTATAAAAATTTTCGTAAAGAATTTTTAAATAAATATCTTATGGAAAAATAAGCTTTCAAAAAAATGAATTTAACAAACTCTTAGAAAAACTTTTGCTGGTTGCTGTTCTTTTTTTTCAGGAAACTTCAAATAATTTGATGAAGAAATTAAATACGAGCTCAAGACATTTCACAAGAAAATCAAGTTAATAAATCAATGATGAAATTTGCCGATCACGACAAAAATTCAATAAATTTTTATATGATGCACACCATTCATTTAATGTTTTTGTAGTTTAATTTTGGTTATTGTTTTTTCCCGGCCATATACATTTGAAATAGTCCTTTTGACCCACGGAAGGATTTCTTTTGGTGGGTTTCTTTGCTTGTCTGACCTCTTTTGGGTCCTGACCCTTTTGGTGAAAGAGTTTGTTGTTTCTCCCACCCATGATTACGTAACATTCTCTTTATATGGCTCGGATGTGTATATTTTATTGTGATAAAGTATCTTTACTACCTTTTGCGTTTTGATATACACTTTTATTTTTTTATTTTTTTAAAAAAATTTAAGTTAATTGTTTTCTTTTTTTCTCTCTTTTTCTTTAAAAAAAAAAAAATTAACGTACAGTAGCTACTTCGTTTTAAATGTAGGGCGACCACGCACAATTGACGTTGTGCGTGTAATAACCTATATTGTTTAGCCGCTGTTTCCTATTTCGCAATCACTTTTTCAATAAGAACTTCAAAACGTAATACCTTGATTGCAAATAAAATTGAATTGAATTCAATTGAAATTTGTAAGTTGAAAACTAAGATAATGGCATAAAAACGCCAGTCTACTATCCACAGCTTTTTCAATAAAACAAGAAATTGTTTTATAGAAAAGCTGTTGTTGATTTTCGCTTTAAATAATCGCTATCAATTTTTGCCGCAAGCCAGCACTGCTTTGGATTCGTAGGTTGTAGATTTTGTTAAAAGTGATAGCCGCCTTAGTTCGGTAGTTAATCAGATTGAGGTTCTCTGCGGGGGTCGTGACGTCTTCGCATTAAAACTCTTCTTGCCGAAACTGAAGTCAAACTTGAGAGAAAACGCGTTGATGTATTAAGGTACTTTGAAAGCTGTTTTGAGTAGAATTAGAAGTTAATATTTCGTAATATTGTATTTATGGTAATCAATAAATTGATAACTTGAAGAAAGTGGCCTTGAAAAAGTATTTCGGTATGTAGAATGTTTTCGTAGACGTTTTCAATTTTGAGTAAATAATTAGTGTTTTAATTGGTTAATTGATTTGGTTTGTTGTTATTTACAAAATTTGAATGATTGTCGTGTCTCTTTTAATAAGCGTATTTTATTTGGATCTAGGTGTACATGAATGCACGTAATTTGTTGCAGATAAACCGCATTAACACCAGAATTACATCGGTTCTAATGAAAAGAAAGGTGTAAAGTATATAAATCGCGCGTTGTCGAAAGGAAATCTAGCAATTTATCAACCACAACTTATTTCACTTATGTTCTTTACTTGGGTGATCAAGGCCATCTTGTTGAAATAACAACAAAGGCCTAGACATTGTAGATTATTAAAATAATAGTAGTAGTAGCAGTTTGTTTTTATTTGCATCCAAAAGAATAATTGATCATAATTGAAAACAAAATAGAGCAAAGGTTGCAAATAGGAAACACATAGCCGTACCTGCCGGGGGGCAGGGGGCAATTGCTCCTCAAGTTTCTAAGATTTGGGAAAAACGAGAGCTTTCTCGGGCAGTGGTATGAAAAATTTGGGCAAAGTCAGAAATTTTAGGGCAGTGACAATGATCAACTTCAAAAAATAGTTACCAAATTTAGGTGAAGACCTTTTTTTAGAGAACACTTTGCTTTTGGGACGAAAATTAAAAAATATGAGACTGAATTGAAGTGAAGACCTTTTTTTTTTAGAGATCACCATGATTTTAGGACAAAATTTCTTCTTGGTTCGAGAATCTCAGACAATTTTTTGTCCTATCCGCGTGCTAGAAAATTATGATTTGGGCAAACGTCACAAAATTTGGCCAAAACTTCAGTGCCCCCCAAAATCTTTGGGCTGGTACGCCTATGGGAAGACGGCAACTAAACAATACGTTATAACATGAACAAAAAAATTGTGCATGGTCACCCCACTAGTTGTGCAAAAAAAGAGTGATTATCGTGTTTAATGTGCATATTGTAATTATTTTGCAAAAAAGAGTAGCTTTGGATAAAGTAGCATTTTTGCGTGCAATTATGTCAAATCTTTAGCACTTTCGATGCGAAATACGGTATATCAAAAATTAATAGGACTTAATCGTAGTGTACTAAATATTTTCTGAAAGTATTGCATTTGCAAGGAGCATTCTAGTTGTCTAATTATAAAAATGGAAATATTTTGCATAAAATCAAAAATCCACTAAACACCAGATTTCATTCTTACCAATTCGAAAGGGACTTAATGAAATTTTGATTTTGTTGCTTCACAAGCAAAAATATAAAAAAATATAATGACATTTAACGGTCAGCGAAGGTTGAGTAATTTCGTTAAAACACCATAAAGTTTAAACCAGAGTTTTCCAAAATGAGGTCCGTGATGAGCACACAAGAGGTCCGCCACGATATGACAAAATTTGTCAACATATATACCGTACTTGGTAAAGTAATCCATACCCTGAAATCCGAGACAGATTTGAAGTGAAGACATTTTTTTAGAAAACACTTTTTTTAGGGACAAATTTTGTCTATAAACGAGCATCCCGGTTTGCCCCTACGGAAATATGGTATGCCTGTTTATAAGCATTTGTTTTTTAACAGATTTTGTGTAATTTATTTTTGGGTTTTTTTGGAGTATTTTGGAGTATCGGATTTTGTGTAATTTATTTTTGGGTTTGTTTTATATCTTTTCTCGTTGGTTGGGCAGAAAATTGATGTGACATAAGATTGGGATCCATGATAAAAAAGATTTGTAAATAGAGGTCCGTGGCCAAAAAGTTTGTAAATAAATCTGACTAAACCACTGTTATAGGTTATATGGAAATTAGTAACATTCCTGCAAACTTTTTTTAACATAAAAAACCAAGCAGAAAACAACGTATTTGTAAGCTCGTCCCTTCAAACGCTTCTAAAGTTTCGAGTGATTCTACTCGAAAAGACAGGGAGAATTTCAACACCAAATTTTCAAGCAATCAGAGTACTTCAATCAAATACTGTATTTAATTTTATTACGTCAGAAAGCCAATTAAAGATTTAAAGGAGGGTTAAATTCGATTATTCCACTGTCTACATAAACATAATAAAAATTACTACAATTTATAATTGCCACATTATGCCGCGCACGTTAATTTACTAATTAATAGCTATTTTACCTATTTTACATATTCTGGATTGCTTATCACGCATTACTTCGTCGCTCCTAGCCACGACCAAAGTAAGACACCGGTTTCAAATTATGGCTTTTATAGCAATCAGTCACATGAGGTGCCATGATTTTTGGTCATGTGTGCCTCGTGCGGTCTTGTGACCATCGCGCAATCCCGTGACAGTGATGTAGTCAAGATTTATATGTCGAATCGTAAGTTGTCGCGGCAAATTCTAAAAACCAATTAAATTGCCAGTTCACGTAACAGTATTCATTAGGCTTTCCATATATTCAAAGCATAATTTATCCGAAAAATCAAGATAAAACATATTCACTGCATGTTTTTTACATCCAAAGCATAACTAATTTTTGAAAGTGAACAATTGGATACGTACAATATTGTTTTCGTTTTGTTAAATATAATTTTTAAATGTCAAATGAAATCCAATGTAGGCTTTGACAGAGTTTTAGTCATCAGCATTAATTCGTATTATTCAAAAGTACCGAGTACTGGTACCGCGGTACTTTTAAGAAGTGCCGTGCCCACCACTGTTAATAAGCCATGGCTTTCATATCAGCTCTTTTACGGAAATGCCCAATTTAGAAGTTACACAGGATATCTATGTTTTTTTCCTATTTTTTACGTTCCTACATTCCATAAATGATTGATTCTCCAAGGAGACATTACATTATACATTATTTAAATTCTGTATTAGATGTTTCATCTAATTGATTGTAAAATATTTTTTATAAGTTTGTTTTATTTTCAGCTATTTTTCGCTTACAGTAGTTTGAATTTTATAATTTTGAAGATGAAGCCTAATGATCTTCATAACGCGATAAACCAATGTAAAAATACTTTTTCTAGTCGGTGTTTTTTTGTCGATAGCAAAATATTGATTGCTGGAGGTTGTGGATTTTTGTGTTTTCCTTCAGTATTTGGTATGTTTCAATGTTTAGTTTGGAAAAAAATGCATATTGCTGCACATAAAAAATTAGCCTTGGTTTATGGTTTTTTTACGGTGTTTGTAAGTTCTTTAGTATCTCATTCTGTAGTTGAAATGGTCAAACTAAAACAGAAACAAATTTCTTTGTCATATATTAATGAGAAAGATATTGTTTTATGTACCTTTTTATCCCTTACCCAGTTTATAATTATAGCTAAAAGTTTTAGGGTTGTTTTGCCCAGCAACTTATTACACCCAGGAGCATTTGCAAAAAAAGGTATAAAACTTAAAAAAGCTGAATTTTTTAAACCAGTTACACCAAATCAACGAAATAAAATACAGATTATTGGGTATAGATATGGTTGCCATACTTGTGGAAAAAAATATCTGAAATTTATTAACAGTGTTAAACAATTATTTGTTTTTTCTCGTGTCAAAGTAGAATATATTGCTGATCATCAACCACCCAAAGCGGTTTGTCCGGAAAATTTGAAAAATGATAATTTGTTTTTGTATCCGCATTGTTTTTCTTGTTCTACTCTACAAGCACATCAAGTACGTTTGGCTAAGAAAGAATCTGTAATTATTAAAAATAGAATTGTCACTCATATTTTACGTTTAAAATTATGGAAGTTTTTTTTTCCTTGGACATTTTTTGTGAATTTCAATTACATAGAAGAAACAATAAACAATTTTTTGCATTATATTTTTTAGTTGTGAATGTTTTTTTAATTATATTGTAGTTTCATATTGTTTGATTTGTTAATTACAGTTGATGTATTTAATCAAATTAATTTGTAAATTGGAAAGATGCTGTTGATTAGATTTATGATAGTTGTGTCATATAACTTTTTAAACTAAAATTTTAAATAATTTTTTATATTGGTAAATCAATAATTTTAATTTTTCTAATATTATGTATATTCAACAATAGTTCTGGTTATGTACAGTTTAGCTATATTTGGCAACAATAAGCAACCATTTGTTATTTATTATTCTGTGAATTTAAATTTTATGTTGTTATTTTAAAGAGTATTTCTATTAGATCAAACACAGACAATATTGGAGATAAAGGTTCATCCTTTTATTATCCCAGACTGCTTTGCTGCCCAGATCAGATCTGGGCAGATATGATGTAAACTAAAATCAGGTTTTGTTATGCAATTTATGTATGAAGCATGCTGATACAAATGGGTCTGTGGTTTGCTCAGTCGTGTTGCACTTACAATATGATGTATGAAAAAAATCTTATTGTTGAATCAATGATCAAAAATGCCCAACAACATTCCACAAGTGATAAAGCTCAACTCAAGTTGTTTTGGACAAGCTGATTTTAACAGACTTAGTGCTAATCGTATGAATAAAAAACACAAAGCACAAATATATTCTTGCAGTACTCAATGTTTTATTTATGATTTTTCCATTGGGCCATTCAAATTCTAATTTAGAAAGGTTACTTGATAGTTTGCTAATTTAGTATTTTAAGAAAGTGGTTGCACCAGTGAAAAACATGGAACAACCTGATATTTGCATTACAGTTTATCTAAAAAACATTTATTTTGAAAAATTCAAGAATATTCTGATTTTTTTGGTTTTTCAAAAGTTTTGTTGATTTGTGTAAAATATATTTTCTGAAGTACATTAAATTTGTGCTAGTTTTATATATATATATGTTTTTTTAAAGATTTTATGCTATTAATTACTTTTTTTACTTAACCAAAATGTGCTATTGTTTGGCAATGTAATTAAATACATAATTTTTTTAATTTTAGATTCATTTTATAACAGGTGTGCAAAATTTTTTGAATTTTTTTAGTTCTGAGAAAAGCAGCCAATTTTTTTAGTATTCCAATTTTTTGAGTAACATATGAATAAAGGCTTTGCTTTGCAGCATTTTTTAGCTGAATTTTTTATCATTTGTCCATCATTGACTGAAGTTTTTGTTAGGTGTCAAAAAAAATTTAAGTTAATATGGTCTAAATGTCTGAAAAGATACAAGCTGTTTTTTAAAGTGAATTGCATTTATAAACTGTTTTAAGTCATTAAGTCATTAAAGTTTACTGTTCAAAATTCTAATTACAAAATTGAATGATTATTGTTTTACTGTCCAACATAAATAGCCGTTATTATTATTGAACGTTTCAACAATGTAAACATTTTAAACCAGGAAAGCCTTTTGCATAGTTCAAAATTTATTTTCTTAAGTCATTTCTGATTGATCCTTTTTAAAGATTACTCCAAATTACTGTTTAATGTTGCTTCAAATTAGGTTTTTTCAATGCTGCAATAAATTATAATGGTTACAAGTAAATCAGAGCTTTTCTAAATCAACAAATAATAATAATTTAAAACAACATGAAAAAGGGTTGCCAGTTTGATTTTGTTTTTACTTTCAACTCATGAACAATCATTAATCACATAACTAAAACAACCTGATAAATTTCATTTGTTTGAAATGTGTGTACAATATACTTTTCAACCCACAATATAAATCTATGGTTTCACAGTCCAAGAAGTTGGTGTTTGGATTCAACCAATGTGCTGTTTATCAAAACCATAGATCTATGTGTGTTGGAATATGGTAAAGCAAAACTGTATATTTACATACTTTGGCACCAAATGTATTAATTAATTATTATTGATTAACAACTTTGTGTAAAACATTGACTTAAAGGTTTTATGTGACTCAGTGTAAACAGCCAGTAATTTGATGTGCATGACATTTAGATATGGATTTTTGTTGTAAAAAATAAGACCATTACAATATGTTCTATGTAAACTGTAATCAAGTTTTTAATAATCTGTAATCAAAAAACCCTTGTGTTTTTTTAGATCTGCTTTGTGTAATGTGTTTTGTTGATAAAAGAGTAAATATATTTACAATATCTTCTAAATCTTGTATTTATTGTTAAAGTGTGTTTAATGTTTGTTTATTTGTTTTAATTACATTTTAACTTTGAAAAATTTCTATACAACAAAATAATCAAAAGAATAATTTAATGAGTGGTTAGAGTGCCAGCATTGTGATTGACATGGTCTTGGTTCAAAACCTACTCATGCCATTCTGTTGTGTCCTTGGGAAAGACATTATTTAATGGCATTTTCCCCTGCTTGGTAATCTTGGCAAGCAGTTCTAAATTAAAGTCATATCTCTATTAAATTACTAGTGGACAGTAATATCTTGGCATCTCCAGAAGCAGGTCGGGGTAATTGCTTACACTATGTATTAGCCTTTGTGACTTTCCTGCAAGTCAGGAGGATAAATGTAGAGATAAAATAAATTTACAAAGCACAACTTTTAATTTAATAATTTAATGTCTAACATGGTACAAACTAAAAATATGATTTGAAAAAAGAAAATCAAAAATTTAAAATAGTGACATAGTTAACCAGGCAGTTTTGAGTCTTGTTTACTATTTGCTGTTCATAAGTGTGCAGGTTTTGGGGATTCTCCAAAATTTATAAAGCTTAGATATTTAGAATCGAAAATAGTAAACGAGCTTTGAAGTTTCAATGCAAGTTGAATGGCAAGTTTCTCTGATAAGCAGAGATTGCACCCTTTAGCTCCTGGGTGGTAAGGGGTGGTGTGGGTCGTGACACTTCATTCAATACAGGGGTTTTGTCCTGTGTCTTTGAGCTGCCAGAAAGCTTTCGATAGTTCGGTTGCATTGCATTTCTGTCAAAACAGGCTGAATCTGCTTGCTTCACACCACCTTGTAACTGCAGAAACAAAACCAGCTGCCCTTTGAAAGGCAATTGCTGCAAAAGCTCTATCATTTACAAAGCCGCCTTAAAATCTGACAACATTGCAAACCACTATTATGGTTGTTGTGAAACGGAATTCAAAACCCGTTTCTACAACCATAATCAAATCTTCAAGTTTCGACAGAAATGCAATGCAACTGAACTGTTGAAAGCTTTCTGGCAGCTTAAAGACACAGGACAAAACCCCTGTATTGAATGGAGTGTCACGACCCGCACCACCCCTTACCACCCAGGAGCTAAAGGGTGCAATCTCTGCTTATCAAAGAAACTCGCCATTCTCCAAGCGAACCCAAATACTTCTCTGAACAAAAAATCTGAGCTAAATGGAAAATGCTGACATACAAACAAATTTAAATTAAGAAATTTTTTCTAGTTTTCAGTAATTTAAAAATTTTGGCAACTTTTGTATTTTCTGTATATTTTTTGTAATCCTTGTATTTAATTTCATATTGAACTCCCGCTCTCATCCAGTTTTTGCACCCAACTGTCAAAACATTCCATTATGATTATTTATCATTTTGCCTTTTGACTGCTCATTGCTTTGTCACGGGACAATTTCAGCATTTTCTCGCATTTCACGCCTTATAAATTGTTGTCAAATTTTGGAAGACCTGGGAGATAGTGGATAATGTGCAGCCACACCCACTGTACTACTGCTTTGTTAATTCACTTTGTTTCCTTGTGATTGTGTTTTATTTTACTGTATTTCCTGTGCACCACCTGACGACCCTTGCAGTGAAACAAACAGTTGAGGTTTTGGCTGATTTTTTTGTAATGTTTCAATCCAAACCACTCTGACCTGCTTGCCAAGCGCTACACCAGCATTGTGCAACAATTTGGTTATATACGAGGTCTGTTCAAAAAGTATCCGACTTTTTTGTATAAAGCACACAACACAATAAATTTTGCAAGTTTTATTCAATCTCCTTCAAAATATTCCCCTTGGTGGTTCACACACTTATCCCAGCGCTTCTGCCACTTCTCAAAACACTTCATAAACTCCTCCCCCGGAATGCTCTGAAGCTCCTCCATCGCTTTTTTCATAATGTCTTCTCTTGACTGAAATCGCCTCCCTTTCAGAGTTGTTTTTAGCTTAGGGAACAGCCAGAAATCACACGGTGCTAAGTCGGGAGAGTAAGGAGCCTGTATAATAAGTGGCATGCTGTTTTTGGCTAGAAAAGCTTGGACCACATGTGCAGATTGAGCGGGAGCATTGTCGTGGTGAAGCTGAAAATTCTTTGCTGCCCACATGTTTGGCCGCTTTCTTCGCACAGCATCACGAAGGCGACGTAGAATCTCCAGGTAGTACTCTTTGTTGATTGTTTGACCTTCTGGTGCATATTCATGATGCACGATGCCACGGGAATCAAAAAAACAGGTCAGCATAACTTTCACATTGCTGCGGACTTGCCGAGCTTTTTTTGGGCATGGTGATTCCGGATGCTTCCATTGTGATGATTGAAACTTGGTTTCTGGGTCATAACCATAAACCCAGGTCTCATCACCAGTGATGATTGTCATGATTTGCAACATCCAGCATGTCCTCCGAAATTTCCTTCCGGAGTTCCTTCTGTTGCTCCGTCAGCACCTTGGGGACAAATTTAGCCGACACTCTCCGCAGGTTCAAATCCTCAGTTAGGATTGAATGAACTGAGCCTGTGCTTATTCCCATTTGTGCAGCAATCTCTCGTACTGTTAAACGACGATCCTCCAACACTTTTTCACGAACCTGATCCATCGCCTCCTCGTTTCGGCTTGTGGATGGCCTTCCTGAGCGAGGATCACTTTCCACTGATGCACGGCCATCTTTAAAGCGTTTAAACCATTGCTTTATCTGAGTTGGGCTTAAGGCCTCATTTTCAAAAGCTTGTTGAATCTTTCGAATTGTTTCAACTTGAGTATCACCAAGTTTTTGACAAAACTTGATGCAATACCTCTGTTCGATGCGTTCTGTCATTGAAATGAAATTTTCTGAAAATCAAAAAACCGATGAACACGTACTACACGCCTGCACTAAATGCTTTACACAGAGAGATACGAATGACGAATCGGCCTGAAACGCTTCACGATTACGCGTGAATGTGTGTGTGTGCAGCCACGCTTTGCACGGGCAGTTTGCTCATACCTTATTGGCGAGAGGGAAAAAGGTCGGATACTTTTTGAACAGACCTCGTATATATATATATATATGTAGGTTTTTTCAAGGTTTTAGCCACAAGGTTTTAGCCACAAGGTACAAATTGGTGTGCCTTGTTCTTTCTCAGCATAACTTCACTGGACTGATGAGACCCAAAAGGTCGAAACAGTACTGTCTCCAGTTATATATATATATATATATATATGTATAAAAAACACTGTATGAAAATCAGTTCTTCTAAAGTGCTTGATAACAAAGTTAGAGCCTGAATTAAAACTAAATTATATATATATATATATATATATGTATGTACATAAAAATTTTTTAGTCGGTGCTCTTCATAGAAAAGTGCTCTATGATGCCAGGTCGGAGCAGTTTCATTGAATTTTAGGCCATTCTTTCATGTTATTTTATTTACCACCCCAGACTGTTTTGCCTTCCTGGGTCCATCAGGGGGCAGTTAGAAATCTTATTCAAATGGAATTTTTATTTTATTTTTATTTAATATATTTTTTATTTAAATAAGATTTTCAATTACAAACTAACAAACAATATATGTCACCACTAAAACAAATTCAGTTTCAATTAAATAAATGACCTACCTAATTTTGTACACTTGAATCGCCCCTCTCTCTTGTGTATTTTCTTGTCTGTCTTAATCCGCTTGTACCTCTCACCATCATTTGCACTGTCTTTCACTCACTTTACCTTTTTACCTTATAAAGCTGACAGTGTTCCTCTTTTTACTTTTATTGCTTTATAAAGTTTTCTCCTTTTATACCTTTTTCAACTCACCAAACTCGCCTTCCCTCATTTTTAAATGAATGCAAACCTCCATACTTGCATTTCTTATATTTTTTCTTCTATGATGTCACAGGAATTGTATTATTTGCTTGACTAATTTAACTACATATTATTTTTTACTAAAATGAACTGCATTTTAAATTTTTTGCGAATTTGGTGTCACTGTACATTTGCTGTTATCGTTTGGTGACATTGTACCGTACAATTTGCTGCAAAATTGGTGTCACTGTACAGTGCGTTTTTTTCTCTCAGTCAGCATTTCTCAAGTCAGTGCCCATGATTCTGCTATTGGACAGCATCTTTTGAAAAATCCTCCCTGTGCCAGCCAATACAGTGACACCAAATTCTATATCTTTGCCCAAGAACTAGTGATGTACCGATACCATATTTTAAGCCGATACTGATACCACTACCGATACCAGCATTTGGAGCCGATACCGATACTGCTGATACTTTTTTATCTATCGAGCACCATCAGTAAAAGCTTTTGTAAGTAACACCAAAGAATGTATTTACTAAATCTAGCTTGTTATTGCATTTTAAATTTTTTCAAGGTATTTATCTATCATTACACTAATCTACACAATTTGGGAAACAAAGTAGAAAACAGGTGCCCTTGGCTAACTTTGGGGGGCTGATTTCGAATCTGATGTTTGTTTTCTTGTATCAGCCTTAATTTTTCAGTAATCTTACACTAACTTTTTTCCAAAGAGCTTTAAAATGTTGTATAGCATACACCAACTCTTTGCAGTTTTTAAAAGCTGAGTGCACAAATCTGTTGGCTGATAATTGTGTAAATCGTCCACAACAACATTCTTTATTAGAACACAACATTTTACCTACCTATGTGCTGCATCATCCTGTGTTTCACTCTGTTTGGCATTTCCATGATGTGACACTTTTCACCTTATTTCTGTACTGTATTTCTGCCTTTCTCTTGTTGCTTTTATCACTCTTTCCCAACTGAATATCACATCCATTGTTTTGCTACAAATATTCTCCCTTCTATAGACTTGCAGCTATGATAAGGAGATCCTTTCTGAAATTTCTTGGCTTGCATTGGTTTAATAGAAGCTGCGGTGGTAGCATAACTTGATGAGTTTTACTGCTATTGGAAGTGTTGGTGCAGTTAACACAAGACATTTATTTGAAACTCATGAGGTGACAAGTTGTATGTTTTTTTAGGGCATTTATAAACTTAGAATCGAGATAGTGTTTTTTTAGTTAGTTAGAAAGTCTTGCTGAACTTCAAAATTTAATACCATAAATTTTTTTGCAGAAATTTATTAAAAAAGTTTATTCTAGTACTTGAGCAATTAAACATGTCAACATTACAGTACAGAGGGTGTGTAAATGATCCTGACAGTTTCTGTTACATCTGAGTCGGTTCACGAGAAAGAAAGACAGGCAAAATATCATTCAATTCATAAAGAATGCTTACTACGCTTACTTTGGTGTGAAACTGGTAGACCAAGACAAGTCCTGGGCCCCATAACTTGTATGTCGGCATTCAGCTTGTAGATGAAAGGAAAAAAAACATTTCTCATTTGGAGTTCCAATGGTATGCCACAGAATGATCTTAATGAATGTTACCTTTGTGCTGTCAAAACTACTGGTTTAACATCTAAAACAAGGTCTTCCGTAGAATATTCCAGTTTGCCATCAGCAATTTAACCAGTTCCTCATAGTGTTGAACTTTTTATATCAACATTCTATGGTTTTTAGCTCAGTGAAAGTGAATCTATATCTTCAAGTGAGAAGAGTGAACTGTATAAAGATTTTGTAGTTTTCATTCTTGTTTCTGATACTCCATCAAATTTTTTAGACCTGCGTTATTCATTACAATATTATTACAAATCTCTACAAGAAATCATTAATTATGTTACAAATTCAATCCAGTTCCAGGAGGGAATAAAAATTTTTTATATTTATACTAGAAAAAAATATAAAAAAATTTTTATATTTTGTGCTAAAAAATATCAGCAGGTATTGGCTATATTTACCGATACCGATACTACTAGCCGATACCACAAAAATAGGCCAATACCACTGATACCGATACGTTACTATCAGTACATCACTACCAAGAACATACTTCTTTCCACCTGTTTGCTCTTGAAGCTACGTTTATCAAATCTTGTCAACCCAATCTCTGTCAACACAAGGAATTTCTTTACAGTTTAAAACTCATTAATGCTCTTTTACTTTCATTTCTGATTGGTTGTCTCTCTTGACCATTCAGACACACACTCATTTTCTTTTCTTTCCTTTCTTTTCTTTTCTATTCCTGATTTGCTGCCTTTTTTAACCAATCAGACTCATTCTCCTAGCCTATATAAGCACAATCAGAATGAACATGCTTTTCAAAGCTATCTTAAAGTTTTGTACTGCTTCAACTCTTCAAATTTTGAATTTGTAAATATATACAGTATGTATTTGTTAAAATAAAAACAGATGGCAACTTTTTGATTTCATCTGTGCCTACCATTGTTTTAATCTAATAGTTTTTTTAAATAATTTGTAAAAGGTTCAAATGTTACATCTTTTTAAAAAACATGAATCTAGTTAAAATGGTAACTGTTATATTCAGATAAAAATTTAATTGATGCAATTTTATTTCTATTGAGGTGATCACATAGTTTACTTATGCAATTTGCTATGTTATTTAAGTATTTAATTGAATAACCTTGTACTTTTGCTACTATGTCTTCCAAAAAAATTCAAGATGATGATGGTAGTTTATCTGAGTCAGTTTTTGGTGCAAGACCATCAAGTTCAGAAGTCATTAAAGATGCTAAAAGATGGTGTGTGATGAAATCCATTCAAACTAAACGTCCAATTACTCCACGTGATACTTCCAGAGTACTTTATGGACCCACACCAACAAGAGGCTCTCGACCACCATCCAGTTATAGCCTTGGACCACAATCTTATGATCCTTCAGATGATGTATCAAGACCTGGATCTGTTACTCCTTTGATAAAGTCAAAGTTGGCTCCCCTTCCACATACTCCTACAATTCCTGTTGGCTGTGAACCAACAATATTATCCACAAACAGTCAAAAGGCTTCTTCTGTTAAATCGTCTGTAGAGCCTACATCTTTCACCAAAGAAAACAGTGATGTAGCAAGGCCTAAAGTAGTTCAAGATAGACACAGTGGAGAAGGAAAAACAGAAGAAACTTGTGATGAAGCTTTACATTGGAACAAATATGTTTTACCAATTTTAGAAGAAATAGAAGGTCATCTTGCTAATGAAATAACTTTGGAATCCATTATCAAAATGTGTCAAGCTTGTAAGATATTATTTACTGCTCTTGAAAAGGGATCATGTTTTGACCAAATGTCCTCTAGAAGAAGAAAGTCTTTGTTGTCCATTATGTTTCGGTTGCTTAATATACAGTCACGTGAACTTCACATTTTGTGTGCAAAAATTATTTTGCAACTAAAAATAAAAAATAAAAATTTGACAAATTTGTGCATGTTGCTATTTGCAATTTGTCGTGATGGTAAGCACGATTCATTGTTTGTTGAACACAATATCATAACTCCAATGTTAGTATCTATGAATTATGCTGATGAAGTTTTAACAAACTATGAAAAGTACAAAGCTTTTGTTTATTTGACTGGTTCATTGAAGTGTTTATCTGAAAATGAGTTTGTTGCTCAAAAACTATTCAATATTTCATGTATGCAAGTTTTAACTGATTTTATGATCACAGTTCTTAATTCTTTAAAAGAAATCGGAGAAGATAAAAGAGCTTGGAAATATGCTGAAAGTTTGATTGTTCAAGTGTGTTCAGCCTATTGCAACATGTTGAATGTTGATGAAAAGTTGGAGCAATCTTTGCAATCTCTTCCTACATTAATGATTATTTTAAAATCTTTTTATAATGATATTGAAATTGTCACTGTGCTTTTCCGGATTTTTAGCAAAATGACTATGTACACATTCAGCTTTCCTGTTTTTTTTTCACAGGAGTTTTGGCCACAATTATTTTTATCTGCATTATCTACTTATTACAAACATTCTGATACTTGCATTCATTTGTCTTTAGTTCTGGGTGATTTGACATCACAAACTAATCATGCTAGAAATCAGCTTTATAATGATAAATCTTTAAAGTGCATGGATATATTGATAAAAATTATGCGGTATTATTTGGAACTAGATGATCAGTTAAGTGAAGAAGAAATCAAGGACAAAAAATTTAATGATGTTTTAATAAAAGTTGTAAGGATTATTGCTCATTTATCAATCAGTGAAGTTATTGGCCCCAAAATTGCTGCTGACAAGCCTTGCATAGACATTTTTTTTATGATGCTTGATAAGTATGATGTTAATGTTCAAGAAGAATTGGTCATCAATATTTTAGCCACATTAAATAATCTTTCTTACTACAGCAATGATAATAGCATTGTTTGTCAAAACCGACTCAGAGTGGCTGTTCTTTTGTCTGATCTACTGTTGGTAGACAGGATGACTTGTGTTTCTGAAGTTTTACGTGTGTTTGGAAACATCACAAAGTTTGATGATGTGCGAGACCTTTTGCACAAACACAAAGTCAGCCACATGATGGTTGCTCTGCTTGATTCTGGTGACCGACTTGTGGTGTACAATGCATGTGGTGTGCTTGTGAACATGAGTGCAGATCATGAAAAGCGTGCAGACATCATTGCTGAAGGTTCTGTTTTAAAGTGTCTTGAACTTATCCAAGATTTTGCTTCAATTGAATGGCGAATTGGTGGTGTTGCCTGCCAATTGTTCTGGAATTTGTCATCAGATCCAACATTTGTTCCTCCTGATACATTGATTGAAATTCTTGAAGATCTTCTCATATACAGCAGTGTCAATAAGAAGATGAAAATGGTTGCTCAAGATCAAGAAAGTCTTCACTATCTCCAAATTACATGGAAAAAAGAATTTTATGAGTTTGCCTTTCCTCTGTTGAAAAGACTTAAATCTAGCCAATTTAATCTCATTCCATTGGAATGTCCTGCTGATGTTGAAACTGCACAAACATTAAAAACTTAATGAATTTTGTAGTACGTTTTTTAGTATAATGTTTTATAAGAATCACAGAAAGTAGGTAAGATGTGGAACCAATGAAACAATATTGTTTTTTTCTATCAAGTCATTCCAATATTAAATCAAAAGGTTTTGCTTAAAATTTAATTGTAATCAATTTCATTGTTTTAACATTTCTCAATTAAATACCTTAACCCTTAGATTACCAGGATTTTTTTATAGCATCTCTTACCGGTGGGGTCCATTTGGACCCCATTCAATATTATTTTCTATTGCTGCAATGCAGTGGACAAGTTATAGGTTACACTTTCAAATTAGGCTTTAAAGATAAAAGAAACAAAAACTAGAGTAATATTTTATTAACTAGAAGACTTTACACACATTTATGGCACAACTGTTTTAGATGGTTTCCACATATAAATTTTTCACATTTTTCACATTTATCTCTGACTTTTTTATCTTCTGCACGGGGACAAAATGAACAACGAGCTCGTTTTCTTTGACCTTCTGAACTAGTAGATGAAGTGGTATCTAATTTTCTTTTTGATGCTGGTTCATCATGTTTGTGTATCAGCTCACTTGCGAGCTGACGCAAGAAAAGTCGCCTTTTGTGCGTTTTTTTCTCCCCAAAATTTGGATTCAAATGCATCCAGATAATATAGCTGTTTAGGGCACTGATGTCAAGCATATTGTAAAAAACAATATTAGGCCATCGCCTGCTCATTCGTTTACACGAATATACCCTTACTAACTGATCAGCTGTATCCACGCCCCCTTTTGTTTTGTTATAGTCCAAAATCATTATGGGTTTTTTATCCTCTCGGGTGTTGTCAACCTCAGGTTGATCATGCATTGTGCTAAATAATGTGACCACTTTTCCTTTCCTGGGAACATAAGAGACCATAGTTCCGTGTTCATTGAAAGCAAAAAGGGATGTATTCTTTTGACATCCTTTTGTAGTCAAAAGTTGTTGTGGTATCTCTTTCCGATTTTTTCTGATTGTTCCTAGAACTGTCAAATTCTTTTGTTTCAAATGGTTTCCCAAAATAAATGATGTAAAAAAGTTGTCACATGTTACATTTCGGCCACTCTTTTCTAAATTTTTCACCATATCCATCACCACTCTTGTTCCTTGATTTTGCTCCCTAGGTTCCCCTTTTTGTTTTCCAGTGTAAAGTTGAATATTACAAACATAAGCTGTTTCACTATCACAGCAAGCCCAAAATTTTAAACCATACTTTCCTGGTTTACTAGGGATGTATTGTCTGAATGGACAATTTCCCCGGAAAGTAACCAGTTGCTCATCGACGGTGACATTCTCTCCAACATTGTAGCACATCTGCAAAGTATCTGTCCACGCTTCAAATACTTTTCGAATGGGACTCATTTTATCAGGCAGTTTTTCCCGGCGCCTCTTTGCTGCATCATCGAAGCGCAGAACTCGAAGTAGACTTGTAAATCGGTTTCTTGGCATAGTTTTATTGAAAACAGGACGTCCATTTTCATGACTCCATAACTCTGTTACTGCTTCATTTTTTGACTTGTAAACACCAATAAGAAGAAGACAGCCCAGGAAACGATCAAATTCTTTTTTGTCTAGAGGGATCCATTCTTGAATACCCTGGCACCTTCTTGATTTGTATATTTGATAATTGTTTCACTAATGTTGTTGTTCATAAATAGTTGAAACGCAGATGCAATTGTATCAATATTTCTAATAGCGTATCTGGTTGGCCCTCTTTGTGATCGCACAATATTGCACACGGTTCTTCTTCCAGTTGATTGTTGCAAAGGTTGCCTTTTCCACACAATATTTCCATCTTTAGATATGATTGTGCTTGAATTTTGGTTTTCTTCAAGATGAACAGAATCGTCCTCTGATTCGGAAGATGATAGTTCAGGTTCTGCAACACAAACCATGTAATGGGTTAGCAAGTAATAAAATAAAAAATATAAAAAAATTACATATAATATCACTAACATGAACATTTCTAGTCTTTTGACATGTTTGTAGAAAAATATTTTTTAACTCTCTGTAGAAGCTTGCTATCTTTCTTTCTGTGTACCATAAATTTACATATATGTTACATTTTCAATTTTTGAATTTAAAAATTAACTCTCAAGGTAAACCGAGCCAGTAACTTTTTATTGAAACACATGTGCTCTCACCTCTCATTCCATTTCCCTTATAACTCAAAAAAATGTAATGAAAATACTTTTCAAGCAAACACATAGAATACACACGCAGATGGCTGCAATAGTAAGACTATTTATACATAATATAAATAAATAATTGCCTTGCTTTTACAGCTCTTTGTAAACAAAAATACCCAATTTTCCTTACCTGATACATAATCATCTTCAATTTCATCAGCTGAAAATTCACCGTCAGAATCACTATAATCTTCAGATGTCTCTTCTAACATACGTCTTATGGCTTCTTCGTCCATTTTATGGCTATATGCACAAAAAGCTTACAAAAAAACTGACAGTTTCCTTCGAAACAAGCAGGAGTAATGCAGATCCGCTATGTTGTTGTAATACGATGGAATAGATGATGCAACATTTACTCATTACAAGTCATCCAATTGACAATACAAGATGATGCAATATCTACTGGTTATTACTCAGATGTAATAACAACAAAAAAAAAGAGCAATTCATTGTATTATAGCTTCACACAGTCAGCAAACACGGTTCAAAAGAAATAGAAAAATATCAAAACTGGTTGGGGTCCATATGGACCCCATGGTAAATAATGATATTTTTGTTATTATCTAAACATTCAAAATTAAATATAAAAAACACAAACTGCGATTATGTATAGACCCATAAAACAGACAAAGTCACAAAACATCGTTCTTTTTTATTTGATACTTTTTCCGCTATTTTTAATCAATTTTAAGCTGGGGTCCATATGGACCCCAGTGGTATTCTAAGGGTTAAATGTTTTATTTCACAGTCTCACTCCAGTGGTCATAGTAAAATATTTATATAAGAGCTTTAGAGCAAGATAATGTTTAAAATATTTTGCTCTAAAGCTCTAAAAAGAATTTTGATTGTTTTAAAATAAACATGTAACATCATTATCAACACCTAACCCTAACCAATAGTGATATTGTATTACAGAATCACCAACAAAATAGTGTTGATTTTCTAGTTAGGAATGCAATGTATTATGTAATGTATAAAGCATAAGTAAATATGTAATAAGAAGCAATTTCTAAGCAACAGTTAACATAGTATATACAGGCTCCACCATATTAATGGTATTGCACATTTTATTATGTTTCTCAATAAAAAACAATTTTAATTTTATTAGATTGTCTTATAGCCAATTGACACTTAAGCAAATAATAAAGGTTTTTTTTTTAATATAGTCTCCTTTATTTTTAATGACAATCTTCAATCTACACTCAAAATTTGTAGGAGGCATGGCACTTTTTGTGGCATCACGGCTCATTCTTGTTGCAACTTTGACTTTAAATTATCCAGCAAATCTTGAGCAGTTCTTCAGACCTTGCTCTCCAAAATTGACCACACAGAAAAGTTGAGCAGGTTTCAATCAAGCCTTCTTAAAGGCCATTCATCTTGGCTAAGGATGCTGGCCATTTATCCTACTGGAATAAAGGTTGGAATCCAGTTTTGAGTTATTTCAGAGTTATGTGACAGAGCAGAGTCTAAGGAAGGGTTCTCAACCAGTGGACCACAGCAAGTCTTTAGGTGGGCCACACAGAGATGGTGTAAAAAAGTGTTGAAATCATATTTCTGAAGCTGTTTTTTGTTGTGACGAAATAATTTGGTGAAATTGTAGGTAAAATGCAAATGAAGACTAGACATATTGGGCTGCAACAATTGCTTTTCAAGTTTTTTGAGCCACAGTGTTAAAAAAGTTAAAAAGTTATGGTTTAAGGTCCACCATCAAAATGCACATGAGTCCAGAGAATCAGTTCAGCTTCCAAAATGTTAGAAATGTAATGCTGACCATTCAGTTTGACTCCTCATGGGACAGAAATGAAGGGGGAGGTCTTCCAATAGCTGTGTAATTGCCACCACATCATCACAGAAAATGGATTTTGGTATCAGTTTATTCTTTTGTCTTCCACTGATCCATCTCTAAACTTTATCATTATAGTTGTTTAGCATTCCTGAATGTGCATTAGTAAAATGTCTTCTCATCAGTGAACACCACATTGGGTACCATGCCTCCTTTTATAAGATTTAGAATGTGTTGTTATACATTTATGAGCGGTTAAAACTTCATGCTCTTCTAAGCGTTGAGACGTGCGATCAACGTACCGACTATCGCAGTGGCACACGAACTGGTAAATGACATTGCTCTGATGATGGGAAGGTAACATGTCTTTCTTAGTTGCTAGTTACCTTCCTATCATCACAGCAATGTCATTTACCAGTTTGTGTGCCACTGCGATAGTCGGTACGTTGGTCGCACGTCTCAACGCTTAGAAAAGCGAATCAAACAACACGTTCCTAGATCCATCGCTAATCCTCCTGCCTCGCACAACCGCCAAAGTCTTTCCCGCTCTTGCAAGGCCAACATACGCCCACAACGATTTCACAAATTCACCATTGGTCAACATCTTGACAATGCCCAATGCACCCTTCACTACAACAACAAAAAATTTTCTATTCTCGCTCGAGGTCGCTCTTTTCACCTTTCTGCTCTTGAAGCGACTTTCATTAAATTTCTTAATCCCCTTCTGTGTAAACAAAAAGAATTCGTCTACTCTTTAAAAATTTCTTAATCTTTTCTCTAATTGGCTAACTTCTTTCAGCCAATGAGAACTCTGCTTTCTTCTTTATAATCAAGTTCGGTTTCAATTCTGCTTTATTCTGACGATTTTTCCTGAAGAGTGTCAGATGAAAAGCTTTGGGGAGAAAAATCTTTTACTTCACGCCATCTTCAAAGTTGTTTCTACTCGCCCTGCCACAGCCAAAACTGAACTAAACTCAACTATAATACAAAATACTGCAAGTCATATTTTTCAATTAACTTCTTTGCGCCAGTTAGATAATCTTAATGTGCTGCATCAAAAAGATAAAAACTAATGGGGTGGCCTTATTTGCCTTTTTTCACTGTAAACTTTGGTGTAAGAGAAGTCCTGTTAAAAATTTTTCTAATTTATTTTCAACTTTTTTAAAAATCGTATTCATTTTTTTATTGATAATTAGCTAACTTTGAACTGCATTGTACCATACATAGTTTTGCTCAGAAAAATTGTTACTATATTTTTTAGCAAAACAAAAACCTTAGAATAGACTTTATACTTTTTAACAAACCAAGAACTCGTACCATCGTTTGACCTCTCTTTAAAATTTTGTTTGCATATTTGAATTACTTTTGTTTAGACAATTTTATTTTGCTCTTTTGCTGTATTTAGATGTAACCAGCCTTCTGGGATGTAACTTCTAAATAATTTCCAAACTGTTATTACATTGTACAAAGTACATTAGATACATCTTTCTGATCTTTGCTCCTCCTCCATTCAAATATACACTCCAAAGCTTTGTCATTTTTGGCTCTTTTTTTCTTGATCTCAATTAGGCTTATCAAGTAAAGTATAATGTTCTTGACACGTTTTTTTCATTTTGGGGCCAAGTTTCACTGGAAAAAAGAAATGCTTGGTTCCATAAAGTCTATTTATGAATTCAAAACTTGTTTTAAAATAGTTTTGCTTTAATTTAAAATAGTTTTACCAACTTTAAAACCTTTCAGAAACTAAAACTGAATTTAAAGTTATTACAATTATAGTGTCCCAGTTCTACCAATATAAAATATCTGATTTATTGACTGAATGAACAGCCATGCATTGAACACCTCTACAATTAATGTAACTATTGTTTGATTTCAAATTCTATGTTCCAAAACATCTAGAAACGAATAAATTACCCAAATAGATAAAGTTGGAAAGTTTGAGGTAAAATATAGGTATTTTAAGATTTGCTTTTATTTGTTTCATTGATCCCACATCTCTTAAAAATAGTTTGAAGTTCTCGTGATCACTGTGATTTTTTTTTATGAGACGTGTGAATTTTTAGTTCTTTGACACCCGCCCGATGTGCGTCTGGCCTTCACTGTTTGTATATGTTTTACATGCTCTGCTCTGACCTTATTTTCTGCTCTTGTGTTGTATTGTTTATTTTTCTATTGCATAAACAAAATTTTTGACTGTTCCAGATTTTTTTTTTGGTGCTTGAGGATTCCAAATCGTGATAAATTTTTCAAACATAATATTTTAAGCCGAAATTATAATTTATTTTGCTTAGTAGACTAATTAGAAAACTATTTACCAACAAAAAATGTTTATACTTGCGTGACTATACTCACAAGCATACATGGTGTATTTTGTGTGTTACTTTCTTGCATTCGAAAGCAGTGTAGCCTGCCCGTTTAGTCAATTTTTTTTATTTTGGAAATATCTTTTGTAATTTTAAACCTTTTTGTGTCAAAAAGTATAATTTGGACCAAATGCTGTAAAATCTAAGCAAGAAAATCGAAACCTTGAATTTTCGTATAAACCGAAAACTAATGGCACATTGTTCTATTTTTCAAGTCAACCCTGAAGCAGAAATTTTTATTCAGCAACTAAACGTCTGTAATGCGCGAGAATCAAATTTGTTAAACTACTTTTTAATATAACGAGCATAATGTCACAGTGCGCTCGGATTTATTTGTCAAAAAAGCGTTTTTTAAATTCTGCCCCAATCATCTTTTTTAAATTCTGCCCAAAAATCGACAACATCGTAACTGAAATAAAAGAAACTCGATCACTACATCATATGCGCTGATTTCAAACGGAATGATATTTGGCAAACTTTTAGTCCTTCATTTAAAAGACACTGTAAAATAAACTAGCGATAACAATGGTAGCCAATAGCTGCAATAAAAATTCAAATTTTTTGGCAAAAACTTACAATTAATTTAGAAAAAAAAAAATTATGCAATCACATAACTAAAGTCTGTGACGCCTAGCAGTGCGTTGCTGCGCAGAAAAGATGACATTCTGCATCGCGTTCACCAAGTCCTCCACCCGAGCTGACGGGTTGAGTGTAGTTAATGTGTCCCTAAAAGTTAATACGGTATGTCTCAAGTTTAATAGTCACACTTAAATCTACTTATTTGCGAAATGATAATGTTTCAAATGTGGGATTGCCTAAATTAAGACGTACAAAACCGGTTTAAATTTCCAAAAATAAAAATCTTATACCGCTGCCATTTATCTTACACTAAAAATGTGTCCCTAAAAGTTAATGTCTCAAGTTTAATAGTCACAGTTAAATCTACTTATTTGTAAAATGATAAATACCAGTATCTATTTGAAACAGTACCTCTGTATTGTTGAGCTTTTTCTTCTATTTCTAGCTTTTAAAAAAAATTTAAACTTTTTCGAGTAGTTTTTTTAGATAGGCCTGTAAATTTAAATTACACATTTTCCACTTTTAGGTCTACGAACTCTTGTACCACTTTTGATCTTGAGTTTTTTTATTTTGCGAAATCAAAAACAATTTTTTGCTTAATCTAAGCGATTACAAAGCGAGATCTTTGATTCGGAATGTAACAGCAATGAAATCGATGTCGCTATGTTGATAACAAATTAAGATTTTTACTAATTCTTTTCACAAAATTTAAATAGAAATATTGTAGGCCTATTATGTTACTACATTCAAACAAAATAATTTTATGTGCTGTAAAAAAAAGTAATTTTTAATATGTCTTTTTGTCAGTGTTTTAATGAAACTATATCGTTTATGTATAATGAATGCGCAACATAGCAACCTTTGCGTTGTCTTGTTTAAAAACAGAGTCAATCTATTACGAGATAGAAATTTCTTATGATTCGAAGCTACCGTTGCTGCCCGAAAAAGCCCCGCTCGACCTCCTGTGGAGTTATAAACCGAGAAAGGTGTTTGTGCCCTTGCTGCGTAAACGAAAGCAGAGCAGAGTGCGGAAAAGTCGCTCCTAAAAAAATACAGTAAATATTTAATTACAGACAAATCAGATTACAGATGGTACCGCGATGGCGAAAAAATTCGCCAAGTCCTTGTCACGGAGAGTAGTCAGGTGTTCATTGCGGTTGGACTTCTTCAAATCAGATAGAGAATAAAAGAGAATTTAAGTGTCAGTAATCATTAGGCCGTAGATCTAAGAAACAAAGAGTTGACAGAACAGATTGGGAGTCAGAGAACAATCTGACAGTTTGATATCACAGGACAAAGAGTGCGAGGATGAAAGCCTGGAAAACTGAGATAATAGGAAATAGAGTTTTCGTTAGGAAGACACCAAAGTACCAATCAGCTGATGCTATTGTATCACAGGTTGCAAAAAACGGGAAATACGAAGCTTTTAAAAGAAAGTCATCACAACTGTCTCTCAGAAGATGTCTCTGACTTTTGCAGGCCCACTTTACCATTCTGTCCGGTTCTGACTTATCTTAATAAAAAACAAGACAAATTGCTTATTCCTCACCATCTTGTGGTCTTATGCCCAAAGTTGCCGAGTGGGAAGATTTAATATCCGACTCTTAGAATTTCTAAGATACCGACTCCGACTCCAGCTTCTAGAATTCCATGGACTCCCGCTGCCTAATAAAAGCAATAGCATTATGCAAAATACGATTTGCTAAAAATTACGCTGGCCATATTTTTGAAGTCATGAAACGGGGACGTTCGTTAGCAGAAAAAAATTTGTCCCCAATTAGAATTAGACCAAGTAGGGGAGACCGGCGCACGTAGTAACACTTTTTTTCTTTTGGCTATTTCACAATAATTTTTTTTTTTTCAAAATTCTTGTTTAATATGAAAAATTTAGATCATTTTTAACTAATATCAAAAAAATAAATTAATAATTTTCAATGTTTAATGGTTAAAATTACGATTTAAATATTTTAAAAAAGCGTTACAATGTGCCCCGTCAAAAGGGTTAAGTAATAATAGCAACAAAATCACTAATAAATGTTTAAATATAAATGTAACTTGAAGAAAATAACAATACGAAAAAGTAAACACAATGAAATCACACATAGCCTAGTCGTAGACATGAGTATCAAGCACAAAAAATGACGTATTTGGCCGTTGTCTAAAAATGTTAAAACAGTTTTTTTCATTGCTGGATTAGCCAAATCATAAATTTCAGAATCACATTTGTGACAAAAATATGTATTCAAATCTTTGACACACGCTAAATGTGACCACTTTAGGTAACCATAGCATTGTACCACCCACTCCTCATCAGGACGACTGTTAAAATAAGGCTCAAGAAATGTAATGCAAAACTACTCTTTGGCTTTTAGTGTTTTTTCAAAAATTGGTCTTTCTTTGTTTGAAGCTATAACAAATTGTCCTTTGCTGTGTCTGTATTAGCATGGCACACTTTTTAGACCTTTTCTTGTTTTGCACCAAGGACTTACCTTTAAGTTTTTTAGCACTCTGTAGAGTTTTACATGGCAAACACCATTGTTTTGCTACTCCCCTTATTAATCTCTTCAATTATAGCAATTGCTGCAGCAGCTCTTAAGGTGTCTTGTAATAATGAGCTAGTGTTCTTGTTTGTCTTTCTCTTATAATTTCTCATACTATTCACAAATGTTGATGCCGAATTTACGTACTTTTAATGTAAGCTAGTTAAACCTATACACAAAAATATGTGTTACAATTTACCTCATACTTAGTCAAGTTTTTGTTAATATCTCAGAGTTAAGTTTTAGTGGCTAAACCTTGTTAGGCATTTAATAGCTTATTGTTTTGTGTTTTGACGGATATAAAACATTTTAGTAAAACTGAACCCGCTATCTCCCCAGAAGACAAAAATTAAATTTCGAAAAATTTACTTTGCCTATTCAAAAAGCTTGTTTTAACAGTAAGCCTATTTTTAGTCATTGGAACTAAACAAAGTTATTTGCTAGCAATCGGTCTTAATATAACTATTATTTGGGGCTATTTAAAATTTTGTTAGTTTTGTTAGATTTCGACAAATACGAATGTTACAACTTATCCCTTGTTACAACTTGCCCCCTGTCTCCCAGACGTTCTCTAAAAAAATCGATAATCAGGAGTCGGATAAAATATTCTGACTCCGACTCTTTGTAATCTTAAGAGTCCGACTCCGCAACCCTGATTACGCCGAAACCATCCTCGCGCGTCGTTTGTGCTAATAGATTGCGTACAGTTGCCCTGTCTCTATAACCTCGACAGCTAGGCCACTGCGCGGTGGTCTTGTGTCGTAGCGCAAACACTGATCGCTTCATATGGACAGTGTCTTCAGCCAGCTTAAAACTTCGCAGGCCAGGAGGGACATTCATCCTGGCTAACCGTGGAATTCTCAGCCATAACCATATATTGTACGGTCTTATTAAGTGGAATTCCAGATGGCTGCTGCCAACAAAGACTATAGATCTAGACGCCCGTTTATGCAAGCTGCGCAGAAACTACTAAACAACCTCATCAAAGTATAAGCATTCACGATGCCCAGTGGACAGTAAATGGGAAACTAAAGCCAGGTTCCGTGCTTTTGTTCCTAGGACCAATAGCCAATTAGGCCCGTTTTAATAAGCTTGGCCGAAACAACTTGGGTTAAGCTCTATCACCTGCGGACTGGCGTTGTCGGTCGGCATTTTCAGAAATTAAATGTAGAGCAATCTTAGTTTGGAAATCAGGGACCAATTGGAGGAAAACAACACAATGTGTAAAAGATAAAATTTTTAGGCAAATTAAAGCTTGTCAAGTTAATCTCGGCAAATAATCGGTCGTCGGACGATAAACGGGCGGACGTCGAATCGGTCCGCACCAACAACAAGTCACCTTATCGTGATGGTGCGTTCCTCTTTCCTGTACTGGGAATGGGTCGAAACAAAGTTAATATAAAATACAATTTATGAAAATGTTTGTAACCATTGACACGTCACAAAGAGCCATTTTGTCCCATTTGTTTGTAAATCTGATATTGAGAAGCATCACGTAGGCCTTAAGCAATGCTCCGTATTTTGTTTTATTTTTTTACACGAAAAAGTTATTTTCTAATTTGTATTCTATAAAATTATAAATAATGAGCGTCTTTAAGTGAATAAAAAAAAAAAAAAAACGTTTTAAAGCCGTTAAAATCAAAGTATGCGCTTGAAATACAAAAAAGGTTTGATCAGTTTTAGTTTAAAAAATTTCATTTTCCTGAGACAACAAATACAGGTACGGCCAAAAAATTTTGACGGCTATGAATACATTAGGAAAAAACGTGTGCCTATCATTTTCACTGAGATATTTTAACAATTTTTCTGGGTTTAAGTGTGTCTTGGAATTCATCCGGGAAGACCGATTTCAATGACTGCAGTTCCTCACATAACATTGTTTATTTATATTATCTCTATAGCCTATTTAGGGGAAAGTATCCATACCTGAGCCGGTTCCATAATTGATCAATTAGCCTTTTTTTCCGCCTTGTTTAAATTTTTTCAACCGTAACAACTTTAATATTTTTGTATCAAGATGGCGGTTCTTTGTTGTTATTGTTATGCAGTTGTGATGAAAACACCATGTGCTAGATCAGTTTGTGCAATTTTTTAATACAATTGTTGTTTGTTTTTTTTTAAAGTAAGCTCGATTATCTCTGAAGTTACTGCAGCTAAGAAAGTGAAAGTTTTTATGAGTATAACATAAAGCTTTACATTTTAAATAGGGTTAGATTTATAATTACTAGATCAAAGGCAGTGATAAAATCTTGAAATATGTCCATATTGAGCGCTGTTTTATAGTTGAGCCGCTACACCGATCTTTAGTTGAGCCAGCTGAGCCAGATCGTTTTAAAATGTTAAAATAATAAAAAAATTACATTCGGCGTGAAACACGTGGTTATAAAAATTTGGGAAAAGTCAGGAAATTTAGGGAGATGACGATGATCAACTGAAAAAACTAATGACCAAATTTAGGTGAAGACCTTTTTTTTTTTTAGAGAACACCTTGATTTTGAAACGAAAATTGAAAATTAGGAAACTGAATTTAAGTGAAGACCTTTTTTTTTTTTTTCATCGGCACGCAAATGTATATTTTGACATTGAATTTTACAAATTGGCACACAGGAAAGAAAACTGATCGCGGAAGAATACCACTTATTGTCTTTCAGAAAGCTGCTACAGATGTGACTAAAAATAAATTTTCAATTAGAGAGAGTGCTAAAAAGCACAGCATTGATAGAATGACCTTAACTCGTTACCTTAGAAAAGCAGCTGAAAAAGGACTAACAAATGCTAATATGGGCTACAGTTCTCACAAAAAAAATTTATCAAAAGAGATGGAGAGTGATTTGGCAAAGCATTTTTTAAATCTATGCAATCGCTTTTTTGGTTTGTCGACTGATAAAGCTAGATCACTAGCATGGGAATTTGCCGTTAGAAACAAACTTGATATTCCTGAAAATTGGAAAACTGACCAAAAAAGTGGCAAAAAGTGGCTCCGCAATTTTATGCAACGCCACCACTTGACTCTACGAAGCAACATCTTATGGAAGAGCAACAGCTTTTAACAAAAAAAATGTCAGCAACTATTTTGATAATTTATATAATGTAATGGAAAAGTATCAATTTGATTCAGGAAATATATTCAATATGGATGAAACTGGCTGTTTTACTGTACAAGTACCAAAAAAGTTTTTAGCTCAACAAGGAGTGAAGCAGGTAATGTAAAAACTGTATCATTGACATCGTCTAGGCTTAACCTACTTATATCACACCTCTAATTGAAGTTGAAATCTGCATTGCATAAACATTGTAAAGTTGTATTGTGCATAGAAAACTATTTTAATTATTTATAGTCTCCAGAAAAATGATCTTAACTAACCTTATCATTAACAGGTCGGAGCTGTGACATCAAGAGAAAGAGGTGAACTTGTCACAATGGCAGCAACAATTAACGCACTTGGAAATGATATTCCACCAATGTTTATTTTTCCACAAAAAAACTACAAACCCTACATGCTAAATAATGCTCCTGTTGGTTCTTTGGGCGCTGCTAATTCATCAGGTTGGATGACAACCAACTTATTTGTTGATTACTGGATCATTTTAAAAAGCACACAAAATGTTCACCAGAAAATCCTGTGCTGCTTATTTTAGACAATCATGCCTCTCACATTTCTTTAGCAGCTGTAGAAAAAAGCAGAACATACGGTATCGCAATGTTAACGATCCATCCGCACACTTCCCAAACTGCAACCACTAGCCAAAAGGGGTGTTCGGACCTTTCAAACAATATTACAACAAGTTTCTGGATAGCTGGATGAAGTCAAATCCTGGAACCCCTTGCACAATTTAAAATGTTGCTGGCATTGCTAAGGAAGCATACAATATTGCTTTTAGCAAAAAAACATGGAATCAGCTTTTAAAGCAACTGGAGTCTTTCCACTTAATAGAGATATCTACACAGATGAAGATTTCTTGCCAGCTGAAGTTACTAATAGACCCGACCCTACTGTTTCTGATGAAACACAACAAATAGAAAAAACTTTTCTTCATTCTGTTAATCCTCCAGTGACAGACCCTTTTCCAGAGCAAACACAAAATCTGCAACTAGAGTACCAGCCTGTGCAAATGAGCAATACTGAAACAAATAAAATTTTAATCAACAGAACACCCATTCAAAATAAAAGAGGTTTTTCTAATCCTAATTACGTTTCTCCGTTTGATATCCTGCCAGTACCAAAGGCTTTACCTCGAAAACGTTTTGCTCAACAAAAAAACAAAAAAATCGCTTGTTATTACTTTGACACCAGAAAAATAACGCCTTGCCGCAAATTTAGTTTGTTTGGGCAAGAAACCATTCAAGACCAAAAAAAAGCAAAAAGCTTAAACACGTAAAAAAAAAGGCAAAAAAATCAATTGTTTTTTCGAGTTCGTCGGAAGAATCTGTTACTATGACACTTGATGACAGTTCTAATCTTTCTGAATTTAATGATGAAAACATTTGTTGCATTTGCTCGGAATTATACTGTAAAGATGTGGAGGATTGGATTAAATGCAGTTGCATCGGTTGTTTGTATTGCAATCCTAGAAATGCTGCATGCAGCATTGTTGGTCCTTGTAAAAGCTGGGCACATGAAGCTTGTACAGATAATACAACAGTTTTTAAATGCCAGTATTGTAAAAACTGATTACTATTTTATAAAGCACTCTCAATTTTTATTTGAAAGACATTGTTACTTTTTTGTGTACATACAGTAGTTGACTCTGATTGAAAGTTTGTATATGTTCTTTTCTAATATTTTGAATAAAGTATTTTGGTTCTAATGTTTCTCTTATGTGATGACACGCAATACTCGACTTAATTTTATAAACTAAAGAGTGGCTTAATTAAAGTTACTGGATGGATCAACTACGGAAATCCGACTCCATAGTTGAGCCAAATTAGTAGGCAATTTTAACTCCCCAAAAATACCACAAATAATTTCCTATAATGATTCTAAAAATTTAAATCATTACCACAAAGAAGGTAGTTTATAAATATCACTTTGTTTTGATAAAAATAATACTGGTTTAAATTTTTTGATCAAAAATGTAAATTTTGGCTCAATTGTGGATACTTTCCCCTATACTCTTAACTCACAGGAAAGCGATGGAAGCGCTAATACATCGCGTAAGCAATTATCCCGACCTGCTTCCGGAGATATGACTGTAATTTAGAGCTGCCTGCCAAGACTACCAAGCAGGGGAAAGTGCCTAAAGTGTCTTTCCCAAAGACACAACAGAGTGGCGCGAGTGGATTTTGCACCATGACCATAGTGATCATAAGCACGGCGCTCTAACCACTCGACCACGCTGCCGACGACGTTTTGCCGTTAACATTTGCTTTCTTCTCTGCTATCATATCTCCATTGCTGTCTTTGCTCAGTTTTGAATTTGTCAAAGCATTTTGTAATTAAATTGCACATAGGCATAGTTTTAAATTTTTTCATAAAGCCAAAAAAGTTGAGTGTGTTTTCTCCAATCGATAAGTCTGTCCTCGAATGATTTCATTTTCTGGTCAAAAACAATGTGAAAATATTTAAATGCCTGTTTGGAATCATCAACAGCTTCATCTTGCCCTTCATAAAAAAACAATTTTTTCTGCAAGTTCGTTTTTTTGAAAACTTTCTGTTTTCTTTTGGAATATCTAGTTCATTTGCTTGTTGATTTGCTCTAGGATGACATCCTCAAACTCTTCGTTGCGGTATTTTTTCACCTATTTCAGCAACATAGAAAAGCTTTTTTGTCTATCATCAAAAATAACTCTTGAAGTTCTTTGCCAACGTGAAAAAGAGCATCAAACCAAAAACAGAGGCAAACTGAAAATTTAAAGTCACTCAGTTGGTTCTGCTTCCGATTTAAACTATGCGTCATCACTTGCTTCTGCGGCCTCACATAGTGCATCAAATACTTCCCCAATTTGACATCTGATCGTTTTTACACTTTTAATTCGGCTTTCGCATCTAATTTTACGTACGGAAGCCATGCCTACATGCTTTGTCAGCACTGCTCAATGTTTAGTTGATGCAGTAGAAAATACATATATTTGATGAAAGGTACCAATAAAGCAAACAGCATCTGAACAGCTTTTGCATTAAGTGGTAAATTTAAATTATGGCAATTACATGGTACAAAAAAGGTTTGAGGATTGTCTTTCAGCAGACAAGCTTGGACACCAAATTTGTACCCTTTCTTATTAGGCTACTGCCATTGTCATACCCTTGACCACGAATGTCATCTACTTCAAGTTTTAAGTTTGTTAATCCATCTAAAAGTGTTAAATACATGTCTACTCCAGTGCTGCTCTCAACAAAAAAAAACTTCATAAAGTGTTTAAAAATTTCAACGGCAACTTGTTTTGATATTCCATTTGATAGATATCAGATTGTGAGTGACATTTGCTCTCGATGACTTAGGTCTGGGGTACAATCTAATATCACAGCATAGTATTTTGCAGTCTTAATTCTTTGGAGTATCTGTTTCAATACAACACCGCTCATGACATCAATAAGCTAATTTTGAATATCACTACTGAAATAATGTAGGCTATGTACTTTTTTTTACTTTTAACATTTTCCAAATGTTTTTTGTAACTGAATTAAATTTCCCCAGCAGTTCAATCAAACCCAAAAAATTTCTGTCTTTTGAACTGTGGCATCATTTTTTCCCCGTAATGAAAGATTTCTCTCAGATAAAAATTGGGTAACTGCAACCATTCTTTTCAGAACTATATTCCAATGTCCAGTAAGTTTCTGTATTTTCTTTTCATTTTCTTTGTCAATGGTTGTCGCACATTTTAATCTTCGCAGGAGCTCAAAATGCTGCGCAGTAGCATTAACGTGATGTTTTGATTCCTCATGCTCTTTCAATCGTCTGGATACATTAGCCCAGTCATAGAAACCACCGTAAGTTACGCTGGATGTCGATTCTTGTGGGTGTAATTTGCAGTAAAAAGAATAAATTTTATCTGGAAATTCTGAATAAATAATCTATAGTCTTATCACATTGTCTCCATTTGGTAATAATCTTTGTAAATAATGTTTAAAAAAGAAGCGACCACAACTATTTCTTGGAAAAGTAACTTTTTTAATTGCATTACAAGATATTTTTTTAACTGTTGAGAGACTGTACCAGGCCAGGTCATAGGATCTTCTTTTTTCACATTTTTATCTGTAGATGAGGAATGTTTGGTGAATTGTTGACTAGCTCCTGGCTCTTTGGTATATGGCTGGTAGCCTACTCGACTGCATTTTGATGTAGCAATGTCTCTTCCTGTCGATTTCTGTTGAAATTGGACTTAAAAAACTTGTCCAGTGCTCCTTTTAGACTTGCAAAGCTGTTCTTTTGTTCCTTAGACCGTTTTTCTTTTTGTTCCACTAAGGTATTTTCTTCCACTATCTCGATCTCTTTTAGGCATTTTTGGTTATTCAAGGCAGTAAAAAATTGATAGGCTATAGCCTATGATATCATAGAAATAAAAGAGCATACATAGAGTTGTCAATTTTTATACCGTAGCGTGTGAAAATTTGATACAAAAGTATAAAAAATAACTATAAGATGATACAAAAAAGAGGTAAAATATGTTTTTTTAACAATTTGAATCTACGAAAAATGAAAATAGCGAATTATTTTAAGTTAAGGAAAACTCAGTAAAATGAGAATAATAGTCTATCAAGCTTTTCTAAAAAGTTAAAGCAGTAGCATACTCATCAAAAAGTCGATCAAACATAATTTAAAAAGAAGAAACATTATAAAATAAATCTTCAGGCCCTTAGTTTACAGACACAATTCTCGAGGAACGTAGTCTTTTCACGGTAGCTGCTGTTGTTTGGTCTATGCGTTGAGGCAAATACGACATAATCGGCCGCGTACGTTCCACGATGCGGTTGCTATCTCTAATTCTAATTCATTTATTTCGCATGAACTGGTTTATTTATCAATTCTTTAGTAACTAGTAAGCTTTTTATTTTATAAATTAACGGAGCCTATGAAATTAATTAAAAAACAAAATTTGGATCGTTTATAAAAGTGCAAAGCATCTGCATCTGCATCGTCTCGCATGTTTATAGTTTCGGCCCTGACTATCCAAACGACTAGAGAGGACTCTTACTCAGGATGTGGAAATTTTGTCCTCTTACCTTTACAAATGGAAGCTCAAGCTCAGTACAACAAAAATTTTGTCGTCAGCCCTCCATCTTTACAACAAGAAGGCACGACGTAAGTTTATGATTTTTATCAATGGACAGGCCCCGGCGTTTTTTGCTGAACCCACTTTTCTTGGCATAAAGCTGGATGGGAACTCACTTTTTGCCGAAACTTAGAGTCACTGCGCAAGAAGTTAACATCACAATGGGGTCTCAATAATTAATTAACAGCACAAATGGGGTCTCGCTCCTTCACCGAATTGCGAGTGTGGCGCCTCAGAGCAAACCGCAGACCATGTAGGGGAAGGTGGGGCAATATGGCACCATGAGGCAAAACGGAATATTTAAATAATTTCGTAAAAAAGAAATACAGCCACCTACTGACTATAATTATATAATCAGCCATTGAACCATGTTATTCCAGCCATTTTGTTTGAACGTCGAACTTATACCGAAAAACTGAGAACGATCAGAAGAATTTTGACCTACTTGATCTAAAAAGAGCATATTTTAATAAGTGAGTAGTTTGCTTTATGGTTATGGAGTTAAAATATTGGACTTCATGTTTTTAAGAGTAATACCATAGGCATTCTTCGGGTGGTTTTGAATTTATCAGGTTTGATAATAATATTTGTCATAAGATGGCATGTTAAAACTAGGCAATGAGGCAAAATGGTCCAGCTATGAGTGGGGCAAAACAGACCAAAGTTTCATTTTGCCCCACACAAACTGCTGTTTAGTATAAAGACTCATTATCAATATTTCTCTTCATGAATTGTATCAAAGTAGTGTAACAACTTTTGTTTATAAAAATTAATGTTTTTTATACTGATATAGCTTTTCTATAATCTATCAATAAGGTAGGCTAATCCTCTAATAGTCTACCAATATTAGCAGGTCTTGTCTAAGGATAAATTTGTTAATTGCATGTCTAAACTCGAACTGGTTCTCATTCAGCTATACCAATAAGAATATTGGCTTTCAGCTATACGAATAAGAAACTTCAAATTAGCTAAATTCTGCTATTAGTATCCACATTTGAATTTATTTTTTATTTATTCATTTAACCTTTTTACAATTTTAATAGTTGCAGGAAAATTGCTGTAGGCTACCATGGTTCGAAATTACAAGCGCAAAACAAATCGACAGTCATGGAGTAAAGACTCCATGAAAAAAGCATTACATGCATTGGAAAATGGAACCTCTTTAAGAGCAGCATCAAAAGAATTTCAGATACCGAAAACAACTCTTCGAAGAAGATTTAAAGACCAAAACAAACATACCAAAAACCATACAAAAATCTTTGGTAATTACAAGGTAAACTTGATTTAAAATTTTTAATAAACCTTTTAACGTTTTAAGAAAAATCATAATTTGGTTTATAAATACAGCCTATTAAATAACATTAAAAAGGTATAAAAGATTAGTTAGGTTTAAGTATTTTTAACCAGTAGAAACCTGTAAAATGCCCTCATTTATATGCAATTATTTATATTTTAGACCATATTTTCACCAACAATGGAAAAAGAGTTGGTAGAATATTTGTTATCTTTGGAGAGCATAATGTTTGGTTTGACAACTACTGATGTCAGAAATCTTGCATTTCAGCTAGCAGAAAAAAAAAAAAAAAAAAATTCTTTCAATAAAGCTAAAAGAAAAGCAGGTAAAGATTGGCTGCAAGGGTTTATGCACCGGCACAAAAAACTATCTTTAAGACAAACAGAAGCTACTTCCGCTGCTAGAGCTAAGTCTTTCAATCCCCAAACAGTCAATAATTTTTTGACCTATTTGAAGCTGTGATGGATAAATATAAGTTTCCTCCACAGCAAATTTTTAACTGTGATGAAACTGGCATCACTACGGTGCAAGGCAAGCCTTCAAAAGTTTTAGCCAAAACTGGAAGGCGACAAGTTGGGGGGTTAGTTTCAGCAGAACGTGGGCAACTGGTTTTGGTTGAAATATGTATGAACATAACAGGGACATTTATTCCACCCCTTTTTGTTTTTCCCAGAGTTAGGATGAAGGCGGAGCTCATGAATGGAGCTTTTCCAGATTCCATTTATGCATGCCATAAAAGTGGTTGGACGCAACTTGAAATATTTGTAGAATGGTTTAAGCATATTTTAAAATCAACTGGAGCAACTAAATAAAATCCTGTTCTTCTAATGTTCCAGCGCCAGACGGACCCGCCAGATTGTCCAGGCGCGGTCGCCTTATCAAACTGCCGCTTCGCTACGCAACTAATTTCAAACAATTCGTTGTTAAACTTTCTTGCTTAAATTTCGTTCTCGCTTAAGCTACCCGGTTATTTCATCTTTTTTCTGCGTTAGCATTTGAAAACAGTTTAGTGACGTAATAATCCATTGTGTTCTGACTCATTCGTTATTAAACGTGGTCGTTTAGCTTAGCTAGCTTAAGGATTAGGTCAGCGTTTTTGCTCGTTTATATGTTAATTCAGTTAGAATAGGGTCAGGGTTTTTGTAATAATTAACTTGTTTGCAATAACTATGTTTAACAATTAATTTTTATTCTTTTATTTGTTTCATTCTATTTGAATAAGATTGCTGAATTCTATTTGAATAAGTTCGATAATTTTGATTGAATTCTATTAAAATAAAATTGGGATAGTTTAAGTAGCATAAATGATGTCTTTATTTGTTTCTATTCGAACAAGTTTAACACCGCGCCAAAGGTTTCTGTGCCCCAAAATCGGCTATTCTGTGCCGCACAGAAATATCTAATTTTGGATGGTCATTCAACTCATACAATAAACATGGAAGTAATTGATCTTGCAAGAGCTAATGGGGTAGTTTTGCTTTGTCTACCACCTCATTGCTCTCATAAGATGCAGCCGTTAAATTTGAGTTTCATGAAGCCATTGTCAATTTACTACGATCATTTGTCGATTTGTCGGCAGCGTGGCCGAGTGGTTAAAGCGCCGGGCTCGTGACTAACACCAACACGGTATCGGTTCAAAACCCACTCGCGCCATTCTGTTGTGTCCTTGGGAAAGACACTTTACGGCACTTTCCCTGCTTGGTGGTCTTGGCAAGCAGTTCTAAATTACAGTGTCTATTAGATTACAAGCGGACAGCAATATCTTGGCATCTTCGGAAGCAGGTCGGGGTAATTGCTTACCGTATGTATTAGCGCCTCCGTCGCTTTTCTGCGAGTCAGGAGGATAAACATAGAGATAAAAAAATAAAATAAAAATCAAGAGCTTGAAAAATGGCTTCGTAATCATCCTGGTCGGGTGGTAACTACTTTTCAAGTAGCCGAATTATTTGGAATAACTTACACTAAAGCAGCCACAGCACAAACAGTCATAAACCGATTTAAGAAAACTGGATTGTTTCCAACAAATAGAGACATATTTGAGCCATACGATTTTGCTCCGTGCCATCCAACAAACATCGATTCTGGAAAGAATGACCAGCTAAATGAATCAGCTTTTGTAATCGAAATTTTGACTGAGTTACCATCAAACAAGTTTGCAGAAAAATCTGATTCTCAATTACTCACACTATTGCAAACGCCACAAAGCCAACCAATTTCCACACAAGAAAGCAACCAAGCTGGTCGTGAAAACGAAACAATGGAATGTAATCCAAATGCTAGCCATACCCATTCTCCCGTTGCATCGACGTACATATCACCATATGCAATTGCACCTTCTCCAAAACCATCTACAAGACCTCGTGGAAAGCCAAAAACACGACGTGGATTTGCTGCTGTTTTAACAAGTAGTCCTTATAAAGCTCACCTGCATAACATTAAAAAGGTAAAGGCAAAGGACATAGATATAAAGTGTAAAAAACTAATGGCATTAAAAAAAGCAAAGTTACAGAGCAAGCTTAAAGGTTCACAAACAACAACTTTTAAGAAAAGTTTGACTACAACATATTCAAACCAAGAAGAGGATGCCCAATGCATCTATTGCTGGGAAAAGTGGAGTGAAACCAGTCATGACGGTATGATACAATGTACTGTATGCTTGAACTGGGCTCACTTTAAGTGCGCTGGTATAGAAGAAGATGTCCTTGAATTTGTTTGTAATCTATGTTAAATGACCAACAAACTTTTAAATGACCAACAAACTATGTAAAATGACCAACAAACTTTTTTAAATAATGACCAACAATCTTTATTTTATTTTTTATATTTTATAAACTAAATTTTTACTCACTGCCTTGTATGCAACTGTAGTATTAAAGTAGGCCTAAAGTTACTGGAAATTATGTTCTTTTTTATTGTTTTTAGGGATTTATTGTACATTAAATATTCAAAACACATCACGTATCTTTTATCTTGCCTAACTATGTATCCACCTCACAGTATTTCTCAAAAAAATACATTGGGACAAGATGGAAAATCCGGTTCATTTTGTCCCTATAGGGTATTCCATATTGCCCCATATGCGGGGTAAAACGATTTTTTCAAGAAAAAAAAAGAATAATTTTTTTCACAAAATCCATAATTGCAATTATATCAACTTTTGGTTTGTTTGATTTATGTCTAGGACCTTGATCTAAACTCGGGATATCGTTTCTCTGCAAGCTTTAACGTAGGAGGTAGAAGCGTTTAAAGTTAAGGGGTCCGTTATGCCCCACCTTCCCCTACTAACAGCGTGCCCTATACATCGGGCACCACATGGAGCACGCGGTCTGACGGTTTTGGATGACGAAACTCGATGCTGGCTTAATGACATCACTGCCAGCATCTGATCCAGGCAGTGCAGCAGTCTGGGGTAGTAAAAGGATAAACCCTCGGACCCAGTTCTGTTTGTGTCTGGCCTGGAGTGGATGCCCTTCAAACGACGACGACGACGAAGTTAACATCTCGTGTTGGGCTTTTTAGGCAATTAGCTGGATCAAGCTGGGGTGCGGATGCCACAATACTTCGCACAGCCACCCCTGCCTTAATCCATTCCACGGCTGAGTACTGCGCGCCTGTTTGGTATCGCAGTGCCCATGTTCGCCTTGTTGACAAGCTCATTAACGATGCTTTGCGCATAGTGACCTGACGCCTGCGTTCCACACCAACGAACAATCTTTTTATTTTAGCAGGCATCCAGCCAAATAAGTTTTGGTACCAAAAAGCCGTACTGTCTCTAGCTCGCCGTGCTCAGAAGTCAGAACACCTCTTATATAAAGGTTCCTGTCTCCATTTGGTGAAGAGCTGCAGCAACTTAAATCAAAACGCTCAATTGTGCCGGCTGCATTGGAACTGCTGAACGACCCCGCCCAGTCAGGCATCAGTGATGCACGATGGGCGGAATATAAATGGAGTAGCGAGAACACCTTTCGACTTCATACATTAAGGATGTTAGCCCAACACCACTGGGAATTAGGTTTCCCCAACCTGCATAGGTCAAGCCTAACCGCCTCCGAACCGACGTTGCTCTGTTCCGATCAGAAACGCACAAACGGGGTATGGGTTCTACGACGGCCTGTGAGTGTGGCGCAAAAAAGCAGACAGCTGAGCACGTAATAAAATAATGTCCCAAGTATCACCATACAAATGGAGCCCGTGCTCTCTCAGATGTCGACAAGGGCCTGGTGACCTGGCTGACGGAAATATGTTCAGCCATTTAGTGGACAATCCATCTCCCATCCTTCTTTCCCAAATAAAGAAGAAGGAACAGATAAAGCATTGTTAGCACCACGAAAAAAATTTTTTTGTCGGCCAGTGTTTTGTTCATTAAAAAATCGCTTATGGCAATCAAATGTTGTTTTATGTAAGAAAAATTTTCTACTTCATTTAATTTATATATTGAATTTTCAGACTTTTGAATGTTTTGTTACGTTTTTTTGTTCTGGCCCGTAAAAAGAGTATAAAAATTTTCCATCAGTTGTCAACCTTTTCTCAAAAATGAATGTATACGTATCAAAAAAAGATACTTTAAGAATATAAAAAATTTTTTTTAATTAGTTGCCAATAAGAAAATCTTTCAATCCATGTTATGTTTATGCATCAAGTTATATAACAAACTGAAAAATTTTTGTTTAAATAGTAACAGGGCGTCGAACCGAACCGAACACGATCCATAAACCCGTACTAACCGTTATCATTTTTTGAATCTAAATCGGAACTGAATCTTGAAATAATAGAGTGTTGCTTTTATACGTAAAATTGGACATGTTGAAAGTGGTATAATTAAATGCGTGTAAGTGCATGTTGTTGCGAACAAATTATATTCCTTTTTTTGTACGACCTAGTTTCGTAATCTAGTTTACGCTTCACTGGCTGAACGGTAGGCCTACATGTAATTCTAATCGGGACCACATTTTTCACATGCAAGTGATTCCTTTCATTCAGTATAATTGCAAGTTCGATTAGCGTGGTCGAGTGGTTAACGCGCCGGACTGATGATCAACATGGTCTCGGTTCAAAACCCACTTGCGCCATTCTGTTGTGTCCTTGGGAAAGACACTTTACGGCACTTTCCCCTGCTTTGGTGGTCTTGACAAGCAGTTCTAAATTACAGTAATATCTCTACTAAATTACTAGCGGACAGCAATATCTTGGCATCTCCGGAAGCAGGTCGGGGTAATTTCTTACCCTATGTATAGCGCCTCCGTCGCTTTCCTGCGAGTCAGGAGGATAAATATAGAGATAAAAATAAAAAAAAAAATCGATTACACACGGAAGTTTTGGTTCGCTCGCTCGCTTAGTAAAGAAAGATTCCCGCTGCCTTGAATAATTTAGTAGGTCACATCTTATTGGGTTTATGGATAGTTCTAATATATAGTATATTGCTTTAGGTGACCTATAAAATTTTCGAATCGCAACATTACATTGGCGTGTGTTTTCGTTTTGTTTGGTGTTGGTGTGCCGGAGCAGGCTACGTAGCGCTTCGCACTTCTCGTCTTTACATTAAAATATTTAGTCATTTACTCTCGTTGGTATTGTTTCGCGCATTCGAAATTATTCATGGTATCTTAGGTTTTAGGGCAGCGGTAGTTGGCCATTCGTCCCCTCCCCCCTGTGTTATAGTATGTGACGTCATAGCGCACGGCTCCGCTGCCTTCTTCTCTCTGGTTTCATAAGTGTGGTTAACCGCGTAATAAACTATTAGTATAACTTACAGATTCAGTCGTATAACTATCGTGTAACTCCGCATAAATAAAAGAGCTAACTGCAGATACTAGTGGAACTCATAACATGGCGTCGTCGGCAGTCAGCTTATAAATTTGTTTGAATAAAATAAGCTTACGAACCATTATAAAAGTATACTGCAAATTCGTGATCGGAGGTTTGTAAAAGATTAAAGATCAAAGAAAAATGGCAAAAAATAAGCGAGAGCTGCAAGCAGAATTAGAAGCAGCAAACAATCGTATAGCCGAATTATCTCAATCTAATCAAAACGCGAATAGTAATATTAATAATGATGAACCTCCTTCTTGGTTAAAAACTTTCTTAGAAGCACAGTTGTCAATGCAAAGACAAACACAAGAACAGAATGTTGAAAATCAGAGACAAATGCAACAAATAATCGAACGAATTTCGCAACAGCAGCTGCCTCAAAGCGCGAATAGCGAAAGAAGCGAATCACGTGAGCAAACCATATCTTCTTTCGACTTCCCCCATATCTTCTTTCGACTTCCCCCATATCTTCTTTCACTACATCTAAAAATCTTCTCTGATACAACTGATACAAGTGATACAACTGATACAACTCTTAATTATTATTTTAATTGTTAACTTAGAAAAACTTCAATCAGTGTGATTTTTTGACCGCATTACCTTTTAAATTTTTGTATTTTTATTATGTCGCAGAAAAGAAATTTTGTATCGTGTTTGATCAAAATTAAAAAGTAAATAGAAAGGTAATAATTTTTTTTTCTGGTAGTTTATTCTGCAATTCGTTATTATCCATGTTAGTTTTTTTGTCAAAACTTCTCATTGTTTATTTTGGCATAGGCTTCTAAATGTACCCGATTCGTGCTTCTGGTCAATTAAGCGACTAGACACTCGACATTGTTTTCCTATAAAAATTTCAATCTACTAACGATATTAAAATGAAGTAATAGAGAGTAAAACAAAATTATTAAAAAATTTGGTTTGTCTGACATTAAAACTTAACTTTAATTTGGTGTGTAAAAAGATTATATGGATCATTTTCACATGTACAAGATAAAATGAGGTCGCTGCAAACTGCCAGATTGGAAAAGAGGCCCTCATTTTTTTTTTAAACACCTTTGTAGTAATAAGAAACTATTAGCTTTTTTCAAATTTTACAAAAATTTTTGACAAACTTGTATGCATGGTCATAAAGCAGTGTCATATACAATGTTGCGTTTGTTTTGTGATAGTCTTACGAAAGGGGGCTGGTGTAGAAAAAATAGGGGAAGCGTTTTCTATTTGTCCCAAAATAAAGTGATCTTTCTGAAAAAAAAGGTTATCACTTTAGGGGGCCACCATCATAATTTACTATGAACAAATAATCAATATTTTGTATAAGATGGCCGCTTTTTAATGTATCAATTTTTTTTATCCCAAAATAAATTGATCTTTCTATAAAAAAAGAAAAATTATCAATTTAGGGGGGCTTGGTGCAGCTGCCTATTTTAAATTTAAAGGTGCTTATTTTAAATTTAACAGCTTTTGCTAAAATACAAAACAATTAATACAGACACTAAAATATGACTTTCTAAAAAGTAGCAAACTCTTTAATACAACCCAACATTTTAGTCAATTTAATTGCTTAATTGACCATTAGGTTGGGCTGAATAGAAAAAAAAAAAATTATTCTTAAATGGCAATCATTCTAGTTCTTGGGTTTTGATGCAAGAACACTATTTATGATGAAAAAAAGCAATGTTTACCATAAATAATTGACCCACTCCAGATGAATTAAGTGCAAATTTTTTTTTAATTTTGGTGATTAGAAAAGAAAAATAAGTAAATTTCTTTTTATTTTACATGCAAAATAAAAAGTTTATACATCAAAAAGATGCAGAATTAAATTTTAAACATCTTTTATAACATATCTTATAACATTTTTACATAAAACTAATAATTAAAGTCTTTTTTTGCAAAAAAATCTTTAAAAATTAAGTAAAATTATGATTAGTGTTGCTTTAATAATTATAAAAATATACAAAATAAGAACTGAAATCAATTATACATTATAATTTAAAACTTCTTTTTGACTCAAAGTTCTTCATCAACTTTTTTGATCTTATTTTATTCCAAATCAGACCATCCTTATGGGCATGTCCAATTACTGATTAGTGTTTTTGAGGTTTTTTGGAGTGGGTTGACTAACATGAGATATCACTTACTTTTTTCATTATAAATGGTGTTTCTATATCAAAACCCAAGTATTGGGTAGGTTGCCTTTTTAATTTAGAACTTTCAGCCCATTTTATTGTTGACCATTGTTGCAAATTTATAACATTTAAAAAGTGATGGGGTTTAAAAGTTTTAAAAGTTAGCAACTAAAAAAATTAAAATATTTTGCCACACCATGGCACAAGAAGAAAAAGACATATTTTGAAGAAAAACTCAATACTTTTATCTATTACTAACTCATTTTTTATTCAATTTTTATAAATTGCTTATCATTTTCATTAAAAGGAAACAAGCTTTTAGATGACATAAAATTTGAACTTTTCTTTAAACAAATAAAGACAGAATTAATTAATAAACTTAGGAAAAATTTTTGCCTTGCTTTTTTTTAAAAAACTTTCCAAACTATGCTTTTTACTATTGAATCAATACTGGCACAGAAGAGTTAAAATTACAATCAAATTGTAAAGAATCATGTCTTTGTTTAGTTTAATCTTGGCAATATCATTATGCATTAAAAACTTTTCAAAGTTTTCCCATATTTTAAAAATTGGCTTACAATTTCTTAAAATAGCTTCAATTGTGTCTTTAGGTTGATGACAAAAGTTGCAATTTTTAATTTTAGTTTTATTATTTGACATGTTGTTGTTGAGTGCCAAGGTTGAAATCACAAAAATATTGTCCCATCCCAAAATGAAAGATATACCCAGAAAGGTAATTAATGCAATTCTTAGAAGAGGGAATATGGTATTGCCGCATGAACAGAATGGCATTGTTCTCAAGTGGAAGGACATTTGTGGTGTAAGGTTACTTTTTACAAAACATAACCAAAAATGGTTGAGGTGCAAGATAACAGCCAACTTGAAAAACCTGAAACTATGAGCCAACCAGCAAGAGGAGCCAGGAGAAAAAGGAGACTGACAGTGAGGAAACCAGAAGGAATCCATGCATACAACAAAGGTAAAATAGTAATTGACATTTCTGACCAAATGTCTTCTTACAAATACTATCTCTACAAAGATTTGAAATGGTATAGGAAACTGTCTATTGCAATACTTCCTGGGATGGCCCTATCAAATGTCTGGCTAATAATTTTATTTGCTCCAACAGACTGTTTTGCCTGCCTAGGCTTGTCAGGGGGCATTTAGAAATCTTATTCAAATACAATTCTATTTCTTATTTAAATGTTGGGGCAAATAGAATTAATGTTAAATTTAAAAAATTTTGTGGTCTGAAATTTAAGTATAAATATTAATAACACATTTTAACATGTTCTTTTTTTTTGTTAATAAAACATCTCTGTATGTCTCTCCCAATGAGGAGACATTTGAAAAAGATGTAGATTCTTTATATTTTTTTTCAACTTCAATATTTTGATTTTTGAAAGAATCAGAAATTTTTTTTGATCTTTTTTTTTTTTGTTTATCTTCTGAAGCTAATTTTTCAGAGTTTACATTTTCAAATGTTGATCTGTTTGGCTCACTCTCCTATTTTTCTAATTTTTTTTTGCCTTTCTTTTTATTTTTTGGGAAACTCTGGGATGTTTTTTCCTCACCACAAAAAATTAATCCAAGGGTACCTTCTTTTCATCATCATCCTTCTTTTCTCAGGATGATGATGAAAAGAAGGATGATGTAACCAGCTCTTTTTTCTTGTTTTTGCCCGAATTCAATTTTTCTTCCAAGCCTTTTGCATTCACTTATTTCATGCCCCCATGTTTTCCAAAAAGGGAAAAGGGCAAGTGTCTGTTATAAGGGGTAGTAACAGACACCCAATGCCCCAATATATTGACTTAGTCCTTCTATCATGTTGTAATTTGGATCTTGCATAAAAACTTTTACAAGCCATTTTTTATATTCATACAAGCCATTCTTTATATTAAAAAAGATATGTAATGTGCCAAAATTAATCTCTTTTATTTCACCCCATCCCTTTTGTTCCAAAATTTTTATATGTTTTTTCATCTCAAAAGGGACTGGGAATAAGTGATGATCTCTGCTTGTTTTTGTGGTATAAAAGAATTTAGTATTATGTCATTCTTGTCAGACCATGTTGTCATATACTATGTGCTGAATTGTGTATGCTTATGATCATACTTTTCTTTGAAATCGCTAATTCTTAATCCTATTATGAAAGTTTTGAATTTTTCCAAGTGTCTATAAAGGGATTCATTACACCTTCAACATTTAGCTTGTTGATTCCTTGAGTCTGAATTATCAGACTTCTATCTTGAGGAAGAAACATTTTTAAAACAGAATCAAATTTATACACTTTAATACTTTTTAGCTGTAACAAAAAAAAAATGAAAGCTCTCAAATAATGATTGAGGGAGGAATAGGAAACTATAAGTGGATTCAAACTTTTTTAGTAAGAACAAAAATTGGTACGTTTTTATTAGTTGCACGATGAAAGCTCATAAAAATATCTTCAAAGGGAAGACCTTTTTTTTAGTTTCTCATAGATGAAAACTTATTTATTGCAATCTCAATCCTGTTGGTGTTAAACAGGTCTTCACTTTATTATAATAAACTTTTCTCAAAATAATTAATGCATTTTATTTTTTGGAAAATGACGGTTAGTACTCAGATCTTGCAAGGGAGAAATATGCCAAGAACTTTGAGAACCACAGGTCTACCAGAAAAATTACAATAGTACTTAAATTTTTATCCAACCATCCTTTTCAATGCTGTGCAAAGCAATGGTGTCAAACGTTGTATTGTCCACAATAGCTTCAATCCTATTTTTATGTTGTGACTTCCACAATTTAGTTATATCTGCAAAAATGTTTAAAATTGTACAATTTGCTAGCAAGTACAGGTACAAAAATATATTTACCTGTGTACAAAGCAGGAACAATAAATACTCTTTGGTTCTGGGCAGGGATTTTCAAGACCAACTTTATCAGTGATACTTTGTTATTGTTTCCTACTCTCTTTCTCAAGCAAACATCATAAAGCAGTACCAATAATTGCTTGCTGTTGAATGCCTGCAACAGAAATGTCAGCAGAGGTAAAATCAGAAGCCATACTCGGATCTGCTGCTTTTTCTATATCATCATTTTCTAAAAGAGCAACAATAAGTATTATCACACAAAAAGGTAATTGCACAGCACCTTGTCAAAAATCTGTATTAAACTTTGTGCTTGTGTTGTTGTGCTAAAAAGCTTCTGTTTTTCACCAACTACATTTTGCTCATGAATATTTTTGTTTTCTCTTCCCAGAATTATTATATTTTGTACTTCAGAAAGTACTCGATTGTCTGCAAAGGTAACAATGCTTGATCAAACATCATGACAGTAGGACAGTATTTAATTTTTTTACATAAAGTAGTTTACCTTCTGTGGTTTTGCCATGCAGTATTCATCAAAGGTAATGTTGGAGAAATGGCATTTCAGCTTAAGTTTTTGTCTTTGTTGTGAAGGTGTACGGACAATTGACTCAGAAACATAAAATTTATGAAATCCATGCCACAAAATGAATACCTGAACAGTTGAAGCAAAGCTTTCTTTATGCTTAATCTTTTCAATGGGAACCTTTGAATCTTTGACAAAAATGAATTCTAGAATCTCACAACACCAAAGCAGCTACATATATTCAAAATTTACAGGTATTATAATTTTTTTATAGTGTTCATTCTATGTTTACCCAATCAATAGCTTTTTTTAAAAAATCAAATAGCATTACAGTGAAACTAAAAGTGAGGTTGTTTGTGATGACAAATCTAGATGCGTGTTGATGAACAACATTAACAATTTTACGGCATTTGGCATTCTGACCAGCACATTGCAGTAACAGTGATAGCACTTGGCAGTAAGAAACTGCCAGTTACAGTGGAGGCACTGCCATGTTGCAGTAAAAAAATTGCCATATGGCAGTCTTTGCTGCCATTTAACAAAACCCTTCATACAGGAATCACGCTTTTATTTTATAGTGCAAAGCATACAAGTTTTTTTAAATACTACTAGTAACTTAAGAACTATACTGGTCTTTGGCCATATCCGAATTTTGTTGTTTGCAAACACTACTGTTGATCATGAGATTTGTGTTGTGTAGATTGCAGAAAGAAATAGAAGGCCCATTTTTTTGCTTTTCACATGAAAAGCATCGCATAAACTATAAAAAGCTTTTCCAGAAGGAATGTCAATGGAAACTTGTGGCAGGTTGTTTTCTTTTTCCAATTCCAAATTCTTATAGCTCCATTCAAACAGCATGCCTTTGAATGGCTTAAGTAGCACTGTTTTCCATGCAATGCAATCTGAACAAAAAAGTGTGTTCAAAATATTAAAACAATTGGTTTCTTTAATAAATGTTTTTGGCTTTCTGTAAGTTTAATGAAATAGAAAAACATAAGGTATACACAGGCAAGGCAAGGTACCACCACTTCAACATAAGAATAGAAGAATTTTTCTCAACAGGTGCGATACCTGGCTGGAATTGAAGCTTGTTACATAAAATATATAATTAAAATACTAAATAACAACTTTTAAGCCTGAATGTTAACTATACAAAACTTTATTATTCTTAAAAAACACCTGCAAAGGAATGCTTGATACAATTACAACAGGCTGCTGAGCAAATAATGTTAGGGTGTCAACGTAATCTTGAGCACTCTCTTGTCACAGAAGGCATTTCATGTATATGCACACACCATGTTTTACAACGCAGATGAACAATTCCACCTGATGACATAAAATGGTTTTGTAAAATACCGTATTATATTTTTGCAATGATTGGTGATTTTCATATTTGAAATCCCCTCATTTGCAAAGACATATTATTCCTATAACATGCACCAAAATTGAATTCACTCCCTTGCAATGTCGTAATATGAAATTTTGCAGGTTTGTTGAAAATTGATGGCGTGCAGACAAAACACACCATGGCGTTTGCAAGCAAACTACAATTTTGTTCTTTATTACATGTTTTTTCAGTACCGTGATTGATAGAAATATCAATGGTTTAAGGAATTGAAAGCATATTATACTATATAAAAAGTATCTGCTTGAGCAGTTTCCTTTTGCTTTTCAAGTTCCAATTTTGATTGATTTGCAAAAACTTAGTTTTTTTTATTAAAATTTTTGCTGTGGGATCAGGTCATAATACTGCAAAAACATTTAACAGAATGTTCACCAACAGCACCTTGTGGTATTTTACAAGGTTCAGTTGTTGCTTGTACTTTTTGTAGTTTATTTCTAAAGTTGAAACAAAAAATTTGAAATCATAACTCACCTCCACACTTCTTGATGCTGCGATAGTATTTCGGAAAAAAATCTTTAAATAAAACTAATTCAGTAACATATTTTATGTCCTCTTGATTAGTACTTGCATCAAGTCCAAATTCTTCGCATAGTTTTTTTAAGTAGGACATTGATGTCTGAAATGTAAATGTGGTTACTTAAGAATTGGTACAAATTAGTTGTAATACTGATGTACAAAATACACAATTTTTGTTTTATAACGTAGTAAAAAAAACCTGATCCAAGTTTAGCAAATGATCCAATATACTGTCATGTGATAAGTTTCTTGTTGGTGATATTTTTCCTGGTTTAGCATTGGCCATGCTCTTTCCCTTTTTGTGTTCAGTGTTACTAAGAATAACACTTTTGTGTGAATGAGTTTCCATCCATGGAGCAACCTCACCATACGAGATGGAAACTTTCCATGGGTTGTTTGTACTATCTAAAATAAAAGTAAGATAAAATAATGCTGCAAAGTATGGAAAACAAGGAACAGTGATTGCAAAATATACATGTATATGTTGTAGCAGAGAACAGCAGACTAATTTGTGAGTGAATACATTGTGGTTACGTACATAAACACAGCGTATGTAGAATATGTTTCTCACAAAATACAACCAATGACACCATTTCACATAATTCCTAATACAAAATGCCCTGAAGTTTCTGTACATATAAATTGTTGGAAAGGGGACAAAACTGATTGAAACTTTTAAAACAACTATTTTACAGCAATTAGTGACATAAGCATGACTAGTGCAAAGAACAGAAGCAGGTAAAAAAAATGTCGGGATACAAGTTATGTGACTAACAAGTTAGAGGTTGGACAAGGCTATGGTAAATGAGTCATGAACAGATGCTTAGAAGAGCTAAAACATTGTGGAATAAATAAATCACACACCAAATATCTTTTGAATACACTCTGTTTTGCTGATTATTAGATATATCTTGGTGGCAGTTGAAGCAAAAAAAATGACTGGAGCACAATTTATTCAATGTAAAACTTACCATAAAAACCTCTGCCAACAATTTCTTTTACATATGCCATCCACATATGATCAATGTCAACTTTATCTGGATAAGAAGTTGAATTTATTGAGCGGATAACTGACAAAAAAATTTTGTTTTACATTGCATATAACTTCATACAAATACATCTGGTTAATCAAAAAGTATATTATGTATAAAACCAGTAGTAACAAAAATAATGTGTAAAACCTGGTTACAGACATGTATTCTTCCAGTTCCCATCACCAACAACAATCTTTGGAAAAATTACACATCTGTTGCATGTGAAATCATAAGAATACTGTGTGAGAGCCAGACAATGATATAACCCATTTCTAATCTCATGAACTGGCAGATTGTCATGGTCAAACAGTATTTTTAAAGTGTGGTCAACTGCCACTTGGTTCTAAAAAAGTTGTACACATTTGTGAGTTTAACTAGCAATGAGTAAACCGGCTGAAGCTGAATAGAACTTTGAAATATTTTTTTGTAATACAACATTTCATACCTTGATTCCCTTAATCAAGTAATCACAAAGTTTGAAAGAAAGCAATATGCTATTGTTAAAATTGTGAAAGCCACTTTTGTATACTTGAAAACGAACAACAAGATTGCAGGAGGAACAGACTTTGTTAAAGTAATACCTGCAAGAAAAATTCTAATCAATTGCTTTTTGCTTTATACTGCATTTGCAAAAGTTGTAAATAGTAAAACTGTAAATAGTAAGTAAGACCATGGGACATTACTTCACATTGACAAACAGCTATAATTAACATGTATTGCAATACAATCTTAAAAGTACTGGAACAAATGGTAGGAATTGAAAAATGAAATAAATTTCCAAAAAATGTGGAACAGACTGACTACAATACTATATGAGGGGCATTAAAAAAATATGCAGAATTTTATAATTTTTTATAATTTATTGATACAATCAATTCACTTTTCAAAGTCTCCATCAAGGTTGATGCACTTCTCCATGCAGTGCTTACATCCTTTTATCCCATTTTTGAAGTAATCTGCTGACCATTTTGTGAGCCATGTTTTTGCTGCTTGCTTTGCCTCATTAGTGTCATTAAAATAAATGCCTTTCAAGTGTTCTTTGAGTTTTGGGAATAAAAAAAAGTCAGATGGGGCAAGGTCTGGGCTATAAAGTAGATGTGGAAGCAATTCCCACCAAAATTTTCTCAGAACATCTCTTACGATCCAAGAAGAATGCGCTGGGGTGTTGTCTTGATGGAAAAGAATTCCATGATGGAGTTTTCCTGGACGCTTTTCAGCTAATTTTGCTCTCAATTTCCATAAAACTTTTATGTAATAGGTGCCTGTAACAGTTTTTTTTACCTTCTAGAAAATCTACTAGCAAAACTCCTTGAGTCCCAGAAAACAGTTGCCATTACCTTCTTGACAAACCTCTCAGACTTGAATTTGATTGGACCAGATGATCCACGTGGGAGCCACTGTTTGGACTGCTGTTTTGTTTCAGGATCATACTGGTAGACCCATGTTTCATCTCCTGTAATGATTCAATCAAAAAAGCGGTCTTCATCTGCTTTAATTTTGAGCAAAATCATCGTTGACAATTCACTTCTGAAATTGAGCTGATTTGGGTGCAACGTTTTTGGCACCCATCATGCCGAAAGCTTGCTGAGGCATAAATCGTCATGCAAAATCAAATGAGCTGAACTAACTAATATGCCCACAGTCTCAGCTATCTGATAAACCATCAGTTGCCCATCTTCTTTGACTAGGTTCCTAACAAAATCAATTTTTTTATTGTTTTTTAAGGTTGTTGGTCTTCCACGACCCTCATCATCTTCAACAGCTTCTCTACCATCTCAAAATCTTTCAATCCACTTATAAACACAAGTTTTCTTTGGAGCATCATCTTTATAAACAGTCTGCAGAGCTTGAATGATCTCTGTTCCTTTCCAACCAAGCTTTACCAAAAATTTGATGTTGGTTCTTACCTCAAGATCCTTATGCTCCATGGGTTAAAAAACTATCTTAAATAAACTAGCTCTTGACAACTTCGTTTACAAGCGCAAAATGAGTGATAGCAATTATTCGATCACAAAGAACATGCTTTTTATGGCTAGCATGCTAAAATACGTTTTTTCTTGCTGGCACTCTTGTCATGGGAGAATTCCGCATATTTTTTGAATACCCCTCATATATATGGTAAATGAAGAATAGATTAATAGTCAAAAGATGGTATGCATGCTCAAAAGTAAAAATTGATAGCTGCAATAAAGAAAAAGCTGTCCTTCCAAAGAACAAATATTGTACATGAATAAGCAGCTACTACAGGTCTTAAGACAAATGGCAAAGGAGTAACTACTCGAGTTAGCCTATGAATATTTTGTGAGTTACACAGAGAAGAAGCCACAAAAAGTATTTGCTCAACTGTGTAAAAAGTAAATGGCTAAGGCAGTTCAATATATACCAACCACACCATATTATTCTGACTCCAAAAGCATTTGCTAATTTTTGTTCCTTTATTGTTAGCAGCCATTCACACCAAGGGTTTTTAATTTTGTTCACACTCATATTGTTGCAGTTTATTGTTGCAGCTGTTCACACCAAGGGCCTTTAATTTCAGAAGGAATAAGATTTACAGGTTGATTTTCAATCAACAGAAATTGTGGAATCTCAGATGGTATCTGCTTGTGCTGCAGGAAATACTCCATCACAAATCGGTCATTTCTATTTACACTTGTCTGATCTACAAGTCTACAAAATAATAAATATTAGATAAATTGCCAAACAAGCTGTTTGAAAAGATTGAGAAAAAGTGTGAGCATATTATACAGTTCTTAGTTGTACATAAATGGGCTGAACATGTTAAAAATTTCAATCAACAGCACTTAGAGTACACAAAACAGTCATATAGTTTTTCAAAGCTCTAAGAAAAGTTATATTAATGAATTTTATCTGAAGTTAAACCGAATGTATAAATAAAATTGGCTTTAACTCAAGTATAAATATGATGTAAACAGGAAAAGAAATGCATTACCTGTGACGATTATCATTGAAGCATTGCCGTTAATGCTCAAGCATATACCATTTGCACAGATTTGCATGAACACAATGCCTGTTCATTCCTGAAACAGGGCAAGTGCAAGACCATAATCCCGTATTGCAGTCATATGTCACTCGTACACAGTTAAGCTTGCAATAATACTCCTTTTTACTGGCAAAAACTGAATAATATTTTTGCCTGCAGCTCTAGCCTAATTGATCAAAATCTGCTGAAGCTACCAATAGGCAGCTTTTTTCTTTGCTTGCTTTCCATAATTCTTCACAAGCACTTTTAGTTGCAGAGGATATACATTTTTGATTGTACAACTCTTCCAAACCATCAAGTGATAGGTGTTTTGGTTGATAGATATGAGCATTTTTTACGCTTTGCAAATGAATGCATTCAATTGATGGATTCATTTCCACTGCTGATGCCATTATGTCTTGGCAGTCATTATCCTCACAATATAAAATTTGCTTAGTAACATGTTTTTGAACATGTATGGGAGCAATCCAAACTGAGTAGTATAGGCAACCATAAAAATTCCACTTAAAATATCAATGCAGACACTGGGAAAGCTGCCATCAACTTTTAAATGCACTTATTGAGTATGCTTGAGTAGAATAGTCACGTGTGAAAACATCTTTGCACAATATCTGCAAGGATGTTTGATATTTTTTGGATCTAAACAAAGCAATAAATGCACTTTAATACCAGCTTAGAAATAAAAAAGTTTGGTAATTGGTATAAGAAATTAAATAAATGGGAAGCAAGTAGGGAATTATAACAACATTTAATGTAGAACTCAAATTTTGCATCCCACTGTATTGGATAGTGTGTTAATCTGTATTGCACAAGAGACAAACAAAAGTGTACAATAACATTAAAACAGGTAGACATTTGCAACATGATTATTATATTGCATCAAAAGTATACAAAATTATTTGGTTTAACACGGATTTAAATGCCTTATTGGTGAAGGCACCTAATCAATGAAACATAATAATCACAATTTCAATTTAAATTCAACATTGTAATAATATACGACAAGCGCCTGTTTTGATCTTATTTCATCTCATCAGGTATATGTAATTACAATTACAAGTAGAAAAAATGGCTATGAATTTGGAACTGGTAACATGTCGAAATAATTCATTGCAGTAAAATTTGATGAAAAGTTAAAGAAATCGACAAGAGTGTTTATGAACTATGAGAATTCCAATGCAACTCTTTTGAAAATTTGGAATTCTAACAATTAAGATTAAAAAGCAAATTAATAACAAGAATTTCGGATGCCAGTGAAATAGCAGAATGACAGAATGACGTTGTCTATGTAACCTACATCGAAATATTAACAAAATTGTGCTAAGAAATAGGAATTTATTTGAAAAGATTGCTGAAAATTGAAATTAGAAGTTGATAATATGTCGAATTTATTGAAGCTGATAACATGTCAAATCCATTGAAGAAATTTAAGGCTGATAAAACATCAAATCTACTCATTATGGCAAAGATACAATTTGAAGCAGTAAAATTTGAAGCTGATAACGTATATAGAAAATAAAACAAATTTGGATCCCAGTTTTCTTTATCATCAACAGAGGGCAGTTTTAAAGTTATATCTGCAAAGTAGAGTATGTATTATTGAGTTAGTACAAACAGCATTTTCATAACCTTATTTACCAATTTGTAAAGATGGCAGAGATCCATTGCAATTTTTTATAAAACATGCAAATGTAGATGTGATAATTCTTAATTTACAAACAAATTTATTCACAAATACAAACATGGTGAACTTTAATTGGTTGATCAGTTGAAAGGGCCATTTGCTAAACAAGTACAATTAATTTGCTGTTTAGTTGAGTCATAGCAAAGAAGTGTAAACATAAAAAAATGGAAAAACACTTTGTTCACAAGCTTAAAAAATTAAAAGCCAAAATCCAGGTCTCTTTATGCAAGCAATTTCTGTTACTGAAACTAACCTGGAATCCTTTCTGTGATTACCATAAGTTTTTTGAAAGATTTTTCTTTATTTCCTCATGGTGCTGTAAAAGGGATTTCAGGTTAGTTTCACCAACAAAAAACAGCTACTGTTTCTTTTTCAATAGACTCAAAAATGCTTTGGTACAAGAACTATAACAAAATAAAAAATTAGAAATAAACTTACAAATATGTCAAAACTTTTTTTTCTACTTGAAACCTGAAGACACAATGGACAATGAAAGTGTGATCTTTTCTTTTGTGATATGCATGTCTTGAAACATGGTATGGATAAAACTGGAACAAAATTGTAGTGAAGTAAATGAAAGTTGTTTACATTCATGCAACATACAAACCTGCTTTATCTTGAATTGCACATTCAACACCAAATTGGAAATGCTTTTGTTAAATATGTTTGAACAGTTTGTCTTTAGGTATGAACAAATCGCACAAAGGACAACCTCTATTTTCATTGTAATTTTCTTCAATGGCACTAAAAACCATCTTTATCAATTAATTCACAAAATAAATAAATTGACTGTGGATAATCACTAGACACTGACATAATGTTTAAATCCTTTGGGACCTTTAAAAAAACACAAAACATTTATAAAATTCAATAGTTTAAAGAAAGGAATGCATTGCAAAAAATAAAATTATGGGAATCTTAAACAATATTCAAACACTATAACCTGAAATAAAATTTTTTAGTTTTGTTGGCTATTTTTTATTATTTCTTATAAATGCCATATCTACATGTCATTTTTATGCTTACTCAAACTAATATAATCAAAATAATTTTAAAGATGACTGCAACTCATTGATATTTATGCATTTAAAACAAAATTATATCTATTTTTAAAATGTAGAAACTGAGACTATTTAAATTTCATAAAAAAAGTTGTGCCTTAATCCACTCCTGGTAATAAATGAGGGCTTTTCCAAATACGGTTGAGTGAAAAAAATTTTTTTTGTCAAATTAAAAAAACTAGGTTTATTAAGGTAGGTGGTTAGGTCTAAAAACACTTTCCAAAGTTGTTTTGGGGTTCTGCCAGTTACACCCAGGTGGCTAAACATCCTCAAGAGTTTTGCACTCCCCAAATTTATGAAAATCTCATAACTTAAAAACTAGTTAAGCTAGAAAGTTGGTTTTGGGCTTAAAATGCTCAGAAGACCCAAGTTTATATTTGCTCCAATACAACCTTTTCTTCTAACTACTTCACACAAACCACAAATTAGCAAAAATGATGTTTTGGATCAAAATCATTAAAAAAATTATTTATTATTAAGAAATTGTTGTGAAATTCATATTTTAACTAAAGTCATTTCTTTACTTGCACAAATAAAGGAAATTTTTACTTAGCATTTTAATCTAGCAGTCTTTGAAGCAAGAAAAATTGACAAAAATGCTGCCAACACTATTTACTCAACAATAGTCATACACTATATAGAATAACAAAATGTTGCTCAATTTACTAATTTTCAAGTTTTTAGGCATTAAATTGCTTTTTGGTGTTAAAAGTTTTCATTAGTTTTTTTGATCGTATCTTCTGTCTGATAAGTCCATCTCTATTTTTGAATCCAGCAACAGCTGCTGAAGCTTCAGAAACCAGTTTTATATGCCTTTCAACAGCTTGATTGTGGCAAGGATGTTCCAGGTTAAGTTTATGTTGTTGAAAAGCCTCAATTTCTTTATTTAATAAGTGTTTTAATGCAGGTAGTTCATGCATGTTTTTTAAACTCAAGCTTGACAAGGAATAATAAATTTTTGCATTAGTATTGATTTTGGGTATTATGAATTTTCTTACATCTACTTCATCATGACCAACATTATCCAAATTTTTTTTAGATACTCTGATGCTAAGTATTTTGTTGACTGCAAGAAGATGGACATTGTAATCATTATCAGCCAACATCGCAAGTAATATATTTTCATGCTGAGCAAAATAAGCATTTCGTTGCAAAACTGCTACAGCAATTTCCTGAATAATTTTGTTTGGAAATCCCATTACTTGTGTAAGGATATTGAGATAGTTCTTTGGTCTATCAGTAATCTTGTTGTTGAATTTGATTTAGAACCAACTAGGAAAGTAAATTAAAAATTCTGCCAAAGTGCTTAAATTGGATGTCAACTTTTCTTGAGCAACATAAAATCAAAAAATACGACATCCAAGTGTTAACCAGCGTGAATGGTTTAACCCTCCTACTTCAAGAAACTCAAGATTAACATCAACTGATCCCAACATGACGGCAGAGCAAATCCTGTAAGCATAATATTGATCACTGCTTAAATCATCTATCAAAGAGTTTGGAATAACAGGAAATTTTGGATTTGGGATAGATTTAAACTTCACTACTTTCCATTCAGAAACAGCACCGTTCAACTGCCTACCAATAGGTCCTGAAAAAAAGTCTGGTCCAGAAGTTACACCATCTAAGTTTTGAAAAACATGTCTGAGAGGAAGCTCATTTAAATAAAGCAAGCATATAATCCATTGCAATGGTCTTCCTATTAAAATTTCTAATAATGCAATAAATTCTTTGCTTTTGCCAGTCATTACAGCAGTTCCATTTGATCCAACAATCTTCAATTTTTGTTCCAGAGCTGTATCTTTGATTGCACAATAAACTGATGTTGCTATTTTATAACCAGTCCCATCTTCTGGCATTACATGTTAGAGATAAAAACCATTAGGCTCTTATACAATTACATAATGTTCTTCAATGACTGTTTGGCAATGATAATTTTCATTTACTTCAACCATTGTCATTGTTGCATCTTTCCTTCCATCTACAAAAATAGAATCCACTAATTCAAATATTTCTTGCTCCTTGTTTTTAATTTCTCTGTATTTTTGCCTTTCTCTTCACAACTTGCTTCTATCCACTACATATCTTTTATCCTCTTCAGTAACAATTCCAAAAGCTTTTAATGTAGTTGAAGCTATAGCTGAACCAGCTCTATCAGACACTTTATATTGCTCACAAACTGTTGCAAGTTTTTTTAACGTAACTTGATTCTGCTGCAAAATAGATTTTGAAGAGCAAGGTAACACTGAATCAAATGACATTGATATTTCTGAATTTTCACTAATAGTTGTATCAGATGCAAAACCAAGTACAATATCAATATTTGCTGAGCTTGTTGAAACTGTATTATTAGAATTGGATTATTTTTGAGACATTTTTTGAAGAAAATTTATATCAGACTGATCAATTGGTTCAACAACATCCAAACATTTTTTTCCAGGACCTATTTGATCTTCATAAAATACAAAGTCATCTTTATTCATTTTCAATTTATTAATTTCTTCCAAGTTTTTGTTGCTGTTTTTGGTCATTACAAAAAATATTGAACAATTCTTTAATATCTTGTAAAAATTCTGTCATATTATAATTAAATGTCGTACTGGTGTTGAATCCTTTTTTCCTTTTTTTGGATGAGATTCAATCTGTCAAAAATCTTTGACAAGAGTTAAAATCCTAAACACAATGCCATCTACATATATGCAATAAACATTACAGTGGATCCAACGTTCATATAGTTCATTTGCAACAATAACAGCTGCAGCTCTTGTTCACCAATTTCTTTCATGAAGCAATCTTTGCAAAACATCTCTTTTGGTTGGAAGAACACCATTTGGAAAGGAGTCACAGCTTTTAAGAAGATATTTTCCTTGACGCTCATAAACTCTAGTAACAGCTTTTCTTGTAAGCATTCCAAAGTGATAACACTTTACACAGTAAAGGCCCATTTCCACTACGAGCGTGGAAAAGAGCATTCTTTGTTTCTATTGATTTTTTTTGCGCTCGCTTCAGTCGAAGATTAATAATAGAAACAAAGAATGCTCTTTTCTGCGCTCGTAGTGGAAGCGGGCCTTAAGAGTACCAAGTTTATAAGATATTTTTGAGAGTAAGAAACATTTTTCCTAGTTTTTAATCTCCTAAAAACATTTTGAACTTGTGGTACCTAATTAATTTTAACTAGTAATATAGTAGTTAATCAAGACCAACTAAGGACTGCAAAAGCAAAAATATAAAGTGAATAAACAAGCTGATTTACGTTATAGGTAAAAGTTTCACTTCACCATTAGCAAAAACATCATTTTTGCCAATTTGTGGCTTTTGTGAAGTAGAAAAAGTTGTATTGGAACAGATATAAACATGGGTTTTCTGAGCATTTTAAGCCCAAAACCAACTTTCTAGCTTAACTAGTTTTTAAGTTATGAGATTTTCATAAATTTGGGAAAGCACAAAATTTTTGGGGTTGTTTAGCCACCTGGGTGTAAGTGGGAAAACCCCAAAACAACTTTCCTTGAAGGTGTTTTTAGACCTAACCACCTACTTTAATAAACCTAGTTCTTTGATTTGAAAATAAAATTTTTTTTCACTCCACCCTACTGTGTAATGAGCTAGGTGGAAGGATAAACTTTTAATCTGTAGTATCCAGTTTAAATTTTGATTGATGAAAAGTCCCAAATATTTGACTATTGGGGATCTTGTTAGCATAATATCATTAATTTTAATTTCAAAGATACTTTTGATTGTTCTGGAAGGTTGTTTGTGTATCAATAGAAAAGTTGATTTTGATAAGTTTAAAGATAATTTGTTTTTTCTCAACCAAAAATCAATGTTTTTTCAATATTAATTTGATTTTGCAATGACATTAAATTCAAGTCAGACATCATTAAATACGTATCATCAGCTTGCAAGGTTGTATTCATTTGAGAAGCAAGTGGTAAATCATTTATATAAGAAATAATAATGGACCTAGACAGGATCCTTGTGGTACTCCACAATTAGGTTCTAGTGTATCTGAAAAATTGTTTGAAATTTTTGTATATTGCTGTCTATTAGTTGAATAACTTTAAATCAGATTAAGAAATTTTCCTCGTTTACCAAAATAATTTTTAGTTTGCAAAGCGAAATGTGGTGATCAATTGTGTCAAAAGCTTTAGATAAATCTAAAAAGATCTTTATCAACATTTTGATTAAATTATATATATAAATTACAGCATGAATGGTAGAAGAATTTTGTCGAAAACCAAATTGATGATCACTCAGTAAGTTAAATTTTTTAACAAAATCTTATAATTCTATTGTAAATAATTTTTTCAAAAATTTTGTCAAACTGTGAAAGCAGAGAAATTGGTTGGTAGTTTGATACATTTGTTACCCTTCCCTTTTTAAAAATAGAGATTACCTCAGCAATCTTTAAACATTTGGGAAATTCACCTTCAAGTAAACATCGATTAAACAGTTTGCTGAGAATGGGTGCAATTATAACACTGCTTATTTTGATAAAATAAGTGCGATATCTTTACTTCTTCTGGGGTTTTAGGAGACATAAAAAGAGAGTTTTTAGAATAGGTAGAAGGTGGCAGTTTATATGTTGAGTGAAATGGTGGGATAGCTTTAGCCATGTTTTTTCCAATGTCTACAAAATATTTGTTTAGTAATTGTGCAACATCTTTTGGTTCTTCACCAAATCATCGTTTTCTTTTATTAATCTGTTTAAGGTTATGTTCCTTTTAGGTTTCAAATCAGCCAGCTCATGAATTGCATTCCAAATTTTTGCTGGATTATTTTTATTGCTTAAAAAGTATTTATTATAGTAGATTTATTTAGCATTTTGGATTGTTTTATTCAATGCGTTGCAGTAAGCTTTATATTTGTCAAAAGATTGTTGATATAAAAAGATCATAGCAATATTTCTCAAGTTTTGATGTTTCTTGACACTTGGGTTTTCACAATTCCAGTATGGTTTTCAATATCAAAGGATTGCTTTTCATATGTTGTTTTGCATTTAAATGACCAATAAGATCTGAATATTTTGCATTTATTCCACATTTGCAGAAGTTGCAGTAAGCTGTGTTGGGAATGTTGCTAACTTCCATTAATCAATTTTTAAACATATCATTTCTGAGCCACTTTTAAAATTTTTGTTTATATATAAAACTTTTGTAACTTCAACAACTACACCTGTTCTCCAATTTTAACTATATTATTACCAAAGTAGCTTATTGTAGTATTTTTCTGGATTCATAACCTTAATCAAAACCTTGTGATTAAACTTTTATTTATAGATATATGAAATTTATTTACATATAAATATCTGAGAAAAGTTTTGTGGAAAAGAAAAGCAAGAAACAAAGCAACTTAAAAAAAGAGGATCTCTTCCAGAAGTCAGCATAAGTTATTTTTGTTCATAAAACTAACCCAGATCTCTCTGCAGTTACTATCTCTTCTTGAGAGGTCCTTATTCTCTTGGTTTTTTTTTATTCCATCCTGATGCTAAAAGGGAGATTCATGGTTAATTTCATTAAAAAAAAGCACTTATGGCACTTTTTGAAGAGACCCACAAGAGAATAGCAACAACATTACATTAAATCAACAATGAAATGATAAATCTTTTGTAGATTAATTTTTTAAAACCCAAATGCTTATTACAAAAGACAGCCAATGCATAAATACATGTATAAACAAAGGACTTTTACTAAACTATATATATAATACGAGGGTCAGTCAAAAAATAATGAGCCCAAGTCTCTCCTGGCCATATTTGTTGCAATAAAATCAAAAGTCATACATCAAAAGAAAGCCCAGGGATAGGAGATCTCAGTTCTACTTTTCAATGTAATCTCCGCACTTTTCAATTCCAACTGTCCATCGATGAACAAGGGACACTATGCCAGCCTTGTAAAAGTCAGCAGGCTGCATTTTTAACCAGTTACAGCGTGCTTGACTTCTTGATCACTAGTGAAGTGCTGCCCCCTAACTCCTTCTTTCAATGGTCCAAAAAGATGATAGTCAGATGGTGCCAGGTCGGGTGAGTATGGGGGATGGGTTACCGTCGTCCATCCAAAAGAAGCAATCACTTCACGAGTTTTGAGACTGGTATGGGGCTTGGCGTTATCGTGTTGCAGAAAGACCTTAGACATGTCCAGGTGAGGTCGTACTCTTCTCAGTTTCGCTTTCAGTTTGCGTAAAGTGTCAATGTAAGCATCTGAGTTGATGGTAGTACCTTTAGGCATAAAATCTACCAATATCACTCCTTCAATGTCCCAAAACACAGTCGCCATAATTTTTCCAGCTGAACGTTGACTTTTGAATTTCTTGGCTCTTGGGGACGTGGGGTGACGCCATTCCATGGATGATCTTTTCGACTGAGGTTCATAGTGATGAACCCAGGTTTCATCTCCTGTCACTATACGGCTGAGAAAAGTTTTGTCACTTCTGTGACACTCAATAAGCTCCGAACAAGCTTCAAAACGGGCTTGCTTGTGAAAATCCAAAAGTTGCCTCGGAACCCATCTGGCGCAAACCTTTGCAAAGCCTAGCTCATTAACAATATTCACAGCACTTCCATGGCTAACTCCAACACGTTCAGCAATGTCATCAATAGTGATTCTGCGATCATCTCTAATCAATTTCTCAACCTTATCATTGTTTCCAGGATTGACTGCAGAAGATGGTCTTCCACTTCTTGGTCTGTCCTGGAGGCTACTCAAACTTGGATCATCTTCTTCGTGTTTAATCCTGGATACCCACTTTTTCACAGTGCTGTAGGCTAATGAAGCATCTCCATAAACATTTACCAATCTTTCGAAAATTTGTTTTGGTGGCTCCTCTTCCGAAACAAGAAATTCAATCACAGCTCTCTGCTTCTGACGGACATCCAGTGATGACGTCATTTCCAAAACACAATACCAAAAGTGGACACGTTGAAACAATTTTTTTTTACAATTTATCTTTAAAGCAGTAAATTTACTAAACACCCTTAAAATTTCTAGAAAAAATATGAAGGTTAAAGCGGTTAAAGTTAACAGGGCTCATTACTTTTTGACTGACCCTCGTATTAATAATCACAAAACTAACAATTAAAACTTACTCATTTTAAACGTCTTTTTTGACAGGCAAATTTTAAAAAATGAATCAATGTTTATTGTACTGTAAAATATATATTTCAAGTAAGCAGTTAATACTCTTTATTTATAATCTAATTAAAGATGAAGTTCAAAAGAAACAATTTCTTTTGCTCAACTCTGCCATCTTTTATTGATGCTTTATTGACGAACAATTAATATACGAAACTTCCAGTGAAGTTTTTTTTTGATAAATATATTAGGCCTTCTGTTATTGAAGTTTAACTTGCTAGGTCTACAGTCTAAGTAATTTAAACTAAATTAATATACAAATAAACTTTAAACTATATGAACTTTAAACTAAATTAATATACTCTCCAGTGGGCACTTTGAGCTGTGCACCTTGATTACTGACATAGCTGCCAACTTTTTTTCAATAAAAATACAGTTTGCAGTGATAGCCTATATCAGTGGTTCCCAAACTTTTTTGTTCATGGCGCCCTTCGAAAACTTATCAATACTTGCGGCGCCTTAATGAAGCCAAAATTTGCAAATTTTAAGTTTTACCAAGAAATTGTATTTAAATCATGTTCATTATTCAAAATGCACAAAAATGTCAGCATTATTCACAAAACACTAAAAAACATTTAATGTGAGCAGTAAGCTTGTTGCTCTATGCACATTTTATTAAACCGCGGTGCAATGTTTAATATTGCAACATGCAGCGATGCTTCGACCTGATTACTACTGCTGCAGAAAAACCGGCTTTACCCAAGTATGACATTGCAAAAGGCACAAGAACACCGAGAGCTTTACAGCCTACAAGTAAAACCCAGATCGAGCCTTAACCCAAAATGAAATGAGTAAATTAAGGTTGTATAAACTTTTCAAAGTGAGGTTAGAAGAAAGATCGATAAATTGTTTAGCTTCCAGAAATGTAAACCCCTGAGAGGCATTTGGATTATCAACAAAAGGATTCTCGACAAAAGGATACTATCCTCGCGTGTCACACTATTGAGGCGACTCGTGGGCTCGGGATGGGGTGCTGGTGCTAAAACACTACGCATAGCTACCTTGTCTCTAGTCTACTCAGCAGCTGAGTACTGTATGCCAGTCTGGTGTCGCAGTGCTCATACTCGCATCATCAACAGTGTCTTGAATGACGCCTTGCATATAGTTACTGGATGCCTGCGTCCCACTCCAACGGACCATCTATATGTACTCTCAGGCATCCAGCCAGCTGAGCTTTGCCAAATGGGAGTGACACTCTCCTTGGCTTACCGTGGATCTCTGGACCACGATCATATCTTGCATGGTTTTTTAAGTGGGTCCTCAGATACTCGCCAAGTAAGACTAAGATCAAGACGCCCGTTTGTGCCAGCTGCACGGAATCTCTTGGACAACCTTGCCAGACTTGGCATCCGCGCCTCTGAATGGACAAATCACAAATGGAAAACGGAGTACTGTGAAAATGCTTCCAGGCTCCATGCTTTTTTGCCCCGGACCGGTGCCAGGGCTGTTGAGATGGGCTTACCCCGAGCAGCTTGGGTTAAGCTCAACCGCCTGCGGACTGGTGTTGAGCGATTCCATTCGTCCATGCACAAATGGGATCTCGCTCCTTCACCAAATTGCGAGTGTGGTGCCTTTGAGCAAACTGCAGACCATATACTAACAGCATGCCCTATACATCAGGTACCACATGGAGCACGAGGTCTGACGGTTTTGGATGACGAAACTCAATGCTGGCTTAATAACACCACTGCCAGCATCTGATTCAGGCAGTGCAACAGTCTGGGGTAGTAAAAGGATAAACCCTCGGCTCCAGTCCTGTTTGTGTCTGACCTGGAGTGAATATCCTTCAAACGATGATGACAACGACAACAAAAGGATTTCTTATCCAATTGTGCTTCTCCATGTCTTCAGAAAAATATTTCTCAAAATGCGAGATTAGAGCATCCAAATGCAAACACATCACAGTCTTCATATCACACTCATCGGTATTCTGCAGGGAGAGATTGCCAGATTGCGAGTTTAAATAAGATTTTAAAAGTGGAAAGTTATCACATTACTTGTTATTTATCAGCAGATCAGTTTGTCACAACTTTTTCTTTTAAAGGCTGTAATTTTGTCATGAAGTTGCAGAAGGTGAGTTTCTTTTCCTTGGAGGGAGATGTTTAATTGATTTAATTTTTAAAAAATACCACAGAGATATGCCAAATGAGTCAGGAAAACTTCATCCTCAAAGTAGTAGCAAGTGCATGGTTTTCTTTAAAAATATGGAGATTTTGTTTCTCAATTCGTACACACGCAAAAGAACTTTGCCTTTGGAAAGCACCTTGCACTACAATAAAAGAATAAATTGTTTTGCTCTGCTCCTAATTCATTGCAAAGACGTTGAAAAAGCCAAGCTTTAAGCGGCCTTACTTTAATGAAGTTCACAGTTTTGACAACTGCTTTAAGCACTCCATTTAGGTCGCCACTGAGCTGTTGCGAAGCCAACGCCTCACGTATTAGGCAGTAGGTCCATTTTACGTTAACGGCAATGCCCTGCACTAATGTTTGCAGCCCGCCAAAGTGGCCAGACATAGCTGGGGCGCCATCCGTGCGTAAACCAACGCAATATTTCCACTGGAGATTATTTTCCTGAAAAAAATTGTTCAGTATTGCAAACAATTCATGCACTCTACAATTTTTTAAAATGGGTTTACAAAAAAGTAAATCTTCAACGATATTGTTGTTGTTATCGATAAAGCGTACGTAGCAAATCAAATAAGCATCTTTATTACTGGTACTAGTTGTTGCCTCATCTAACTGTAAGCTGAATTCATTTCTACGCATTTTTGCTACTAGCTGATCATTAATATTATTCGAAATTTTATCACTCCTCCTACTAATGGTGTTGTTTGAGAGTGAAACAGCTTTTAGTTTTTAAGCAGCTGATTCTCCAATCATGGTCGAAACTAAGTCAAGAGCAGCAGGAAGCACAAGTTCTTCCGCAATGGTATGCAATCTTTTACATTTCACGATTCCGTACGCAACTTTAAAAGACACAAGCTGTGCTTTGGCTGGTGTTTGCAAAAAATTTGAAAGTACGACCGACTGCTTATTCATTTCTGATAACTTACAAGCAAAAAACTCGCATGGTTTTCTAGATAAGTTGTTGTAACTAACAACTAACAAGCGGTTCCACACAGCTGCTGCTTACCACACAATGTAAAATTGTAAAAAGCTGCTGACAATTTTCACATTGCAGTTTTTATGAGAAAAGCAGTAAATGCAACAACTTTCACAAGTTTTCGTGGCGCCCCTGGCAAGGTGTCACGGCGCCCAGTTTGGGAACCGCTGGCCTATATGATTATTGAAATAGAAATGGATTTTAATCCGGAAAACCAAATCACACCTACGCACTTGGTTCCGAAAGTTTTGTTGGGTTGACATGCGTTCAATTATTTGTTGTAATATAGGCCTTGCCATTTTAATTATAAAGATCATGATTTGTTATTAATGTTATATACGTACAAAACATATTATATGTAATCTATATGCATGTATTTTTAAGTTTTTATTGCTGTTTGGATATGCAGCAACAAAATAGATTCTTAACTGATTAGAAATGATTTCTGATTGCAGTTTAGTTTTATATATAGGTAAACTACGAGGGTCAGTCAAAAAATAATGAGCCCAAGTCTCTCCTGGCCATATTTGTTGCAATAAAATCAAAAGTCATACATCAAAAGAAAGCCCAGGGATAGGAGATCTCAGTTCTACTTTTCAATGTAATCTCCGCACTTTTCAATTCCAACTGTCCATCGATGAACAAGGGACACTATGCCAGCCTTGTAAAAGTCAGCAGGCTGCATTTTTAACCAGTTTCTTACAGCGTGCTTGACTTCTTGATCACTAGTGAAGTGCTGCCCCCTAACTCCTTCTTTCAATGGTCCAAAAAGATGATAGTCAGATGGTGCCAGGTCGGGTGAGTATGGGGGATGGGTTACCGTCGTCCATCCAAAAGAAGCAATCACTTCACGAGTTTTGAGACTGGTATGGGGCTTGGCGTTATCATGTTGCAGAAAGACCTTAGACATGTCCAGGTGAGGTCGTACTCTTCTCAGTTTCGCTTTCAGTTTGCGTAAAGTGTCAATGTAAGCATCTGAGTTGATGGTAGTACCTTTAGGCATAAAATCTACCAATATCACTCCTTCAATGTCCCAAAACACAGTCGCCATAATTTTTCCAGCTGAACGTTGACTTTTGAATTTCTTGGCTCTTGGGGAACGTGGGGTGACGCCATTCCATGGATGATCTTTTCGACAGAGGTTCATAGTGATGAACCCAGGTTTCATCTCCTGTCACTATACGGCTGAGAAAAGTTTTGTCACTTCTGTGACACTCAATAAGCTCCGAACAAGCTTCAAAACGGGCTTGCTTGTGAAAATCCAAAAGTTGCCTCGGAACCCATCTGGCGCAAACCTTTGCAAAGCCTAGCTCATTAACAATATTCACAGCACTTCCATGGCTAACTCCAACACGTTCAGCAATGTCATCAATAGTGATTCTGCGATCATCTCTAATCAATTTCTCAACCTTATCATTGTTTCCAGGATTGACTGCAGAAGATGGTCTTCCACTTCTTGGTCTGTCCTGGAGGCTACTCAAACTTGGATCATCTTCTTCGTGTTTAATCCTGGATACCCACTTTTTCACAGTGCTGTAGGCTAATGAAGCATCTCCATAAACATTTACCAATCTTTCGAAAATTTGTTTTGGTGGCTCCCCTTCCGAAACAAGAAATTCAATCACAGCTCTCTGCTTCTGACGGACATCCAGTGATGACGTCATTTCCAAAACACAATACCAAAAGTGGACACGTTGAAACAATTTTTTTTTACAATTTATCTTTAAAGCAGTAAATTTACTAAACACCCTTAAAATTTCTAGAAAAAATATGAAGGTTAAAGCGGTTAAAGTTAACAGGGCTCATTACTTTTTGACTGACCCTCGTAGTATAAAATTGTGGGCCAGTTGTCATTATCCAGTGGCTTAATTAGAATAGGGACGATTTTAGGTCACAACTTGAAGGGGTAAGATTCCCAGTTATTGCACAACGTGACCTAACGTTTTTGTCTCTTATATATATGAAGCTTGCTTCCCCCTCTTCTTTTAAAAAAAATTATTTAAGACTCTATGACAGCACGTTAAATTTGTGCATTCTTACAGTTTTAAGTGTGAAGTAAATTTTAAATTTTCCTTCTTGAAAAGTCTATATATTTATATATACATATATAAACTTTAGGCATTGTACGAATGTGCAGGAAACTTTGTAAAGTGGTATAAATAAAACATAGAATTAATATTTTTTTGCAAAACTTTGTTCATCTATTACTAGGAGTTTCTCATATAAAAAATTAACTTGAATTGTTTTCACGTTTCCGAGTTATATGCATCCAACAAAATTACGCGCTGTGCACATTTTGCATGTTTGCGCATCATTTTGTAGAAATGCACATATTTTTCAAAGAACTCCAAAGGAATTAGGATTCAAAGTACTATCAACAGCAAGTTAATTTGTATAAATGTTTTTACACTTAAATTAATATGTTGTATTTGTTTTGCAGTAATATGTATATGGTAATTGTTTTGAATGCGGTAAATGCACAGAAAATTTGTAGTTCGAATCCAACTTAATACGCTTGCTGATGTTGAAAAGAAGTAGTTGCCTAAGCCCTGAGTATTTATTTTAGGAAAAGTCATATGACCAAAAAACTTTTTTTTTTCAAATGTTTTTTTAATAAACAATTATGTTTATTTTCGAACACCTGTATGTTTGAACATCATATGATCAAACCAGGATGTACCCGGATGTAGGTCAAGCAAAGATATAAATATAGTCGTATCCTCCATGTGTAGGCTATTTGATTCTAAATATTGTCAACTGAAACTTACCATTATAATAGAGTCAGCCTCTTAAATATAATAATAGTTAGGCTTACCATATTTTTAAAGTGGCAAACTGGAACACTTGTTAAAAGAAAAAAATTTGTCAGTGTTCTCTATAAAAAAGAAAAAAAGGTTTTCACTTGAAATCAGTCTCAGATTTCCTACTTTTTGTCTCAAAATCATAGTGATCTCTAAAAAAAAGTCTTCACTTAAAATTGGTAAAACCGGGACATTTTGGTCAACCGGGCAGGATGCCGTGACAAGGCCTAAAAGACAGGACATAAGGTAAGCCTAATAATAGTCAGCTTCTTTATTTAAACCTTCTATTTTTTCCCCTTAAGCATGTTTTTATATTTTTCCAAGCAAAAAACTTAGTTAAATTCATTATTAAACTTAAATCTTTCAAAGTAAAAAAAGTAAAAATCACCATTTTTCTGTGGAAACATTGTTTATTGCAAACCCTTAACGTGTATGGGCATTACTTGTTTAAAGTCTTAAACAAGTACAAATGCGCATATTGCTCTGTACAATTACTAAAGTAGCTCTGATTTCATTGGTTTTCAGCGAGTTAGTTGCTCTTGTCATGCAGAACAAGAAAATAACAAGAAGTTGCAATGTAATTTCAAACGAACTGATTTAGCAATAAAGTAGAAGAAAGTTTGTGTAACCAAAAAGCAGTACATATTAGTTATATCAAAAAATAAAATTTTGACAAACTTTGAAAATTGTAACAATAATTTATGGACACCCTGTATTACTTATTAAATAGAACAATATATATTTGAAGAATTAAGAGGATTTGGAATTAATTTTTAAACAAGCTGCATAAAGATGAGAAACACCAGACTCAAGTTTCGCTCTCATTAGAGCTAATCAGTGATGAGATAAGTATCACTGATGAGCTCTAATGAGAGCGAAACTCGAGTCTGGTGTTTCTCATCTTTATGCAGCTTGTTTAAAAAAGAACAATATATATTTGTATAAATAAAATAGAAAACTTTTTAAAAGATTTAATATACAGGGTGTTCCAAAAGTCTTGGGCACATTTTGACATTGAATATCTCAGAAACTATTAAGGATATAAAAACACATCTGGTAAATTCAGAAAGCTTGTAATCTCAATTTTTACATGGAATGTTCAAAGATGTTCAATGTGAGCACCATTGGTCACACGACACACATCAAGCTGATAGTCAAATTCTTGCCAAACACGTCCCAGCATTGCATTGTTAATGGTTGCAACAGCTTCTGTTATTCATGCCTTCAGCTCATCCACATCTCTTGGAATAGGGGGCACATAGACCAATCCTTTCACAAATCTCCACAAAAAGAAATCACATGGTGTAAGATCTGGAGATCTGGGTGGCCAGGACATAAAATTGTGATCATTCTGCCCAGACCGTCCAATCCATCTGTCTGGCAGTGTTGTGTTTAGAAACTGTCTAAACCTGAGGCTCCAGTGTGGTGGCGCCCCATCCTGTTGGAAAATGAAATCACCAGACTCTTTTTCACTCAATTTATCCATTAACCAGTTTTCCATCATGTCGAGGTACGTCTCACCATTGACTGTTGCTCTTTCAAAGAAGAATGGTCCATAGACAGCTTTCTTCGACATAGCACAAAACATGGTCACCTTTGGAAAATCATGCTGATGCTCAAGAAGTTCATGTGGGTTCTCAGTACCCCATATGCGAGTGTTATGCTTGTTAACTTTGCCATTTATGTGGAAAGTTGCCTCATTGCTAAAAACAAGCCAGTCATCAAATCCGTCATCTTCCATCTTCTGTTGCATTGCAATGCAAAAGTCACAACGAGCTGGTTCATCAGTGTCCTTCAACTGTTGGACTAACTGTAGCTTGTAAGGTGTCATGTGCAGTCGTCTTCTTAAGACATGCCAAACAGTTGTTGTAGGACACTGAAGCTCCCTACTGGCTCTTTGGATCGATTTATGGGAACTCCACTGGAAAGCAGTTTGAACTTGTTCAATCACATCTTCTGAAGTTGAGGGATGTCCCGTTCTTTTAGCTGGACATAAGCACCCATCCATTATGAATTTACCATGCCATCTCACTATGGACTTCCTCTCTTGTGGCTCCTTTTCGAATTTTCTGCGTAATGCACGTTGAACAACAGTCCATGATTCAGTTTTTGCAAATTCAAGCACACAAAACGGCTTTTCTGGTTAAGTAAATGGCATTAATGGGTCTGAAAAGAAATAAAAAAATCAATAGCCTTACAAAAAACTTAATGTAATTAGTTTTAAAATGGCACAAATTTGTCTTACTACCATTCATAATTAAGGAGATATGGGGGCTTCAAATGTGCCCAAGACTTTTGAAACACCCTGTATTTTAAGTTAAATAATAAACCTTTTCATGGTTATACTTGTATATATTATACGATATATATAAGTACAGTAAATATTTTAATAATGTCTTTTTGTTCAGTAAATTTAATTTTATATAAATTTCTAAGAGAAAATGGCTGTTGTGAATGAAAAAAGTAAGTGAATAAACAATAAAACTTATAAACAAACTTGAGGTAGGTTATATAATGAAATCTTGAGTAACTCAACTTGTTTTCTCTTTGAATTTTATATTAATAATTTTCAATAGATGTTTTTAAAATTGTTCATTTTTCCAATTATACTGTTGCTGTTTATGTAGTTCATTTTTCTTAGAAATAATTTCCATTTTGAACTTTGTAATGTTTTTTAATATTAATTCTAATTTATGTTGTTCTCTGCCAAAAAATTCTATAAAATATTATCTTTATTTAATTTTTAAAGTAGCAATGTTATTAGTTTCAAGAAAATTTTCAAATTCTCTCCAAATTTGTTTAATAGGTTCACATTTAATTAAAATATGCTCAATTGTATCAAAGGGTTTTTGACAAATTTTGTAATTTTTAGCCTTGTTATATTTATTTATTGCTGCTTATAGGCATGATTTACTGTTCAATGCACAATTTCTCTTTGTTGTTAAAAGAATATTTAAATTTTTTTTGGTTACATGTTATAATTTTTCAAGGAAAAACAGTATTGTCTATACTTTTAATTATTATTTTTTGGCTTTCTAACTCTTTCAAATTTAGATAAATATTTTTGTATGTTGTTGCAGGCCAATCTAAATTTAATTTTTAAAGTTTCATAAAGATTTTAAAAATGTCATTCCAGGTATTACTAGCATACAAAGCATCGGCAGCTGATCACTTGTATAATTTTGGATTTATATGTTTAATTTTGTAAAACAAATAGAGAATCCATTGCTGCCAGATTTCTGTTATTTGTTTGATATTGACTAGATACTTAATTTTTTCAACAAAGTAAATTTGCTTTGTAAATTAATCATTTTAATTCCTTATTCTTTGTATTCAGCTATTAGTTTATTTCTAGCTAATTGTTTAATAGGATCATTTGATCCAAAGAACTTAAAAATAATTTGATTACTTGGTTTGTGTATTCTGGTTATATGCAAATATAATAATATAATTAGAGTTTTTATAATTTGATTTTTTTATATATTTTTAATCAACTTGTTTTCATGTTTGTGGGCAATTGCTCTAATTTTTGGTGTCAATTCTGTCCAATTTTATTTGTTATTTGTTTGAGTAAAATTTGACTCCTAATATTTTTAGGTAGTTATTAATTTTAAATAAGGAATAGTTTTTTTTCATTACTTTTCAAATACTTAGTGGCTGCAACAATTTGGATTTTTTTGGATTAATTTTTAGTCCAGAAACATTTTCAAACCTTTTTAATTATTTAAGAATATCTTTTATGTCTTTGACATTTTGCATTAAAAATGTAGTATCATCTGCATATTGAGCAAGCTTGAAATTAATTTTTTGGAAATTTGCTCCTTGAATTTGATCATTTTTATATTTCAAGTTAGTAAATCTGTAACTGCTATAAATAATAGCATGCTTAGAGGACACCCTTGTCTAATATCTATTTTAATTTTAAGGTAGCAGCACCATTTACTTCAACTTTAGAAAATATATTATTATATGGTAATGAAACCCAATTTGATTTTTTTCACAATTTTAAATATAAATTAATGAAAAATTTATCAAATGCTTTTTTGAAGTCAACTGTCATTAATATTAATGGATCTTTTCTTTGCATTGCCATTTCAATTATTGCTTGAATATTCTAATGTATGTTTTCCATTCAACGTTTTGGTAGCCCTGTGTTTTGTTGGGACAGAATAAAATTCTGTAATTGTGGAGTCAATGTAGAGACAATAATTTTGCTTAAAATTTTGTAGTCTATATTTGATAAAGAAATTGATCTTCCATATAAAATTTTTATGGTTATTTTTTTTATATATTAATTTTACTATTGCTTCTCTTATTGATAAAGGAAGTATTTTTTAAAAAAGTATTATTAAATACTTTAAATCTGGTATTAATAATTTTTTTAAATTTTTAACAATTCAAAAATTAATCCATCTGGTCTTGGAATTGAATCATTATTTAATAGATTTATAGAAATTTGAATTTCTTTTTTAGCTATCCAATTGTTGATTAGTTCTACTTGTATTTTACAAGTTAAATTTTCTAATCATATTTAAATATGCCATCAATTCATTAGAGTTTTCAATACTGGGATTACCTCATAAATTTTTAATATTTCTTTACTTTACTTTACTTTACTTTATTTAGTGTTTCTAGGGATCAAATAGAATTACTTTATTATCAGTTATCAATTCAAACTATGTGTTTTTTCTTGCCCTTTTTTTTTCAAAAAAAAATTTATCGGGGTTTCGTTACCAATTTTTTTTATTTTTGCTTGAATTCTAAAGCCTTCATATTTGTTTTCATACAAATTCAGACAATTCAACCAAATGGATTTTCTTAATTTATACCCATCTTTTTTGTTCTAATGTTTTTATCTGTTGTTCTCTCATTTTAAATGGGACTGTGTGATCTTTCAGCTGGTTGTTGTGGAAAAGATGATATTAGTATTATTTTAGCATTAGTGTTATTTCATTTTTTCTTCAAAAACCATGTTGGCATATGCTATGCACCTGGTTATGTAGACTAACCAATATACCTTTTGGAATTTTGTTAAAAGTTATCAGGTATTTTTCTTTGAAAATTGCCAATTTTGATCCCTTGTTTGGAGTTTTTCAACCATTTCACAGTTCTGTAGAAAAGATTTAGTAGCTTCTCTGCATTCACCTCTTCAATTCCTTCTGTTCATAACTGCAGTCTTGCATGTTGAAATTAATATAGTCACAATCCAAGTTAATAACTTTATCAATCTTAGTGTGATGAAAGCTCTCAAAACCATGCCTTATTAGATCAAATGTTGTATTTATGCTTCCTATTAGTAGCTATCAGAAAAACAAAATTTTCTAGCGATGCAAAGGTAAAGAGATCGAAAACAAAACTGCAAAAAAATATTTTGTTTTCTAAATTGTTGATACATAAGTTATAAAATGCAAATTAGTAATTAGTAACATATAAGTAGAACAATTTTTTATGCTACAATTAACAAAAAACATTGATTTTGACAAATAATTGAATAAAGACGTATTGTTTTTCTAGCTACTGCAAATTGTCTGAAGGTTTGACAATTAAAAAGATTACATTAGTATTAAAATGGAAGAAAAATGATTAATTTGGACAAAACATTTGCACAATAGAACAGTAGCAAATTGATGATTACTTATTGTAATTGTGTGCATGTGAAAGCATGCACCATTTGTGCTTGCAGTACATACAAAAGTGCAGCAATTTGACAGAGACTATAATTTTCACCAACATAAAATTCATCAGGAAAACAAGTGTTTGCTAGCTTTCTTGTAAAATTGTCCCTCTGCATTTCATGTGCCAGACTACTGACAAAAAATAACATAGAAAAATTTTAAGCTAATCTTTGCTTTCATTAAATAACACAATCTGTTAAAATTCTGGATTGGTTGTTTAAACAATGGAATGAAGGCAATAATTGCTCCATGTAATCAAAAACTACAATATTACATAAGCCAAATAGAAATCTAGTTATTTATTTAACACGTTGGCTACCATGGGACTCACCGGTGAGTCCCAAACTCACATTGCTTATGTACAATGGGACTCACCGGTGAGTCCCTGACACTTCAACTTTAAATGCTCATCAAACTTTATTGGTTGGTTGTGTAGACTTGAAACTCTCAGGTTTGGTACAGACTAAATGTTTCTGCTTACATCTCACTTGGTTTTAGATTCCGAGCTACTTCAGCAAAGATTTGACAGTGGAAAATGCGGATGCTTATTTCGATTGATTTAAACACATTGAAAAAAATAGGGCTGCATATAAGATGCTATATGGCATATAGTTCAAAAGCTCAAGTAAAGGGACTCTAAAATTATGAAGAAATATGTTTTTTGAGCCAATGTTTCTCTTTTTTCATGCTATAGCTTTCATAAAAAATTTTATTTTCGTCTTTCTGGATACATTTTTAACCATCTCCCCAAATACACTTTCAGTTCTAAATAGAGCTATCTAGAACATTTTCAAGGGTTTGCACATTTACATACGATACATACAAATTGCAATTACTGTACAAATATTAGTCATGCATGCAAATAATGCAATTACAGTTCAAATGTTAGTCATGCATTCAAATAAAGCAATTAGAGTTCAATGATAGAACTGCATGCTTGCAAACAACGCAGTAATCGTTTGAATGTTACACAATGTATAGGGATGGGTGCAAATAAAGCAATAAAGTTACTTTGAAAGGCAGTTTTCAAGAAATCATCATACTATTGTTGGTTCTTGATGTGAGCATCATAACATTCCAGACACAAATATGGCTTGTCATCGCATCCAGAACAATACATGCTGATTTGTTTGGACTTGACTTTTGCTTCTTTTGATGTCATTGTCTGGGAGTACTTTGCATAGCATCCCGAACAACGCTTTCTTTTTTTCCTGTTGTTGCCAAGTTTTTCTTGACTCATTTCAAGTTTATGCTTGCATCTTGATGTGGATGCTTGCAGCTGCTGATCGTTATGGTCTAATTTCAACATCGAAATCACTAGACTTTCCCTAAAGTCCGAAATTTGCACCTTTTTTTGAGAAAGTTTGTTATAAACTAATAAAGCGTTAACCACAGATGTGCCTAACAACAGCTCAAAAGCGACTTTATTGTACCAAAATATACTTTTTCTTAGAGGAGAAAAATAGCTTGACATCTGGTCCGATATGTCAACTCCTTGTTTGCATTCATTGTAATGCACTATTGCATCTGGTTTTTTTATCATTTCTCCTTGTCTGTTTTTTCTTCCAGTGCTGACGATTTCTCCTTTATGCTTCGTTGTTAAAAATCTAACTTCCCTCTTGTCTTTCCAGCATCCAACAACAATTCCATTTCGTTCTTGACATACAATATCACCTTTTTTCAATGAAGGAGTAGGTTTCAGAACAGTTTTTGGAATATCTTTAGAGTTTTTCCTTAGTGTACCAACCAAATGGGTTTTTTTCTCAAGCAACTTTGCGGCAATTGATGCATTTGTATAATAATTGTCGACCACTAAAGTTCTTCCTTCATCAAGGTACTGATCAATGAGGATCAAAACAGTGTTATCAGAAGCTCTTACTGTATTTTTAGAAGTGCCATTCTCCTTCCCAGTGTAAACCATCACTTTGTATGTATAACCATCAGGATCACAAATTTTGAATAGTTTTATGCCATATTTGGAACTTTTTCCTGGTATGTATTGTTTGAAGAAAAGTCGTCCTCTAAATTTTATCATTGTCTCATCAATTGCTACCATTTCATCAGGAATTCGAAGACAGCTAAATTTCTCGCATAATTTTTCCACAAGGGGTCTTAGTTTGTAAAGTCTATCTTGCTGATCAGCAGTTTCATTGTCTGCAAAATGGATAAACCTCAACAATTGCTGAAATCTGTTTCTTGCCATTATTTTTGGAACAACTGCATTTTTGTAAATCTTCTTCTTAGACCAATAGTCAGATATTTTTGGGTATTTGACAAGGCCCATGTAGCAAATTATCCCCAAAAACTTCGTGATTTCATCATCTGTTGTTGTTTTCCATTTCTGATGTCCAAGTGTCTGTTCACCAAACCTATTGGTTTCAGTCACTATCAAATCTACCACCTCTTGATCAACAATTGCATTGTAACATCCCATTGGTGTTGGTTCGCCTACAAAGGTGACAGCAGGTTTACCAGTATATGGAAAAGATTTTAGGGTAGTCCCACTTACATCAGTCCAGCCAGATACCGACATGATATTATTTACATCATCGTCTTCATCATGATCAGAATCATGAACACTTATGTTATCATTGTTACTTGACTCGTATTCAGAATCCTCACTTGCAGACTCCGAAGGAGAATATTCATCCTCCGTTAACTCAACGGAAATATCTGATGAAGATAAAGAGTCACTATCATTTTCAGAAGGTGAGCTTTCATCATTTGTATTGTCTCCATAGAAAGAATGTGGGTGTATCACAAGCATTTTGACAGCAATTTACCTACACAGTATCTAAAAAAAGTAAAGTACTGCAGGTCTATTGAAAATAATGATAACCATTAGTCCAGCATAGTTTCTACTTTACTTTAACTACTTAGTGTTTACTAACTATTTACTAACTACTTACTAACTACTTAATACTTACTACTAACTACTTACTAACTACTTACTACTACTTACTAACTACTTACTCTACTAACTTTAACTGCATTAAAATATCAATTCTCAAAAAGCAAACCTTACCACGTGCGAAATGCAGTCTAACGGCAAAGTTCAATAGATAGCCTCAAGGAAAACAAAACAGTAATTATGACAAATTGAATGTCTAACATTAGGCCTATTATGTACCAAACAATGAGCAACAATTGATAAATTTTTGATTCACTACATTAGGGATCACCAGTGAGCCCAATGGTACAAGACAAATAAAATATTCATTCTGTACCATGGGCCTCACCGGTGATACCACATAAAAATAAAGAAAATACATGTTTGAGTATATATCAGCACCATAGCACACATAATATGCTATTTTTTAGTGTAATTGAAGCAAAATATAGGTTGGTATATAAGTTACATTTTAACAAAATAGCCTTTGGTAGCCAACGTGTTAAAATCTCTAGTTGTATCTAAAATTTGTATCTAAAACAGTTTTCAAAATATTCATTTGAAATTTTGCAAATTTTTTTATTAAAATAAAGCAATCTCACAACAATAAAAAATATTGACAAATAGAATAAAAACACTTTATACCCAGAAAAAAAAACACTTTGGAGTAATTAATTAAAGAAACATTTTCATTATTTCACACACATGTGCACAAAATAAATTGCATTGCTATTCTTTTCAGCTTTTGTCTAAATAGCAAAGCAGAAAAAGAAACAAAAATAGAAAGAAAAGTCGAAGAAATAGAAGGCAGAAAACAAGTCAAAGGATTAAAAACTGCTTCTAATAAGCAAAATTCATTAACAATATGCATGACCGCAAGACCAATTTCCAGGTACTAAGCAAAAATCTTTAAGCTGAAGATACGTATGAATATACAATTGCTTTCCTGTAAATCTATAGGATTTTACTCATTTCTTGTTGATTTTCTTGCTTTAAATGTAAAATGTTGCTTTCTAGAAAATATTTTTTCAAGATGAGCTGCACCCAAGAATATGAATAAAGATCTTTATTATGACAAATGTCTTTAGTCAAACCTACAACATAAGCTAAAAATTTCAGCTTGTAATCTAGGTGTAATTTTTCATATTGATAAAGCCTTGAAGCAAAAACTTTTTTAGACCCAATAAAAATCTCTCCTTGCAATATGTTGAATATAAAATAAGCTGCCAGTGCATTTTGGTAATAACCAACTGCTGTTAAATTAGCAAACAAATTTTCAAACTTGGCTGTATTTAATTGATACACAATAATCAAAATTTTGTTGGGGTTTTGCATCATTGTTTTTAATGCAGCAAATGTCTTTTTTCTTTTTCATTCTCGATTTTCCAGAAGAAACAAGTTAAGTAAATTGGTGTGCTCATTACAATTTAAGATAAAAAACAAAGTCAAGTGTTGCAAAATAATGTTGAATGAGTTGCTTATTGAGAGCTGCTTTACCAATTTTTTTAATTTCTACAAACCCAACATAAATTAAAAAATGTTTTTTGTTTGACCAAATAAACCATGACTTCTTTACTTCTGAAAATAGTTTCAAAATCTTTGTACTACTTTTTAATAGTCAGATACATCACAATGTGAACAATTTGAACAGAATCCTTTGGGTTTATACTTGTATAATAATTTAAAAGAAAGAAAAGGCTGTTAACTATTATAATTTAAATTAATTAGTATTGCCATGGTGGTATAAAAAAAATGTGACAAGGGTAAAATAGTTAAACATCAAATTTAAAATTTGCATTATCAAAAAAGTCAAAATAATAGAATAGACTGTCATTTATAATATAAAACAATTACATCTAATTAAATTTTAGTTTTTTATGTTGTAGTGTGAGTGATTATTGGCACACAACTAACTTTGACACCTTTTTATTAAGAAGGGGGCACAACTTCAAATAAACGAACAAAATAACATTTAAACTTCAGAACTAGAATCAAAGCTGAGATTTTTTGCTCAAAAGTTGCCAGAATATCCTTGAGTCAAATTTCACAGGTCGCTCATATCAGTCTCTAATCTAATCTGAGGCGACGACTTGGTCTAGCACATATACGTCATTGTAATGATTTTATGTCTGTATAATTGTGATGTCTGCCTTATTTATCAATAAAACCATCTAATCAGGCTACGTCTTAAGAGCTGTGTGTTAAGAATGATTACACAAATGGCCTTGATGGCTCAATCAGCCAACGATTAGCTGGGGGGAAACAACAGAAAGGTGGTACATAAGCAAAATACAAAGAAATGCAAAATTATCACATGACGATTGTCATGGCAGTAGATAAACATTGTGCAGTGAGCAGAAGAGTGCTGCAAGCTGAGTCTGCAGCAAGCAAAATACAACATGGAAAAATACATTTCTGGAAAACTTTGCAAATTTCAAGCAAATGCATGCACAAAAGCTGGTTTGTGGTAATGAGTTCACTACAATGTTTTGTGTTGATAATTTTTAATGTTTTTAAATTTTTTCTTTCTATTAATTTAATCTTTATAAATGTTAAATCTTAAGTTATTGTTATTAAATTTGGAATATTAGAGTCAAAATAATTGTAAAGGATTTATTTCATCTCTATATTTATTGTGCCGACTCACAGGAAAGCAACAGAGGTGCTAAACATAGGGTAAGCAATTACTTCAACCTGCTTTCAGAGATGCCAAGATACTACTGTCCTGGTGAAATATTATAGAGATATGACTTGTCGTCGTCGTTTGAAGAGGTATCCACTCCAGGTCAGACACAAACAGGACTGGGGCTGAGGGTTTATCCTTTTACTACCCCAGACTGCTGCACTGCCTGGATCAGATGCTGGCAGTGATGTCATTAAGCCAGCATCGAGTTTCATCATCCAAAACCGTCAGACCTCGTGCTCCATGTGGTGCCCGATGTATAGGGCATGCTGTTAGTACATGGTCTGTGGTTTGCTCAGAGGCACCACACTCGCAATTCAGTGAAGGAGCAAGACTCCATTTGTGCATGGACGAATGGAATCGCCCAACACCAGTCCACAGGCGGTTGAGCTTAACCCAAGCTGCTCGGGGTAAGCCCATCCCAACAGGCCTGGCACCGGCCCCGGGCACAAAAGCACGGAGCCTGGAAGCACCTTAACAGTACTCCGCATTCCATTTGTGATTTGTCCATTCAGAGGCGCGGATGCCAAGTCTGGCAAGGTTGTCCAAGAGATTCCGCGCAGCTGGCACAAACGGGCATCTTGATCTTAGTCTCACTTGGTGAGTATCTGAGGACCCACTTAACAGACCATGCAAAATATGATCAGGGTCCAGAGATCCACGGTAAGCCAAGGAGAGTGTCGCTCCCATTTGGCAAAGCTCAGCTGGCTGGATGCCTGAGAGTATAGGTAGGTGGTCCGTTGGAGTGGGACGCAGGCATCCAGTAACTATACGCAAGGCATCATTCAAGACACTGTCAATGAGGCGAGTGTGAGCACTGCGACACCAGACTGGCGCACAGTACTCAGCTGTTGAGTAGACTAGAGATAAGGTGGCTATGCGTAGTGTTTTAGCACCAGCACCCCATCCCGAGCCCACGAGTCGCCTCGCAGTGTGATGCACGAGGATAGTTTTTTGCGCAATGCCACTAAATGGTGACGAAACGTGAGTGATCTGTCCAGTTTCACCCCAAGGTTGGACAGAACGGTAAAAGTCCACCGTTGTTGTAGACCTTTAGCTCACATTTGGCCTCTCAGTTGTTTAAATGAAAGGCTGTCGTCACCATCTTAGTGTGACTGAGCTTCAACCTCCAAGTCTAGAGATATGACTGATATTCAAATACATATTTAATGTTTTCAACAAAACATGTTTCAAATTTGCTTTCATTTTTAATCATAGTAATTCTCCCTTCTTTTTTTTTAAAACAATTAGCTTTTTTCATGCTAATTATTTAATTAGATAATTTGACCATAAATATTTAAAAATTGAACTTTTTATTTCTTTTATAATACTTAGTGTAGGTGGATAAATTTTAGCTATGTTGATAGTTATGGCATGATAAGAATCTTTATATTTTGATTGTTTCCCTAAATTTTTAAGTTTCTGTTTTGGTGTTGTCAAATAAATACTTTAATTTTGGCTATAATTCTAACCAATTTTAAATCTTTTTTTGGCTTTAAGAAAAAAGTTATTCTTGGTATTTTTAATTTATCAAGTAATTTGAATAAAGGGTGTTCATTAAAATTTTTGTTTTTTAAATGTGCAGTTGTTGCTAATAGTTGTGTTTTTCTGTATTAATTTTTAATTGAGAAAATTTTTTAAACAATTTCACATCTATAAATTTTGATTTCAGTTATATTTTTTAAAAACAAAGGTTTTATTGTCTGCATATTTGGTGATTTTTAAATTTAATTTTTGAAAAGTTATGCCTTAATTTAATCATTTTTTAAAGCTTTTTTTACTTGTGCATGACTGCAAATTACAAGTAAAGCATGCTTATAGGTATCTTAGTTTGATACCCCTTTTTTAATTTATTTATTAATTATTTTGATAAAAACAAATATGATTTTGCCAAGTCTACATTTTTACATAATTTTAAAAATAAATTGAATTTAATTTAGAAATTTTGTTGAATGCTTTTTTAAAGTCAATTGATTTGATTGCTAAGTTTTTGTTTTTTTTATTTAATTCTAATAAAGCTTATATGTTAGAGTGAATACTTTCAATTTGTTAACCAGGTAACCTAGTATCTTGTTGTGGGATATGTATTTTTCAAAAATTGGAATTAATCTACAGTAAATCTCAGTTAATCCAGATTCAGTTTGACAGATAAAGTTATCTGAATTAGGCAAAGATCTGGATAATCCAAAGCTTTTTATTAAAAATTACAGTATATAGGAAATCGTCTCTACTTTCAGTCTTATCCAAGTTAACCAAAATTCCACATTAACCGAGGTTTACTGTATTTACAATAATTTTGCTTAAAATTTTATAATTTGTGTTTAATAGTGATGTTGGTCTCCAATTTTTATTGTCTTTATGATCCTTTTCTTAAAGTCTAACAATTGCTTATTGATTGTTTTGGGTAATATTCTTTTTAGAAATATATAATTAAATAGTTCACCCAAATTTTATAATAAGATCTTTTTGAATGTTTTATGAAAGTCTGTGGGCAGACCCTCCAATTTTGGAACAGCATTGCTATTTAGTGAATTAATTGCTGTTTCTAATTCTTGTTCATTGATAAATTTATTAATTTTATTTAATTGTTCTTGATGAAATACAATGATAATTTTTGAAATTTTGTACACGTAAAGGGTTAACATTGCCTTATCAACACACTGCATATGTTGAACCTAATATTCCAAATGCGAAACTCTAATATTCCAAATGTCGAAAGAAGACAAAAGTTGGTTGTGTGATCTAGCTTTCTTGGTCAATATTACTCACATGAATGGACTCAATGCAAGGCTGCAACAAAAAGCCCAGTATGTGGGTGAAATGCACAGACACATAAAAGGCTTTATGAACAAGTTGAGACTTTGGCATGCATACATACAGAATGCGAATCTCTCTCACTTTCCAACTTTAAAAGAAATGGGAATGCACCCACAGATGAAGACTGAATTTGCAGATTAACTTGAAAAATTGTTTAATGAATTTTTGACTCACTTCAAAGATTTCAAATCCCATTAACATTTATTTGAAATATTTTCTTCACTATTTCACACAGACATTCACAAAGCCCCCACTGATATCCAAATGGAACTGATTGATCTTCAGGAAAGGACTGACCTGAAGGCTAAGTATGTCGAAATGAATTTTGGTGATTTTTACCGAAAATATCTTGACCAAGATAAGTTTCCAAATTTAAGAAAGTTTATGACTTTTAAAGTGGCACTTTTTGGCCCAACTTATTTGTGTGAACAATTTTTTTCTAAAATCGGTTTCATGAAATCTCTTTATTGATCAATAATGACAGACAAACACTTGGAAAATGGACTTAGAGTTGCCAGCACCTCAATTAAAGTAAATTTGAATAGAATGATTCAGAAAAAAAGCCAGCTGCATATTTCTCACTGAATTGTTTCTACAAAGATCAAATCGTATTGCTATGCTCTGATTATACAGTTACGTCTTTTTGTTTTTTAACTAAATGATTTTTTTTTCAAATAATATTGGTATTACTGTTTTTGATATTATTGCAGTTTTATTTTTATTGCTGGCAATATCAATAGTTGGTAAAATATTATTTTATTTAGAGGTGTGGCCCGCAGAATATTGTGCTTATTGGTATTTGGCCTACCATTAAAAAAGATTGCACACCCCTGCTTTATGTGATAAACTGTGAAGAACCTGCATGGTTTGGGCACGGGTTTTGAAGATTTTAATAATTTTAGTGTTATATCATTGTGTACTGTTGTGTCTCTGTAGCATACTCAAATAAACTTGATCAATTGATTAACCCTACGATGCACGACCCTTTCGGTTTTTTAATTTTCACGACCAGGGTCAATTTGACCCTCACGCATTTCCCATAGAATTTTGCTACAATATGATGTTTATCGCAGAATAAAAAATCATAGATCTATGTTTACGGTTTTGCTTTAGTTTATTTAACGAGAACAATTGTAAAATAACAACATGCATTTAAAAGATCATGCATAAACAAGTAAATCAGTTTGTTTATTGTGCATTGCCTTCACACTTCAAGCAAGTCACCACAGAGACACTGTGATCAGAACAGACTACCTCATGACACTTTGAGCAGTAGCATCGGACTTTTCTATGCTTTGAATAAGGACAAATGTGCCATCTTTTACGTTTTGAAGCGGGGGTTTGTTGTGGTTGTTGCACTGGTTCTCCGTTGTCTATGATCAAGCTGCATTTTATCATTGCTTCTTTGATGGGTTTCTGGAGCAATGTTGTTCTATAGCGCTTTCTCATGAAAGGCATAACAAGCTGTTTCATGAGTTCTTTGATGAACAGCCTCCTAGTGTGGTTCACTCCCTTCATGTAATTAGGTTGAAGCGCTTTGAAAATTGTAAATGCGTTGAGTGATGCAATATCTAGCATGTTATGCCAAAGAACTGTTGGCCACCTCCGGGTCATCCTTTTGCAAGAATAATTTCTCACCATCTGATCTACTGTATCCACGCCACCTTTCGTCTTGTTGTAGTAGAGAATGATTTGTGGTTTTTTCTTTTCACCGTCATCCACAGATTTATCGTTGTGCATGGAGCTTAGGAGGATGACCGCTTTTGATTTTTTTGGGCAATAGCTTACCATGGTCAAGTTGTTGGTGAATCCAAATGCTGAACTGTTCAGTTCTCTGGACTTGGCTGGCTTCATGATAGTTGGTATGTCAGGCTTGCATTTACAAAGAGTTCCCACTAGAGTTAGATTTTGTTTTAGAAGTTTTTCTGCCAAAGGCACAGTCGTAAAAAAGTTGTCCATCGTGATATTACGACCTGCAAAAAAGTAAAAAAAATAATAATTGCAAACAAAATGCAGCATTATAGAACTAAGTGAAAGACACACTGCAAAGTTTAAAGTTATAAACTTAAGATTACCTGATTGTTTTAATCCGGAGCTGAGGGAAATCACAATGTTTTCTCCCAAATTTTTCTGTATGGCGTCTCCTGGTTGTTTACCTAAGTAGATAATGCTGTCTATTGCAAAAGGCATGAACGAATCACACAGCCAAAAAATCTTTATTCCATATTTAGCTGGCTTGCTTGGCATGTATTGTTTAAACTTACACCTGCCCCTGAAAGGTACAAGTTGTTCATCAATTGTTACACATTCGCTAGGGATAAACGTCGTTCTACACCTGATCAAGAACAACTCCCATATGTGCCTAAACGCAGCCATGTGATCGGTTTTCAACCTTTCAGCCCTGGTTCGTTTATCATCAAATCTAAGCAGTCTCCGAATATCTTCATATCTTCAAACTGACATTGTGGCTTTATACACAGGGTTTTGGAGTGGATCTGAAAAAAGTTCCCACATGGAAACGTCCCAGTTTTTTTCTACACCTGCCAACAGAGTCAACCCAATGAAGGCAATGATTTCCTCGTAGTCAATTTTTTTCCACACTTTACCTCTTGCTGCAGCTACTCGGTGACCTTCCAAATTTGTACATTGGATGACTTCATCAATGATCTCACGCGTTATAAAAGATTCAAAGGCCTCCTGTGGTGTTGTAATTCTGGAACCTCTTACAGGACCAGGTTGTTCTCTCAAAATATTACAGGATCTTGTTTGTGTCTGTGCTGGGGGATTTTCACTCCAATAAATTCCTGTTTTGCTCATTCTTTCTGACTGAAGTGAGGATAAAGCATCGTTTTCTGATTCTTCCAAAGATTCATCCTCAGATTGCGGGTTTGATTCCTACAAAAGTAAAAAAGCCTCTTAAATAAATTGAAAAAAATGCGGTATAAAGTTCTGCCATAGTCAAATACTCACCCAGTCTGAATCGTGATTTACAAGGCTTGAGTCATCATCATTTTCTGAAAATTCAGATTCTGAATCTGTTCCCAGAATACCGTCTCCATCTTGGGCAAGCCCAACTGCCTCGTCGAGTGAGATCATTGTGCTGTTGAAAAATTCTGCCATTTTGTAATGTATTTGCAACAATAAAACTACTGTACTTACAACCTGAACGAAACACACGTTTATAGGCTTATTCGATATGTTTTTGAACTGTAAAAAATCTGCTAGTAGCCTATATATTTCCACTGAACAGTCAAGTAGGCCTATACGCTATTTGAAAAAGCCTGTCGAATATCTCTACTTTCTCCAGTTTACCTAATAACACAGGTTGATATATCTGCATATCTGCCTACCGACCTACCTTTCAGCAACACATTTCAGACAAAATCAGAAAAATACTTTTAGAAAATATAAATCCTGCTCTTGCTGCACCTTTGACAACCTGTTTAGAGCATAGTCTTGAAGCATTGCAGCGATTAGAAAGCCAATTTATTTCTTCACAAACAAATATTATCACCTCACAAAGCAAAAGGTCGCAGCTAATCAAGCCGAAACGTACATGCTCTTTTATATGCTCAGCACAACTGTTTTATTGCCTGAAATGTATTAGGGTCAACTTGACCCTGGTCGTGAAGGCTTGGGGTAGTGATGTAAAATTCCCTTTCTCTCAGATACAAAGTAAGATCGTGAAACAAAAACACTACTAAAAATTGTTAAATAAGTTAATTGAAGATGTCAGGAAATCCCAGGCGGTGAATTTCTTTTTGTGAAAAAATATTTGAAAAAATTTGGTGTGCAGGGTCAAATTGACCCTGGTTGTGCATCCTAGGGTTAAAAAAAGATTTATGACTTGTTTTGACTAATAAAATATTTGCTGCTGATATTGTGTTGCTAATTAACATCGTTTTGTCAAGCTCTGTGTCATTAACTTGCCTTGTTATTTAGGTTGTTAGTTTAAATCATATAAAGTTAATGTGTAATAGCCTTTAATAGTACACTAAAAAATTTGAAAAGACCAAGTGAGTTAACAAAATTTTCTAAGTAACATTTAATTAATTAATTTGTATTGTTTACAGAGTTACGTAAAGCCAGTAAAAGAATGACTTGTGCCAAAAAGTATGAAAATAACTATAATGACTTACAACAAGAATTAATATTATTAAGAGTCGCACATTTGGCACAAGTTACTGTAGGTGCTGCTTCAAAGCTGTCAAAAATCAAGGTTGTTCGAAAAAGCATTGCTCGAGTTTTGACCGTCATGAATCAAACTAAGAAAGAAAATCTTAGTAAAGTATTTCGTGGAAGAAAATACAAGCCAAAAGATCTAAGATCCAAACTAACAAGAAAACTTCGACGCAGGTTAACAAAGTATGAAGCCTTGGTTGAAACCAATAAGGTTATAAAGAAGAAGAAACGTTATCCTAGAAGGCTTTATGCGTTAAAAGCATAATAATGATTTCAGGACAGACTTTACGATGTTAATTTTTTCAATAAAAGTTGATGAGCTGCATTTTTGTCAATTAAGTCATTATCTCAATATCAAATAATGATGTTTTTAGACTGTATAACAGTATAAATTTAATAATTTTAAAATTTTAATTGCCTGCTTGAAACACACATAATGCCTACATAACAAACTGCACAGGGCTAGCAAATCTTTGTGACTTTGCATTTTTAAAAATGCGTAGGTAACAAAGCTTTTCCAACCAGCTATGTGTTGATCACTGTTAAAAAATCTTTACCTAAATCCAAAAATTATTTGAAATTTTGTGACCATCAAAGACCCCGCCGCAATTAAGCAAGCCACTCAAAATATTACCATAAAGCGTGGGTCGGCAACCAGCGTCCCCAAAAACGCATGTGGCTCTTATCTCTTTGCTAGTGCTCCCTGAGAATTTGGAAAATAGATAGTAACCCTTTAACGCCAAAAATCATCGAATTGTTTCTGTTTCAAGCAGAGATTAGCGTTTGCGGCGCAAGTCTTCTGACAAAGTTGCAGAAACGCCAATTTAATCTGGCATATAAAAGTAACCAATTTTTATCTTAAAAATGATTACAATAATTTTGGCGTTTGGACGATTCGCCCACACTCTCGACCTGGATTCCCCCACGCTTTATGATATACCTCCACTGTGATTTCTAAGGCTAAAGCCAAGTCATGGCAGAACACTTGCTCTAGCCTTTCTCCTAAAACCCGTCCCAGTGAAGTCTTTTCTCTACTTCGCTCTATCTCTGGCTCCCCCTCCCCAACTACTTCTGACCTTCCCAATTTCCCAAATTGCCATACCCCTGTCAATTGTGCCAACCATCTCTCTTCCCATCTGCAGTCCCATTTCTCTACCCAAACCCCAAAACCTTTTTGAAGCACCGAGAAAGCTCAGATGAATCATATCAGAACTGCACAGTGCACACTGCAACACCCTACATTCCACTTTCTGTTCACCATTCTCCTCACTTGAACTCTCTACAACTATCTCTCAACTCTCAACCTCCTCAGGCCCTGATCAAATTACCTACCCTCTTCTACCCCACCTCCCACAATCTGTTCTACATTTTCTTCTATACATCTTCAACCTTTCTTGGTCAACACACACCTTCCCGTCTGCCTGGAAGCAATCAACAATCATCCCCATTCTCAAATCCGGAAAACCCTCTGACTCACCTTCTTCATATAGACCCATTTCTCTCACTTCATGTACCTCCAAACTCTTCGAAAGAATGGTTTTAGGACGACTAACCTATTTTCTCGAACAAGACATTCTCTCACCCGTGCAAGCTGGTTTTAGACCTGGTAGATCGACTGTAGACCAGGTTCTCCTTCTCTCACAGTCAATCGCAGATTCCTTCCACCAATCTAAGCCGGGCGCACGTACAGTCCTTGCCACTGTGGATTTTGACTCAGTTTGGCACTCTGCCCTTCTCTCTGAACTCCTCTCATTAGATCTTCCTCTTTGCTTTGTCGAATGGATACGATCCTACCTCTCAAATCGCCGTTCGAAAGTCCGTATCTGTAATTCATACAGTCGTCCTTTCCGTCTCCGAAGAGGAGTTCCCCAAGGTTCGGTTCTAGGACCAGTTCTCTTCTCTTTATACATCAATGACCTTTCCACTTTCCTTCCTGCATCTGTTAAGACCTCTCTCTATGCAGATAACCTAGCCATCTGAGCCTCCTCCCCGAGTGTTGAGTGTGCAACCTCCGTAGTACAAGCTGCCCTCAACAGACTGGTGGAATGGTCCTCAAAATGGCGCCTTCCTCTCAACCCCCTCAAATGTGAAACATCCTTCAACTCAGACCCCTACCAATCATGTACAACCCTCTCTGCACATTCTTAACACCCCTCTTAAATTCAACCCTCATCCAATCTTTCTCGGTGTAACCTTCGACCGCACTCTCTCTTTCAAACATCATGTCTTATCCTTACGGAAAAAGTTTCACAGCCGATTCCGTGCTTTCCGCTCCATCGCCTCTGCCTCCTGGGGTCCATCAAAAGAATCCTCATGTACCCTATACAAAGCCTTCATTCGCCCCATCCTTACCAATGCTTCCCCAGGCTGGTTTCCCTTCTCATCTCCTATTCATATCACCTCCGTGGAGAGGATGCATAGATCTTCCTCTAGAGTAATCACAGGTTGTATATCGTCCACTCCCATTCCTCTACTTCATATAGAAGCACTTCTACCTCCACTACGAGTCACCCTCACCCACCAATCTCTCTCCTTCTTTGAACGAGCTCTCCGTCTACCTTCCACCTTTCCCATAGCCTCTCTTGCAAACTCTAACCCCCGTACACGCGTCAAGAAGAGCTCATGGAGATCCTTCTCCAGATCACATAACCTTACCCCTAACCTACATCTTACCCGTGAACCTCTAATCCTCTGTCCTAACCCCCCCTGGTCTGCCCCATCTAGTTACACAATCTCACTCCACCTCTCATCCCCATGCTCTGGCAAAGACCCCCCCTCCCTTCGCAACACTGCAGCTACCACCTACCTTTTCACTCTATCTCACAGCGATATCTCGCCTGGATTGACGGTTCGGTACTTGGCGGGTTGGGGCAGGGTGGTGCAGGGATACACATCAAGTGTACAAAGTGTGTCACTGCTACCTCGCTCTCCTTCTCGACTGGTCTCTGGGCTACCAGTTTAGTACCGAAACTTTCGCTATCCTACATCCTCTTGAGTGGTGTATCTCTCACTCCAAGACATGTAATTTTGAATCTATCACCTTCTTTTCCGAATCTTTATCTGTCCTATCAACTCTCTCTGTCCCCTACCATATTTAACCCCCAAATCTCTATCCAATACACAATCTCTTCTCAATTCTCTATCCCAATCCAAGGTAGTCCATTTACAATGGATACCTGGCCACTCTTCCCTCCCAGGTAACGACTTAGCTGACTCTCTAGCTAAAGCCGGTGCCTCTCTTGATCCTTCCTGTATATCAGTGTCCCTCGCACCCCTTATTTCCTCCCAACGACTATCCCTCTACACCAGTTGGAGACGCAGTGTCCAATCTGGTTTCTTTCAACACCAAATCCCTTCAGTATCTGCCGAGGAGCTCACTCTCCCTCGCTCCGCTCGCTGTGCTCTCTCCCGTTTACGCTGCAACGGGCACAGCACTCTCCTTAACTCTTATCTCCACAGGGTTGGTCGAGCCGAGACTCCTTCATGCAGCAACTGTGGTTCTGAGCCACAGGATCTCTCACATCTCGTGCTCGACTGCCCTGTACTAAACCCTCTGCGTCGGGCCATATTCGGCCATATCCTTTCTCTTCTGGACCTCTGGTCCCGTCCGTGGAGAATCGCCCGATTATTGGGATTCCGTGGAGTTGATCCGCGCCTCCATCCCCAGGAATGGGTCGGGTAAAACCACTACCACCTGGATTCGAGACGCAGAGGTCCGAGACCGAAACGAGACTTTTGAAAAACATGTCTCGAGGTATCCACCTCTGGTATTTTTTTTTATTAATTGTATATTTCTTTTAAAAACTTATATATTTTATCTGTTGGGCAGGCCTATTTATTACTATGAGGTGTTTTAATTTTCACATGCATTCTGAAGTTAATTTTTTCGAACTATATTCAATTTGGTTTGATGTAATTTAGTTAATATGCAAAATCGTTGCCACCTCTGGTATTTTTTTTTATTAATTGTATATTTCTTTTAAAAACTTATATATTTTGTGTGTTGGGCAGGCCTATTTATTACTATGAGGTGTTTTAATTTTCACATGCATTCTGAAGTTAATTTTTTCGAACTATATTCAATTTGGTTTGATGTAATTTAGTTAATATGCAAAATCGTTGTCACTTTGCATTGTTTTTCAGTACCTACCTATCGCTTTGTCACACAACATAACCACCCCACAACCACAATTTCACGAGTTTTAAAACTTCTAAATCGCAAGAAATTTCAATAGAATTTATTCTATAGACTTTGTTGGTATAGATATGAAATTTAAAAAATAAAAATTTTATTTGAATTAAGAACTAAATCAAAAATGCGAACAGCAGACAAAAAACGTTTACAACTTGTTATCTGTTGCAACATATACTTTGTATTGAATTTAATATGCATAACTCGTATAATTTGAATTGAATTATAATTGAATTTAATATTTCCGTTTAAAAAAGCATCAAAAATTTTTAATAGAGTCCTTTGGATTGATACTGTATGCTGTAATGGTGTAATCAGGAGTTACTTTCACAAACACTTGGGCCTACATTTTTTTTTACATCACATACACTTTTTTTACATTTTTACATCACATTTTTACATCACATACACTTCATACAAGTCAACTAATTACATTATAGTCTAACATCAAATATTATCTTTTTAATTGTTTTGAATTTTTTATTTTGTTTGTCTTAAAATGTAGCTTAATAATTCTCAAATAATTTGCAAGTTTTTTCGTTACTAAAAGATGTTGTGATTTTGCATAATCACGTTATGAATGTTATTTTATCAATCCTACTAATAAATTCTATAACGATTTATCGTGTGAAATTTCCACAGTCTGTTTAAGTTTGGTATTATGATTAATGGGCTAATTGATAATATTTGTATGTTTTGCATTTGGCTTTAATTTGATGAAATACAAAACCGCTTATTTTAAAATGTAGTCTTTTGCCTGTCGAAATTTCTTGTCATTAAAAATTGAAATAAGTATTTTCAAATTAATGAAAACCTTTTTAAAATCCTTTAAGTCTTAGCTGGTACATAACTAAAAGGCCAGGAATTTTAGTTTTTAATAAAACCAAAATTGTTTGCTTCCGGTATCAAAAACAAAATAAGTAAAACAATACGGTAACAAGAATTAAACAAGATAAGAGTTTCAATCATCGGTTCACCTATATGCTTTCTCTTCCAGGCAACAATCTGGCAGATGCTCTTGCAAAAGTTGGTACCATTCATGACCCCCCACCGTACCACTCTCTCACCTCTTATTTCCTCCCAACGCCTTTTCCTGTACAGCAATTGGATCTTAGGAGCTTACTCGCTCTCTCTCGTTTACGCTGCTACGAGCACAGCAGCCTTCTTGCTACATACCTCCACAGAATTAGTCGAGCCGAGACTTCTTCGTGCAGTAACTTCGGTTTTAAGTCGCAGGACATCTTTCATATCGTGCTAGACTGCCCTGCACTAACCACTCCTTCAACATACAAGACCTCTAATTTTGTCCCGGGGAGTTGCCCACGCGATTATTGGGACTCCTCGGAGTTGATCCGTGCCCTCAATTTTAGAAATGGGTCGGGTAAGCCCACCACCATATCTATAGGGGAAAACGGGGGGAAATGGTCATAGTTATTTTAAATTGGCAAAACTTCTTCGGTGCTGAACTTAAATTAACGAAAAAACATTTTATAATTTCTCTGATATCTCATGTATACAATTTAAAACCCGTGGCAACAGCATCCTTTTCAGGGAAAATATTAAATTAGTTCAGTGTATTTCCCTTTGCCCGCTAGTCCTTTTGGAGTTGCGGGAGCAGCAGCTCGAGTTGAGATCTCCTGCAACTAGCGGCAATTTTGCTTGTGGAATTTCAAGACGTGAGAAGGCCAGGTCTTCAACATAATTCCGCCAGCGAGTTCTAGGTCGCCATCTACATCTTTTGCCACTTGGAAGAGCATCCATTAGTTGCTTTGCTGTTCGCTCGTGGAACATTCGTGTCACATGACCATACCAGCGCAGTTGCGATCGTTCTACGGGGAGTAGTATTGAGAGATTGACGAATGTCAGTACCTTGTTCTTGTCAAGTAGGGATAAAACCCTAACTTTTTGAAAAACTCACTCTTTCGGTCATTGCTCAACACTTATGACCATAAGTGAGGATAGGAACAAAAACTGATCGGAAAACAGAAAGCTTTGCTTTTGTGCACAGCTCTTTGACAACGGCATAAAAATTTTATTTCAGAAAAATCTATATTTGGCCCAGGTAAAATTAAAAATAGTTTTTTGTTTTTTGTGAATTTTAAGTATATCAATAAAAGTACTTCTGCTTTGTGGCAACTACAAAAATAAAATAGAAACATTTTTTTTATACGGACATGGTAATGTCAAAAAAATTAAACACGATAAAAATTGCACCCAAAAAATCTTTGGCCAGCATAGTTCAAACATCTTTCGTGACACCACTGCAAACATTTAGCTCATTGAATCCAATTTTCAGGTGGTGGCTTTTTAAAAGTTTGTGGGCAAAGCGAAACATTTTGTTTTATTATATATATTTTTTTTTATTCATTGCTTGAGGTTGTTTAACGTAGGCTTATTTTAGTTTTTTTAATGTCGTTCCACTCACATTGATAGATCTTTTTAAATTAAGAAGCAGCTATGCGGGTGGCTTGTTTTGCTTTACGCTTTCCATGTGTTGACCTTGCAGTAGGAAGAGAGGATATGGCAAAAAAAATGAAAAATTTTTTCATCTTTATAACTTCGTTTAAAAGCACTACAACTAGCCAGCTCATTGTACTTATCCACACAGTGGCGTACGCAGAAATTTGTGAAGGGGGGGTTTTGGAGCCGAAAACACGATTGCTCTAAGTTAGGGGTTCCCAAACTGGGGTACATTTAGGCTTCTCAAAAGGTACATTATCAGAGAAAATATCCTTATTTAAGTTAAATTCCGTGTCCGGAAGAAATAATGGACTCAAATGTCTAGAATTTTCGAATCCGGTCGATTATAATTACGTCAAACAGGACAATTAAGAGGGAAAACTTTTTTACAGATCACTGTGATTTTGGGTTTGAATGGGGAAAATTTGTGGCTGCTGAAAAGGAAAGAGTTTTCATTTTTTAGAGACAGACAGACAGACAGACAGACAAGTTTATTTCATACAATTCCGTATTAATATATGATGCACAGAAAACAATAACAGTAAAAATAATTATAATGAAGAAAATAAGTGCGTTTAATTGACGTAATTTGTTACACGAAAAAAAACAAAAAAGAAACATAATAATTATACCGAATGTATGCGGAGACTGCGAAGTGACCAAAAAATAATTAATTGGTCTTCAAGTCGAGCAGCCACCGATTAACTAAAGTTATAAAAATAAACGTATGTTATAGAAAAAGATAAAAAATGGACCACTGTAGATACAAGTTTGATATGAAATATTAATGGATTTAAGGATAAGAATTTAAGATATAACGTTTATACATGCAGCCAAAATTATATATGGAGTAGAAATTTTTTTTAAATTACAAGGAACATCATTCCAAACTTTAACTCCTCTATATTTAAGAGATCTTTGCAAACGATTGGATCGATATCTTGGTAAGTATAACTTATTATTGACTGATGAACGGGTTACACGGAAATGAATTTGAGATACCTTTTTGAAATATTTTGTAAAAGAAGTCGGTAATTTACATCTGTCTAAATTAAACATTAATTTTGAAGTTTCAAGCTTGATTAAGTCATCTAAGTCCGGATGGTGAGTGCTTGGCTGGATGGGCAAGTATTAATTGTCTTGCCCTCCTATATAATGCCAAGGACGCTGCCAGTTTTTATTCCGGCCGCTGGAACACTGGCACCAATCCAGACCTAGCTTTCGCTAGCGTAGGTCCAAACAGTCGCTTACCGGATAGACGTGTCCTTGAAAAGTTTCCCAGGTCACAACATCGACCCTCGCTTATTACACCACCAAGGTTTGCTATGGCAGTGCCAAGCATGCCTGTTAAGCGATGGAACTTCCGCAAGGCCAATTGGAGTCACTACATTGCTTTGACGAATAAATTCGCAAAGACTTTGTTGCCGCCTGATTCACTTGATGTGGATGCGGCTTACCAGGACTTCTGTAACATCATTAAGAAAGCAGCCAAGAAGACTATCCCACGCGGGTATCGAAACAACTATATTCCGTGTTGGGATGCAGAGTGTGAATCCCTCTATAAAACCTTTCTGCAGTCTCCTCAGGGAGACGACTCAAGTTTGGCTGCTACAACTCTGCTTGCCAAGCTTGACAGAAAACGGAGGGATCGATGGTCCGAAGCAGTTCGGAGCATTGACTTCTCACACTCTAGTCGAAAAGCGTGGAGTATTTTGAACAACCTTACTGGTAGGTCACGACACTCTCCTCGTCATTGTCCTGTTTCAGCCGATGCTATTGCATCTCAGCTGGTTAGAAATGGGAAATACGAGGCTGTTGATCGCAAGTCATCTCGACTTGTCTTTCAAGAAGTGTCTGACCTTTGGAGGGCCACAACACCAGACGCAGTAAATATCTCTGACAATTTTTCACAGAGAGAATTTGCTGCTGCCCTTCAACATTTAAAACCAGGTAAAGCTCCGGGTCCTGATTCCATCTGCCCCGAGCTTATACTCCATGCTGGAGCTGCTTTGAAGTCCTGGTTACGTGACTTCCTTTCTTCCTGTTTGTGCCGACTCAAAATTCCCAAGATCTGGAGAAGAGCGCTTGTGGTCGCGATCTCAAAACCAGCAAAGCCCGTGGGGTACCCAAAGAGTTATCGACCGATATCTCTGCTCTGTGTCCCCTACAAGATCCTCGAGAGGCTTATCTACGCCCGCGTGAACCATTAATCGATCCACTGCTCCCTAAAGAGCAGGCTGGGTTCCGACGCGGGAAGTCAACCATAGATCAAGTTGTTCTGCTAACCGAGAACATCGAGGATTCTTTCGAGGCTAAAAAGAAGGCCGGTGCCGTATTTATCGATCTGACAGCTGCTTATGACACTGTCTGGCACCGTGGCCTTACCTGCAAGCTGCTGAGACTACTTCCGGATAAGCACATGGTCAAAATGATCATGGAGCTTGTCCGAAATCGAAGTTTCACCCTTACCACCGGTGACAGCAAGCAAAGCAGGCTACGCCGTCTTAAAAACGGCGTTCCTCAGGGATCGGTCTTGGCTCCTCTCCTATTTAACATCTATACGTACGATCTTCCTTCCATGATTTCTAGAAAGTTTGCTTATGCTGATGATCTAGCATTGTTGCACTCTTCTGGAAACTGGAAGGACTTGGAGGGGACATTAAGCCAAGACATGTCCACACTGTCAGCGTATCTCCAGACTTGGAGGTTGAAGCTCAGTCACACTAAGACGGTGACGACAGCCTTTCACTTAAACAACCGAGAGGCCAAACGTGAGCTAAAGGTCTACAACAATAGTAGACTTTTACCGTTCTGTCCAACCCCTACATACCTTGGGGTAAAACTGGACAGATCGCTCACGTTTCGTCACCATTTAGTGGCATTGCGCAAAAAACTATCATCGCGCGTCACACTGTTGAGGCGACTCGTGGGCTCGGGATGGGGTGCTGGTGCTAAAACACTACGCATAGCTACCTTGTCTCTAGTACACTCAACAGCTGAGTACTGTGCGCCAGTCTGGTGTCGCAGTGCTCACACTCGCCTCATTGACAGTGTCTTGAATGATGCCTTGCGCATAGTTACTGGATGCCTGCGTCCCACTCCAACGGACCACCTACCCGTACTTTCAGGCATCCAGCCAGCTGAGCTTCGCCGACTGGGAGCGACACTCTCCTTGGCTTACCGTGGATCTCTGGACCCTGATCATATTTTGCATGGTCTGTTAAGTGGGTCCTCAGATACTGGCCAAGTGAGACTAAGATCCAGACGCCCGTTTGTGCCAGCTGCGCGGAATCTCTTGGACAATCTTGCCAGACTTGGCATCCGCGCCTCTGAATGGACAAATCACAAATGGAACGCGGAGTACTGTGAAAGTGCTTCCAGGCTCCGTGCTTTTGTGCCCGGGACCAGTGTCAGGCCTGTTGGGATGGGCTTACCCCGAGCAGCTTGGGTTAAGCTCAACCGCCTGCGGACTGGTGTTGGGCGATTCCATTCGTCCATGCACAAATGGGGTCTCACTCCTTCACTGAATTGCGAGTGTGGCGCCTCAGAGCAAACCGCAGACCATGTACCAACAATGTGCCCCATACATCGGGCACCACATGGAGCACGGGGTCTGACGGTTTTGGATGACGAAACTCGATGCTGGCTTAATAACATCACTGTCAGCATCTGATCCAGGCAGTGCAGCAGTCTGGGGTAGTAAAAGGATAAACCCTCGGCCCCAGTTCTGTTTGTGTCTGGCCTGGAATGGATGCCCTTCAAACGATGACGACGAAGTCATCTAATTTTAAAATTTTGTTTTTTTTAAACAAAGGATCAGAATTTGATGACCATTGCATATTATTGATGACTCGCATAGCTTTATTTTGCAATTTTCGTAATGGTTCGAGATAAGTTTTATATGTAGCACTCCATATTGTAAGACAGTATAGTAAGTGTGAATGAAAAAAAGCATAGTAAAGTTTTTTTAAGATACAAGAAGGAAATAAATTTTTTAGTTTGCATAAAATACCAACTGCACGAGAGAGTTTGCTACGAATTTTATGAATATGATCATGAAACAATAATTTGGAATCAATTAGGACGCCTAAATAATTAATACTGTCTGAAATCGCAATTATACTAGAATTAAGTTTAATATTAATATTGCTCGGCGAAACTACTTGTGATAGCAAAGGCGGTATTATTATAGCTTGCGACTTGGAGGGATTAATAGTAAGACTATTTTTATTCATCCACTGGGAAACTCTAGACAATTCATCGTTTATTTTGATTTCGAGTTCAGTTATATTGGAAGCATTAATTAACAAGGCAGTGTCATCAGCAAAGAGTCTAGGGATACTTTTCAAACAATTTTGAAGGTCATTGATATAAATTAGAAATAGAAGCGGATCTAAAATAGATCCTTGAGGTACACCCATTATAACTCTTTTTCGATTGGACTCAATATTATTTACGTACACATATTGCAATCTATTATTTAAATAAGATTGTATCAGATTAAAGGCTGTTCCTCTTATTCCATAATGGTCAAGTTTTATCAAGAGTCTTTTGTGGCATACAGTATCAAATGCTTTAGTAATCAAGTATAACCATTCCTGTATATTGGTTATTATTAATATTATCATAAGTTGAAGTTACTATATCTAGAATTGCGTGAGACGTAGAGCAATTTTCTCGAAACCCATATTGATTTGAAACCACAACAGAATGTTTATTAAAAAAATTTAAGAGACGATTAAAAATGACTTTTTCAAAAATTTTTGTGAAACATGTTAATATAGATATAGGGCGATAGTTGCTTACATCAAGTTTATCACCTTTTTTAAACAAAGGAATTACCTTGGATAGCTTTAATTTTTCAGGAAAAATACCTAGAGTCATAGCCGAATTAACCAATGTTGAAAGTACAGGGGTAAGCACTGTGGAAGAAAGTTTAATAAAATAACATGAGATATCATCATAACCTGCAGCTTTGTTAATATTTAATTCATTAATAATATTAAGGATTTCATTGACGGAAGCTGGCTCTAGAAATACAGTAGATGTGACTCTATTAATCAAAAAATCCTTTACGCAGATTGCAGAGCAATTCGACAAATTACTTACAACACTTCGTCCGACTTCACTAAAATAGTTATTAAAACAATTTGATATTACAGTAGGGTCAATTATGGTACGATTGTTAATATTAAGTTTATATGGAGTAGACTTAGTATCGTCTTTAGTATGGAGAACTGAATTAATTGTAGACCAGGTTTTACGGGGATTTTTACAGTTATTTTTAAATAAATTATAGTAAAACGTTTTTTTAGCTTTGGTTTTAATTTTATTTAATTTATTTGAATATTGCTTATAATATATCTTTTTATCTACATCATTCGACAAAAAGTGGGAACGGTAAAGTTTTTGCTTATACTTTATGGAAACAAGAAGACCTTTTGTTAACCAAGGTTTAGCTCGAAGACGCTATTTGTCTGCGAGAGATTTGACGTAAGGGAGCGTAAAAGTCGATTATTTATCTTACCCTTTTTATAAAATCATCAAAAATGAAATTAAAATTATTGGCATTTATACAGTCAAGACAATTTTTGAATTCGTTCATACTTTTATCAAGGTCTAGTAAATAGCTTTCTATATCGAGATTTTTAATGTCTCTACAAATATATTTTTTGTGTTTAACAGATTCAGGATTACTTTTTAGAGAAGTTGCACAGTAAGTAATAAAATGATCACTGATATCATTAAGAATTATCCCCGGAAATATAGGATTAGATAAAGCGCTTGTAAAAATATGATCAATTAAGGATGCTGAATTTTTGGTGACCCTGGTTGGTTTAGTTATTAATTGAAAAACACCGTTGCTCTCTAACATAGATAAATAATTAATAGAAGATGAAGAACAATCACTTTCGCTAATGTTTAAATTGATATCGCCCATTAAATAAAAATCGTTCTTATTGCAGTCAATTTCACCCAGTTTGTTATTAAGGGTTTCAATAAAAGCATTTGAATCAGATCTAGGATGACGATATATGACAGCTATTACGACTGTGCGCTGGACTCCCGGAAAATTTAAAGAAACCCAGAGATCATCACAGCCAACATTACTAAGTTGATTTTTACCAAGTAAGTTAAAAGATATCGAACTCAAAATATATAAACCAACACCACCTGCGCGAGTAGTAGAATTAGCATGTAAAAACATATAATTAGGTATAGAAATATTAGTAAGAGGAGTATCATTAATTTTTGTCTCGGAAATTCCAATAGTTTGTGGAAGAGTAGGAAGCAACTGCAAAGATTCATAAAAAGTCTCAAAATTTTTTTGAAGGGATCTAATGTTAAAATGAAGCATAAATAAAGAATGGAATACATCTACTCTACTGTCAAAATTTAAGAAATCTGCATAAACGCAATTTTTCAAATTTGCCGAAATTGCCTGATTAATATAGTTGTCATTTAGATTATTTCTAAGATCTGCATCAGAATACTGAAAATTATCTGTATCTGCTCGACTTGAAGCCAAAAATAAATTCAAATCATCTAAACAATCAATAGTAGTCGACAGTGAATACGCAAAGCAATTGTTGACAAACAGAACCAGACTGAGAATTATTAAAATTTACCAGAGAAACAAATAAAGTTACACGAATGGAAAAAGATTTTTTTTGTGGCCGAAAATTAAAAAGCGAGATCTGTACAAGGTTCGATTCTTCTAAAGAGTAATAAGTAACAACCACTTACATTATAATACAACAAACTAATTAACTATATTAAAAACAAGATAAATTATACAACGATTGACCCAGTATTTAGATTTACAATTTAGTAAAAGAAGAGGAAGAGCTTTTAACAAAATCTACTTTAACATTATTAACATATAAACAATAATGACCATTTTCGGCTCTCCAACTTACTTTTTTTTCATACGCTTGGCCTCTTTAAATTGAGGGAGCAAAGCTTTGCGTTCTTGTTGAAACTGTTTGGGCAAATGCTCGGTAACATAGTGAGGTTTCTTATCGACAGACTTTCTTATTTCATTATATTTTTTGAGATTTTTTAGTTTGGTAAAAATCAGCTTTTTATCTGTCGAATTAGCTAATTTAATTATAATTGGTCGGTGTACCTTATGATTGTTTCTAGAAATTGGTTGTTGTGGTAGTCGATGATAGTCAGCAAGAGAAATCGTTGATGGATCGTCGATTAGAACAGTGCTTCTTAAACTGGTGAATGGTTCACCCCAGAGTGAATAAAATTTTTGCAGGGGTGAACCAACCAAAAGGGGTGAATAAGGGTGAACCGTCAGGTGATCAAACAGAAGTGATGCAATTACTTCTGTTTTCGTAAATCATTGCTTTCGTACTGTAATTATTCATAATTTTTAGATAAAAAAACAGCAGTATGTCTAAGAAATATGTTCAGAAAATACTTAATTTCGGTGCATGCAGTAATGACATTGAACCAGAAAGGCAACCAAGGCCAGCTGCATCTGCGTTAGAGTTAAAAAAACCTACTCCAAAGAGGAAAGTTGGTAACGAGAATACTAAAGTGAAAAGACGAAAATGGGATGATAATTATATCAAATATGGCTTTTTTCTACCCCAAAGTGAAGAAACCAGCCTTGTGCCATCTGCTCAATGCATGTTTTGTAGTGCAACATATCGCAACAGCTGTTTAGCTCCTTCAAAACTACGCAATCACTTGCAAACCAAACACGCCATACATCAAAACAAGTCTGTGCAGTTTTTCAAGAACCAACATGACTACTTATACAAGCAGCAGAGTGCTCTTAAATCATTGGTTAGAAACACCTCAGCCAACACAAAACCTTTGCTTTTTTCTTCTTTTCAAATAGCGCATGTGCTTATGCAACAAAAGAAGCCATATAGCGAAGCTGAATCAGTTATCAAGCCATGCTTGAAGATTGTAGCAAATTTGTGTCATGGGGGAAAGCAAGCTGTAGATAAAGTGGAACAAATACCATTGTCCAATGATACAATGGCAGTTCGAGGTTCCATGATTGCTGAAGATATCAAGCAGCAGTTAATTGCTAAACTGAAAGAAGCACCCTGCTTTGCATTGCAGTTGGACGAAACCACAGATATTAAACACGATGCCCAACTTATTGTCTATTGTCGGTGTTGTGATTGTCCTTCTTATCTTATAATCTAAGATAACTATTTACCATAACTGTTTATATGGCTTTAATCAACTTATAAAACACAACGCTAAAATCTGTACAAAACAAGCACAGTTAATACGAACAATAAAACGAATAACGCACGCAATAAACGAAGCTTTGTTAACTGTAAAGGCACTTTAATTTACAGCGTGGTTTGTTTACAAAGAAAAGGAAAAAGGTCTAGAGGCGATTGTTACGTCATATTTTACAACATTTTACCCTCCTTTATTTGGAATTAAGGGTCATATCTAGGCGGGGGAATACCAAGGTTTTCGCGTGTTGATCTACGGGGGACCGTAGGGGGGTAATCTTTTTCTGTAAGATGTTCATTTGGTAGGACATCTGTGTTATCTTCATCATGGAGTAGAGGTGAATTTGCATCAGGCGAAATTTCATTTCCAAGTTTTTCCGTCTGCTCCTGCGCAGTTTCTGGTATGGTCTGTTGGCTGTTTTTCGGACAAGGAGCTAAATCGCTTATCGAAACGGTCCCTTCTCTTCCGTCAGCGTATCGAATACTGGCGTATGTAGGATTGGCTTCAACCAATTGGACCTCTTCTACTAAATCATCGTTTTTGTGAGTTTTCACAAATTTTCGTAACAAAATTGGGCCCGGAGTGGTCAACCAAGCAGGTAAGGATTTTCCTGATGGAGATCGTCTATCGAAACTGAAAAATAGCTCATGTGGAGTGCTGTTAGTTGTTGTGTTAAGTAAAGATCGCAAGGATTGAAGAGCATCTGGCAATACTGCTTCCCATGACGAAATTCCAAGATTATAAGTCTTTAATGCCAGCCGAATCGCTTTCCAAATTACCCCGATATAACGTTCAACTTGAGAATTTCCTGTTGGGTGGTACGGTGATGATTTACTGGATGCTATTCCTCTTTTGAGCAAGAATTCTTTTAGCTCTTTTGAAACAAATGATTTCGCATTATCTGAATGTATATAATTGGGCATACCACAGAAAGAAAACAACTGGTTTAAACAATTTATTACTGTCTGGGTATGCATGTTGGGGCAAGGAAAGGCAAAGGGAAACCGGGAGTACTCATCAATAATCATTAATATATACTTGTTTGGTGTTGAAGAAGGAAGTGGCCCTTTAAAGTCAATGTTTATTCTTTCAAAAACTTTTGTTGCCTTCACAAGAGTTTGTTCTTCCATTCTATAGAATCGAGGCTTTAATTCTGAGCATATCTGGCATATTGAACACACTTTGCGTACATCCTCAGCAGAAAAAGGCAAGTTTTTTGTTCGAACAAAATGCAACAGCCTCGTTATTCCTGGATGACACAATCCTGAGTGAATTTCCATTAAATTTGAAGTAGACATAGATGCACAATAAGCTCTAGTCAATGAATCTGCAACCACGTTGTCCCTGCCTGGGCGATACTTGATTGTATAGCTAAATGAAGCAAGCTCCAGTCTCCAACACTGAATTTTATTATTCTTAATTTTTGTTCTTTTGCGATTATCAAGCATAAAGGCAACTGATCTCTGATCGGTTATCAAGGTGAAGTGCTGTCGGGAAAGGAGGTGACTCCATTTTCGCACAGCTTCGACTATGGCAGTTGCTTCCTTTTCTACCGCAGGATAATGTACCTCACTGCCTTGAAATGTTCGTGACATAAATGCCACAGGGCGCCCATTTTGATTGAGCGTGGCTGAAATTGCCACATCGGATGCGTCACACTCGACAACAAAAGGTAAATTTTCATCAATAGAAAGTAATACAGCTTTTTCAATTTCTTTCTTAAGAGCATTGAAATCATTTAGAGCTGTGTCATCTAGCGGAAATTTTGTTGTCTGCTTTAAACTCTGGATCTTATCCGAAAACTGAAAAATCCACTTTGCGTAGTAGGCAAATAAGCCGAGCACACGTTTCAAGGCTTTTTGATTGTTAGGAGGGGGAAGGTTTTGAAGTGGTATCAACCTTTCAGGATCGGGTTTGATGGTACCATTACCTACACAATAACCCAAAATGTTTATATAGGGGACAGAGGAAATAGTTTTAGAATCGTTCAAGGTCCAATTTCTCTGCCGAAGCGCATCAAACAATCGAGTAACATTTTGATCATGCTCTTTCTGAGTTCTCCCTGCTACCGTGATGTTGTCTAAATATGGGTAAGTGTCTTTTAGCTTTGCATCGTCAATCATTTTATCCATTTCTCGCTGAAAAGCAGGAACACCGTTTGTGACACCAAACGGAACTCTAGTGAATTCCCACAGTTTTCCTCCAGCTTCAAAAGCAGTGAAAGCTCTATCTTTTGCCGCAATGGGTATTTGGTGGTACGCACTGCGCAAATCAAATGTTGAAAAAACGTGGTATTTTGCCAACTTGTTTACCAAAACATCGATTCTTGGTAAAGGATATGCGTCGAGATCAGTATACAAATTGATAGTTTGTGAGTAATCTATGCACATTCGTTGTTTATCATTTTCCGCATCTTTGACAACAACAACTTGAGCGCGCCATGGTGAAATGCTGGGTTGAATTATGCCTTCCGCCCTCAGACGGGTTATTTCACTATTTATAAACTCTTGGTCACTTTTGTTAAATTGCCTCGATTTGACAGCGATGGGTTTGACCTCATTTGAAATATTACGAAACAATGAAGGAAATGCTGCAGTAGCACTTGAAATTGCGCACACATTTCGAGCCACAATAAAATCATTTTTACGACCGCCAAATTTAAACACGACTTGTTTATGTTGAGATTGAAAATCGTGCCCTAACAATAAGTCAGTACATAGGTTTTTCATAATCTTTAATGATACAAAATTATAATTTACACCATTAATACTTAGATCAGCAACACAACGGCCAGCAATATTGTTTTTTAAATTAGATGAGGCCATTAAAACGTTTTCATGATGCGGAAATACTTTTAATTTTAATCTCTTTGCCGTGGTCTCGTTAATAAAACTACTCGAACTCCCAGTATCAATCAACGTAGAAACTTCAACTCCTTTTATGTAAGCTACGATCGTTGCACTTGCTAGACAGTCTGGTGCCGGTCGAATCGCACACAGATTAGAATTGTACATACAAGCGCTGGCATTATTATTAATCTTAGTTTTACATACTACAGAAAAATGGCCTTTTTTATTACATTTATAACAAACAGCATTTTTTGCCGGACAATTACTTCTGCTGTGGTAGGTTCGGCCGCAAAAATAGCACAATTTACTCACATTATTTGTCGCAGCCAATGTAGAGTTTTCTATTGTCGAAGTAGTTTCCTGCGGAGCTCGTGGCCCGCTTACATCAGGCACCGTGCTTGTAGATGCTAGAGTTCCGCCATTATGGCCATTCACTGTATAGACTTCGGAACTTTTTTGAGCTGAGTCGAGGGTCCTTGCTTGTTCAAACGCTCGTTCAAGTGTCAACTCATTATTTTCTAGCAAACGTTGTCGGATAGTATGAGAGCTTATTCCATTAATAAAGGCATCTCGTATCATTTCCTTTCTGTACTCTTCACTTGATACATTAGCAAAATTGCAGTCCTTTGAAAGTTGCGTCAGTATTAACAAAAAATTGTCTAGAGATTGGCCCGCTTCTTGCTTTGTAGTAGCCAGCAGGTGTCGAGCGAAGACAACATTCGGAGTTTTAACATAAAGACTTTTTAAAACTTGAATTGCGGCCTCGTATGTTTCACATTCATCTATGTGGTCATACACTTGATGAGACACGCAATTGACTAAAACCTTAAGTTTGTTAAAATTTCTCCGTTCCTCATGATGGGCGCCGGTAAGAACCTCAACGTAGTTTTCAAAGGTCTTCAACCAATGTTTCCATTCTTTCGCTGCTGAGTTTGAGCCAGGATCTAGATTTAGCCTGCATGGCTGCATCAACTTGTCCATTTTTATAAGTTGATTAAATTGTTGTGATTGTCCTTCTTATCTTATAATCTAAGATAACTATTTACCATAACTGTTTATATGGCTTTAATCAACTTATAAAACACAACGCTAAAATCTGTACAAAACAAGCACAGTTAATACGAACAATAAAACGAATAACGCACGCAATAAACGAAGCTTTGTTAACTGTAAAGGCACTTTAATTTACAGCGTGGTTTGTTTACAAAGAAAAGGAAAAAGGTCTAGAGGCGATTGTTACGTCATATTTTACAACAGTCGGTTTCCAGACAAAAGTGTTAAGAAAATTGTTGAACACTTCTTGTTCTGCCTTCCGGTTGGTGTGCAGACTACTGGGGAATTTATTTTTTCTAAGCTAGACGAATTTTTTCAAAATGAAAATTTATCGTGGCAGAACTGTGTTGCTGTAACTACAGATGGTGCAGCAGCTATGACAGGAAAACACAGAGGTGCTACTGCACTGATCAAACTTAGGTCCCCAGAGTGCAAGCTTTTACACTGCATTCTACATCGTGAAGCGTTAGCTTCAAAGAAACTGAGAGCACATTCCTCTGATAAGGCGAGTGAGCTTGATAAACTGATGAGTGATGTGGTGAAGATTGTCAATGCTATTCGTCCTAAAGCAAAAACAAGTCGATTGTTTTCTAAACTTTGCGATGAAATGTCTACAGATCACAAAACTCTGCTTCTACATAGTGAAGTTCGATGGCTTTCACGAGGAAAAGTTCTTCAAAGAGTTTTGTTGCTGAGAAATGAACTGTATGAATTTTTAAAATCTCGCAATGATGAAAGTGGATTACTTTTTGAAGATGATATTTGGATATCGAAATTGCATTACATGGCATCAGTCTTTAATCATTTAAATCAATTAAATTTGTCACTTCAAGGTAAAGGTGGAGACATCTTTGATGTCTCAGGGAAAATAGAATCCATGAAATTGAAGATAAAAACGTGGCAAAGCAACGTTGGCAAAAACAATCTCTCAAACTTTCCGAATTTGGAAAACTATATGAAAGAATGCAACTGGGAAGATAATGCACCAGAGCTTGAAAATAGGATAACAACTATAATACTGGACCATTTGCAACTCCTAAATGAAAATTTCGAAATGTATTTCCCAACAAAACTGCATCAAGACTTGGAAAAGGAAATGTGGATAATAAATCCTTTTATTGCTGATCATTTGTCCCAAACAAACCTTGGAGACATGATAGAAACACTGTTGGAGTTACACAATGATTTTTCTCAAAAATCTTTCTTCAAAACACATCCCTATTATGGCAATTATTGGGTCAGCTTGCTCGAATTCCCTGAGTATAAGACGATTGCTCTAAAAGCCTTGCAGGAACTGGTGCTCATGCCTACTACTTACTTGTCAGAAAAAAGATTTTCATGCCTAGTGGAACTGAAAACTAAAAAGAGAAATGCACTGAAATGTGTGGACTCATCGATGAGAGTGGCATTAGAAGGACTGATTCATCCACGATTTGAAAAACTAGTTGCGAAAGTTCAGGAGCATCCAAGTCACTAGTAAACAATTTACTGCAGTAAATCGACTACTGAACTGTTGTTTTTTTGCTTATTGTAATAGTGAAGTTGGTTTGCAATGAGTGCATAAGTACAAAAATTTGGTGACTGTCTTTTGTGCTTTTTAGCTTTATATCTCTTGACTCGAGAAATTGTAGATTTGCAATGGTAAAACTTAGCTTGAGTTTATCATAACATGGGACAAGGGTGAATGAAATCTGGAGATGGATGCTAGGGGTGAACAAAACCAAAAAAGTTTAAGAAGCACTGGATTAGAAGACCATCTTTCATAAAATAATGGATTAGTTTTTTGGTTTTTTTAAGCGTTTCCCAATCATCAGATTCTTCTATTCCATGAATCAACAGATTTAATCTTTTGTCATAAGACTCTTGCATTATGTCTTTCGTTTATTGTGTAATCTGTTGCTGCTCAATATTTAGTAATCTGAGATTAAAGTTTTCTAAAACTGTACAGTCAACTTTGGTTTCAAGCTTTTTATCCAACTTATAAATTTGATCGTCAAAAGTTTTTCCTAGATTGAATAGTCTGGTTTCAAACAGTTCAAATTTAGAATCTAGTTTATCTATTCTTGTCGTTAAATTTTTTATTCCTTTCAAAATACGATTTAGTTTTTCTTCCATTGTAACTATTCGGTAATCAATTAGTTTTAAAACTCGGAAATTTATCTCTGTTTTTTTTTAAAAACGCTGATTAGGTTTCTGCTTTTCTGTCAACAGAGATTTACACACGTCCTTCCATTAGCAAAACACAATCAATGAGATCACCTTGATTTTCGGCATGAATTGGGAAAATTTTCTGATTCAAAGTGAAGACCTTTTTTTTTTTATTAGAGGACACCATGATTTGGAACAATATCTACCCGGCTGAGGCCACAAACTCGAACGATTTCGAAAAGTGGCCCGCAAGAGTGAAGAAGTTGGACCACCCTGTTTTAGAGAAACGTCACAACATTTTGGAGGTACATGCAAACCTGCTACAGTGTTCAAAGGGTACCGATCAACTAAAAGTTTGGGAAACCCTGCTCTAAGTGGTCCTGGTAATGGACAAAAACTTCCAAAATTAGGCCTACATTCAAAAATAAAGTGTTTTGGTTTTAAGAACGTCTTGCAGTGGCATGAACTTTTTTTACCAAACCGTAACACTAACTATTGAAAAGGTATGTGCAGGTAATTCAATTATGATAAGAAACTTTCCAAAATAAAAGCAACTCGTGTAAATGATGAGAACAATAGGTGAAAAATCAAACGAACAAAAAAATAACCTAATTACTTCACAAATATTTAAAGTTTTTTTAAAGGCTTATATTGAAATGCCTGTTTTTTTAGTTAATTTGTTAATTACGTCACCAGGGCAAGGCGTGTGGCTCCTATAAATGTTTAGTAATGCAAGTCCATTCATTCGAGTGGTACCACTTGTGTTTCGTAAGTACGTTTTTCGTCTGCGTAATGTGGAAAACAATTGTTCACTAGTGCATGTTGTCACTGGAAGAGTTAACAAAATGGTCATCAATATAAATATAGTATGTGCGGAAAAGCATCGGAACTGCATTCCTTGATGCTGCTCAACGCATTAGTTGGTGTTTCTGCTGCGTTCAACCGAAAAAGCTTCCTGTACCATAATATCAGTTCAGGCACTAGTTCTTCCGAGAATTTTGTTAAATCATTTTCGTAAAATTTTCCCAAAACTTGAACTTTTAATTTGTTGAGGAGTTGGTCCACTAGTTGGATCAGAAGAAATTTAACACTGAAATTCATCAATAATCGATTTGTGGGCTGTAAATCGTGCTTCGAGAGTGACAATAAAGTTATCAAGAAATGGAATAAAAATCCCTACTCTAAAATATTCTTCATCTGTTTAGCAGCAATATTGCATCGATTGGTCTGTCTTGAAGTAAGGCGTGGTGTTTCCAAAATAAAACCTTCGGCTTTTGCCGTTTTTTTGCGCAAAAATATAGAACTAGTGAAATTCATATTTGGCTTTTTCTCTAAGACACTTCAATTCATTTGCAATATCATGTGCAATGTTGACAGCCGCAAAAGAGTTTATCTACTTTTTTTGCTTAACTTTGCACAAAACAACACTATATCCAAAAACGTTTTTTAAAACTAAGAGAGCAATGCAAAATTCACTTTACGTAATTGTCGAAAGCAACTGCAAAGCTCGTAATGAAGTTCCTCTCTGTCTGGCCATGCTGAAATTTCTGCCAAAGCTTCTACAACGGTAAATTGTAAATTTGAAAAAGTACTAACACTCTCGTGTCGATCGACCCATCTGATGGCACAAATTTGAACAAGTTTTTGAACTTTTGTTGTTGACGAAATCGTGTTGATGGAGTTGCGTAAAAATGTTTTGACGTTGTGAAGCATTAAAAAATTTGTGAACTGAAGCTATTGTTTCCATGCAGTTTATTTCCATTCCCATACTTAACTTTCAATATTTTACAAGTTTGAAAGTTTTCTTCACAGTGGCAGCTGTACATTAGCTAACTTTAGGCGATAGAAAAAATTGCAAAAAGAAATTGCAAAAAGAAAAAATCGCAATTTAGGCGATAGAAAAAATTGATGCGCAAGCAGTAATTAAGTTTCAAAGTGCGGCAAACAATAGAAACCAAAATCTTATTATTGAAGCCTATTTATTACCATGTATATATGGCTAAACACCATTCTTCAAGGGGGGGTTTTGACCCCTGAAACCCCCCCCTTGCGTACGCCTATGTATCTACCGAAGAATTAAATTCTTCTTTTAAAGTGCTTGCGCTGCTACATTTAAATACATAGAAGTTTGAAAATATGTTCAAGTCTGAATCAGACACACCATTCATCAGGTTTTTACATGAGTGTGACCGTTTTACCCCAAACATTTAATCGGTTAACATTTAATCCGTATTAAACATTTAATCCGTTTTACCCCAAACATTTAATCGATTAACATACAACGAGGTTATTAAAATTTTTTTTTTTCAAATCATAAACCTTGTTTAAATTCTACTTTGTCACATTTCACTGAACATCAAAAAACTTAAATTTAGTCATCGATTGATCGACAGACTGACTGCGCTTTGTATCAAATTTTACAACAAATCTCTGCCAAACACGTTTTCACCTGTAAAACATCCAAAACTATTACAAAACTGCCAATTTTAATTTTACAACTTTAAATAAAATAAAAAAACATAAAAAAATAAATAGAAACTTTTAAAGTGCAAGAAATAGAGCAGATGTCCGTTTTGCAACGCCTTTTTCTATACTTTCAAATAAAACCGTCAATTTAACTCATATACTGATTGATAAAAATTTAAATCAATTCTCTCAAACAAAGCAATTCTCTTTTAATTATTGCAATATGCTGGTCTGACCAAACTCACAAATATTTCACAAAAAAATTTTAAATTAAATTAATCATTAAGCTTGTCATACATGCCGGCTTAGCCGGGACAGTTCCAATCTCTAGTCCTTGCCCGGCGTTTCGTTTGGTTAATCATTTTGAACTGAAATTTTTAATTTGAAATTTTCTTTGAATGTCTTCAAAATTTTGACGTTTAAAGATAAATTTTACTCTCAAAAGTAAAGACCAAACAAAGTCTTTACATTTTTTCAAAAACTTTATTAGGATTAACTTTAATTACTGACTTTTGATTTAAATTTTGAGTATAAAAATTTTGTCTTAAATTCACTTTTGGTATAAATTTTATGTTTCAACTTCAAATTGAGACTTTTTTTGGATAATGGCTTGAAGCAAACTTATCTAACAAACTGCTGGAATGGTTCCACTTGGCTTGGTGTTGGTCACTTGACGGCCACCCGAATAAGTTGCTCATATAAGAGTGGACGCACCCGGCAGTTGACGGTTGTTGGGTATCGAAGTCGACTCCTAAAATTGACGATGCATTCGAAACCAGAGAAACCTTTCCAACGGTTTGTTAGATAACAATAAGATAAGATTCCTAAACGTTTAAGTCGACTCCAAATCAACAATTCCAAATCGATCGAGCGTCCAATCTTTTACGAGCAGCTTACTCGAGGACCATCACGTGACCAAAACAAAGCCAGGTGAAACATTTCAAGGCTTCGTTAAATGAGTTCGCAACACGCTTATCACTAATAAATTAAAAGTATAAATCGGTAATTATTTTGTCATGGAAAAATCTTGCGGACCCTTTGTTCGCAATATGCGTTCGGTCTTGTATTTCAAAAAATAGTTAGCCTATAAAAATTATATCAAAATACTGCTAAATGATAGAGATTGCATGAAAGTTTTATAACGGAATTTTTTTCCTTTTATTATAATATATATCCTTTAGTCTCGCAGGAAAGCGATAGAGGCGCTATACACAGAGCAAGCAATTACTCCGACCTACTTTTGGGGATGCCAAGATATTTCTGCGAGTGTAAATATTTTAGTTAGGTTTTTTATTTTTATAGAGATACAACTGAAATTTAGAATTACTTGTAAAGACAGCCAAGCAGAGGAAAGTGCCCTGAAATGTCTTTTCCAAGGATACAACAGAATGGCGCGAGCAGGTTTTAAACCGAGATTATGTTACGAACATTAAAAGTTGTTAATATTGCCTTGCTTGATGGTTTTAGCTATGCTTGATGCTTTCCCCTGCTTGATGGTTTTAGCTAGCAGTTTTAAATTTTAGTCATATCTTTATCAAATTTTAAGCAGGCAGCAATATCTTTTCATCTCCGGAAACAGGTCGGGGTAATATCTTACCGGATATATAGCGCCACCGTCGCTTTCCTGCGAGTCAGGAGAATAAATATAGCGATAAAAAATAACACTGTATGAAAATCAGTACTTCTAAAGTGCTCAATAACAAAGTTAGAGCTTAAAATAACAATAGCAAAAACACGGAAATAAAAACAAAGTTAAAAGCCCTACAGACTCTGTAGGGCTTTTAACTTTGTTTTTTTTCCCGTGTTTTTGCGATAAAAAATACATAGATTTAAGATTTTTTCCGAGAAGGGAGCAGAGGTTTAATATCAATTGAATAACAGCAAATATAGAAACTCAGGAGTAAGGATTGCGTTATATTTGTTTGATAAACTTACTATTAGATAATAGTCTGCAATTATTTTTTTCCAAGATTGACCTTAAAAGGATACAAAGAAAACTTTTACCTTTGCATGGGCGTTAACAGCAAAAGCATTGAGAAAAAAGCAACACGCAAAATTTGAAACAAAAGTTTAAGAAAGATACGAAGTTCTTTTTTTGGCATATCTAGTAGTAGTAGTTTGTTTTTATTCGCATCCAAAAGAAACAATTGAAGACAAAATATAGCAAAGGTTGCAAATAGGGAGACGGCAACTAAACGTAAATGTATACTAAATGTATACATCATAATATGCACAAAAAATTGTGCATGGTCACCGCACCCGTCTCTCGATCATGTTCTACGAGCTTCGTCCATATGCAGAAAGGGCTACCAAGCTAATAAAACCAAAGTGCCCGAACATTTGCCTGACTCGCAGGAGGAGGTTGAAAGTGCTATGCTTATGGCAATTTTCATGCAATTACCCCGACCTACTTTCGGACATGCGAAGATAATGCCTGTTCCGTTCAAACATTTTATTTTTAATATCCAGAAATGTAAATAAACTTTAGAGCTGGTTGCTAAGACACCAAGTAGAGATAAAAATGCTCAAAAGTATTTTTTCCAACGACACAACAGGGTGATGCGTTTAGGTTTTGAACCGCGACCGTCTCGATTAATACGGTGTTTGCCACAATAAGGCGCTCTTAATCACTAGGTGGCGACACTAAGAGCGTACATTTTAAAAGAATTACACTTTCTCACTCTGCTATGGAGGTCGTTACAGATAGAGTACCAATTGTGCTGGTACTGTAGAAAAAAATTTTTTTGCTGCAATAAGTGTATTTTTCAAACTATTTTTTCATCAGTCTTATTTTCTTGTTTCAAAAGCGCAAGACGTCTGCTGTATATTTTTTATTTTAAAACAAAACAACTTCACACTTGCGGTTCCTTGGCGTTGATAACGTGGCATCACTTCTCAAAACACTGTGCCAGGGTCAGAGCCAAAAACGGAATAAAACAATTATTGCGATAATATTCGTCAAGATTATTATTCGAACATTCCCTTGTCTTGCTGGTTTCCACAGCACCGAGGCGCTCTCAATTCCTCTCCTTCTATTTCTTGTTTTAATTTTCAGCTGCAACAAAATATCGTGAAGTTTTGCATCAGCTACTATTTGTAGGTTTTGCAGAGTGAACTCGAGATTGCAAATACGGCTATGAAATCGGCTTAAATGTTGATTGGCTTTTTTGCAACCTTTTCATTGACTTACACTGTGTGAATTATTACAACCTCGCAAATTTTCAATGCAGTAATTACAAATCATATTGCAAATAGATGCTTCGCATGATTTTAAATTTCGCATAAATTTAATCTGCAGCATGGTCGGGTGAATAAAGCGCCGGGATTGTATTCAACACAGTCTCGGTTCAAAACCTACTCCCGCCATTCTGTTGTCTCCTTGGGAAAGACACTTTATGGCATTTTCCCCTGCTTGGTGGTCTTGGCAAGCAGTTCTAAATTAAAGTCATATCTCTATTAAAATTTCAATAGGATAGCAATATCTTGGCATCTCCCGAAGCAGGTCGGGGTAATTGCTTGCCCTATGTATAGCGCTCCGTCGTTTTCCTGCGAGTCAGGAAGATAAATATAGAGATAAAAATTTAAAAAATATGTCTAAAGGAATCCATTAAATAAAATGCAACAAGGTTTTCATATTGAATTATGCTAACACAGTCTTTTATTTTACTCACCATGGCATCAGCACCGTCGTATATCGAATTTTGGTCTTAACAATTTTGTTTATTTAGGCAGAACTTACTTAACTTAAATCCCTTTTTCATTTAAATCAATTACATAACGGAAGCATACAAACTCTTAGGTATATGAAGTCTACATGGTGTATGCGGTCTACTAGCTGGTTGGGTATGCAGTCTACAATTCTTATGCTATCTGATTTAGTTTAAATCACATACAATTGCATTCTTGCGATCTTGCGATCCAGGAGAATAAATAGATCAATAAAATAAAATCGAAGTTTAAAACTGCAGAAAAGTCTCTATTTTTCAAGATATATTCGATTCAACACAGCATCAATAAAATCTACGAGTCAAACAATGAAAAATAATTTTACAAAAAACACGTAGAATTCGACGATTAAAAGTCTAACGTCGATTTGGTTTATGAAAGTTGTTTGCGATAAAACTAGCGACGCCATTAATTCAATGCAGTTTTGAAAGGTTGGTGGCCGTGAGTTCGCTGCTGACATCCCAGAGTTTATCTTGTAACACAGTGTCCTTTGAAACAGATTTGCAGGAGCCAAAACAACCTTTCCAACCCAGATAGCAGAGCGAATCATGGACAAGTTCAGCATCAATCAAATACGCCAGATCTTCGGCAGCGTCGGCTGGGCTCTGGTTAAACAAAAAATAATTTATGCGCGAGTTGATTAAGAAAAAGTCAATACGCGCACCCAATGATTCATCATTTGCTGTTTTAATTACTAATCAGTAAAATTTTTAAAAAATTAAAAATGTTGTTTTATCCTTTGATTGTTTTGACTTGCTAAAAATTGAACAACAGAAAACTGAAAACAGAATTGTTTAAGCGATTGTTAAGTGTAATGATTTGTGGGTCTGATCTGTTTTGCTTGTGAATGTGATTACAGTGTTGAATAAAGCTTGCGGATATGTATGGGCAGTGGTGGATATTGGGTGAGGCGAATGAGGCAGTTGCCTCGGGCCCCCCTCGAAAATACCTCATATAGGCTTATTTTGCTGTATATGTTATTTTAGGGATCATGATAAAGTTGGGACAAAAAGTTGGAAATAGGAGATCGATTCGAAGTAAAGACCTTTTTTAGAGATCACTATGATTTCGGGAGAAAATAGGGAAATACGAGATTAAAGCAATGTTTTTTTTTAGAGAACATCACGTTTTGGAAATCCTTGTCTCGGGCCCCTAACTTTGAATATCCACCACTGTGTATGGGTGAGTGTGATTTGTGTTGATGTAATTTCCTTCAAGGATAAAGAATTTGTTGGCATCCAAGATTGCCTTGATAAGATGTTTGTTTGCCTTGTACAAAATGTGTAACGAATCTATTTGTTTGTGATTAAAAAGCAGTAAAAAATATCGTAAAATCAGACAAGTTGAAAACAAAAATTTGAGTAAACATGCTAAGGTGTTGCTAATAAAAATGCTAATTTACTACAAGCTTGTTTAAATTTTTACCTGAACTAGCTTATAATAAATCAGCAGTTTTTATATATAAGCTAGTTCAGGTAATATAATCAACAGAATCAACACAAAACACTATACAAAAAAATTTAGTGTGTCAAGCAATGAAAAAAATCGAAAAGAATTTTCTTTGCTAAAATGATCTTGACAAACATTTGTAAATTATAAGTATAAGAGACTTTTAAAAAATTAAATAACAGAAATAGAAAATTTAAATCAGACAGCAACAAATTGCTATTTTTAAAAGGTTGGCGTAATCACTAACAATCGTTTTATGGTATTTTCAGCACGAAAAATAAACATTTTAGTCATAAAAGAATAGACAATAATAAATTTTTTTAAACAATGTTTATCTCATTACAAATTATTTCTGTAAATTTGATAAATATCACAAGATGAACTCACTCTGAGAAGAAATCCACCCAGTAGTTGCACAAAAGAGGAAGATAGCCAGCCAGCATGTTGATAAAGTCCAGTGTTGACTGTTCCAGGGTCATAAGCCACAACAGAGACAGAGGTATTTGAAAGAGAACGAGCCAGTTTGTGGGTGAACATAATCAAGTAGAGTTTACTGGAAGCATATGCCAAATAAGGAGAGTATTCACTAGCAAATATAAAAATTTTTTTAAGTGAGTATAATACAAAACATGGAAAAGTGCATAAAGCATCTGTCAGCTGTCACAGTAAAGACATGGATGGTATAATAATAGTATAATACAAAACATGGATGGTATTGGAAAAGTGCATGAAGCTGTGACTAAATTTTTAAAGTTTTGATAAATATGTTGAAAGAATCAGATAACTTTTTTTTTAAATACATTTTAAAAATGAACGCTGATAAAAGCAGATTATACATGAAAAAGCTACAGTTTAATACAATAACCCTTTAAGAATGGAAAAAAAAGAAGTGATACATTATAAATTAATAAGTAAGGGTTATCAATAAAATAATTTAAGAAATGAAAAGAGACACTGACAAATACAAAGCAAAGAAACTTGCTTTCTTTATTTAACAATGTATAAATAACCTGCTGTATAAATGAGACCCTGGGTTTTTATAGTATATATTTATGACTAAAGCAGTACATGTATATTTAAAATAAACTGAATGATGGTAACCGTGATCACATTTTTTGATAAAAAAAAGATACGTAAAACCTTACAAAAAGGGCCTGCTAAAGTCAAAAAAGTCAAAGTTTTTCAGAGCTATGTTGCATCATCAAGCTTACACTAAGGTTGGTTGGGGTTGCTCAAGAATATTTTTAGCGAGTTTTATAAATCAAAAGAAAAAACTTTTTAATCTTGAAAAAAATAAAATTTGTCAACATTTTAATGTATGAAGTTTCAACTTACAAAAAACTTATTTCTTGCCTAATTTTGTAAACATTTGAGCAGCTAAAAACACTTTGGCTATTTTGATTCCATATTGATTTACAAAAAAATTCACTTAACAGAAAAAGATTTTATATGTTTTTAGCTAATTGGCTTTTGTGTAATTAAGTGAGATCTGACAATCAAACGACACATTATAATGAAAACTAAATGTAACATAAAACTACAAGTATATGTCAATCCACAGTTTGGAGAGCACTATCATAGACACAAAAGTTTGTTGAAGCCATTATCTGTGAATAAGCTGCTTGCTTTTAGCTATTTGATAAAATCTGCTGTTTCAATTCTTTACTTGATATTAAATAGTTGGGATTCAAATTAAGACTTCCAGATATTGCCACCTTTTCTGTTGTTAAATGATTAAATTTTTGTATAAAAAATTAAGCACAAAGTAACGTCTTTAATTTAAAAAATAAAAAATAAAACAAAATTAAGTTTATTCCTAGACAGAGATACTCTTAAACAAAATAGTAAAGCAATCAAAGATAATCAATACATAAGACTTAAAAAAAGGCAACAATAATATGAGGGTAAATCAAAAAGTAATGCAATTTTTTTTTGGTTATTTTAAAAACACAGAATATCATGAAACCAATCATACATTAAAATTGAGCTGCATGTTAGAGGCTCACAGTTCTATTTTTCAACATAGTATTATCACATTTAATAGCTGTGTTTCACCTTCAAATGAGGGCATATATTCCAGTTTTGTAAAACTCAGGTGGTTGCTTACAAAGCCAATTCTTGAAAGTAATTTTTACTTCTTTATCATTGCCATAATGTTTGTCTCTCAATGCATCTTTCATTGCACCAAAAAGATGGTAATTTGAAGGTGCTAAGTCAAAGGAGTATGGAGGATGTGGCACTGTTACCCAAAATAAGTGATTGCTATCCTTGTTTCTGATGCTCATTTGTGGTTAGGCATTGTCATGTTGAAGCAAAACTTTAAATTGAGTCTTACTTGTCAAATTCTTGCTCTAGGTTTTTGTAGGGTCTCAATATATGCTTCAGAATTGATTGTTTTACCCCTGGTAAAGAATCACTCCTTGGGCATCCCAGAAGATAGTGATCATGATTTTTCCAGCTGACTTTTTTGCCTTGAACTTTTTTGGTTTTGGAGATATCATATGGTGCCATTCCATTGATTGCCTTTTGGATTCTGATTCATAATGATGTACCCAAGTTCCATTATCAGTTATTAGCCTGTCAAAGAATGTGTTGTCTTTTTTATTGAGTTTACAGAGTTCCATGGAGCAGTTAACTCTTTCAGCTTTGTGTTCATCTGTCAGCTATCACAGTACCCAGCAGACACACAATTTTGAAAAACCAATAAAAGCAACAAAGTTATGAGCACTACCATGGCTTCTTCCAAGCTCTGATGCCAACTTGTCAAGGGTTATGTGCCTATCAGCTCTGATTAGAGAGTCTGCTTTTATTTCATTAGATGGGTTAACAGAAGTTAATGGGCATCCAGAATGAGGCATGTCCATTATAATTGCATTTGCAATTTTTTGAAAGTTAAAAAATTCTTAATTGGATGTTGGGCCCCTTTCCACACAATGCTATAGTCCAAGGTTTCATCTTTGAAAACAGTTTGCATTCTCTTGTGAATGTTAATAGGAGTTTCTCCTTCAACAACAAGAAATTCAATTACTGCACCTTGCTTCATACAGACTTCTAACAGGTTTGCCATTTTACAGTATGCTCAACTAAAGATATATATATGCTTACTTATATCCAAAAACACATGAAACACTTGAATCTCATGAATATAAAACACCTTAATATCTATACCAAATTTCATAAAGAGTTATCAAAAAACCTGCTTCCTGTAAGAAAAATTGCATTATTTTTTGACTCCGCCTTATAAATATTACTTCAATACTTGAAGCATGATTAGTAAGTAAAGTTTTAGCTATCATGAAGTCTATTGATGTTATTATTATACATATTATGACTGAATTAACTTAGCAAACATTTAGAACTGAAAAAATTTCATCAAACAAAATACACTTAAAAGAGCTCAGTTAAATTACGAGCAATCAAGACCAGAAATAAACACCTTGGCAATGGGGAAATAATATTAGCAGAAATGTTAACTTCACCAAGCCAATGCAAAGATGATGTCACATTTATGATTCTAGCCCTTGGAGCAGAATTTAGTGATGCCATACAAATCAAGGTAAGGAGAAAGTGACCAAGATAGTTGACCATGAAGTGTTCTTCCAAATGCAAAGAAGTGTACTGAAGAGGAACAAACATAACTCCAGCTGAAAATATACAAAGTACTGTATAAGGGTATATTATATTGCATTGTATCTAAAATTTACTTTCCTGACTTTAAGGACATTGAGAAAAGCATTCAAGTCAGCCAATAAGCAAATAAGTAAACTGAGCCATTTTTCAGACATTGTCATCTGGTTAATATTAATGTAGTTTTCTAAGTGAATTTCCATAGTGAAAATGATATAATAATTTAAAGCCACTTGCTAGACAGCCAAGCATGGAAAGTAGGATAAAGTACCTTTTTTAATGACACAAAAATATAAAAAGTATAGAAGTTCAACTGAGACATGTTTTACAGGTTTCAACCAACTCCAAACAATAAGAACAGATTCTCTACTAAGCAGAAATGTTTCTGTTAAATTTTACAGCTTTTTCAATTAAAATTAAAAAACAACTGTGCTTAAAAATAGATTCATAGTTCTATAAAGATGTAACTTTTCAAAACAGCTGTTTACTTCAAATGATAAAGTTATTGACGTAATTGAAAAAACAAGATTGAGCTTGTTCTTGTAACCATTATATGCATTAAAATCAGCTGACTTAATGAGCCAATAATGTCCCATGATGACCTTTTTTTAGCAGAGAATGATGACTCATTTTTAGGTAAGAAATCAAATACAGATGAAATTGGTTAATCGCATATTCAATTTGCCAGCCATTTTTATGTGCTTATCCGATACATGTGTTTAACTGATTTATGTGATTACCCTTCGACCACGTTGTAGATTGCCAATTTGTTTTGCAATGTTTCTAGGCAATTAAGACATTGCTTTGATTACCTTCACTTTATTGCTTAAACACAAATCTTTCTGCTTTGCACATTTCCTTGACATTTTGCACTCACCCTTGGTAAAAAGATTTTAAATGTAACACTTAACTTTAGTTTGTATGCGTAATGTAGTGCTGGCATTTTTTGTTCTTTATTCGACTTTGTTTTTATTGGACAATGTCCTTTTAGTGATATCATTTTGCATGATGTGCCTTGAAGATTATCACACTTTTTTGTTTTGCATTTTGCTGCAATTGCAATTCTTTTGTTTTGTATTTTGCTGCAATTGAGCTTCTTTTGTCTTGTATTTTGCAGCAAGTAGCAGCCACCATGACAATTAAGTTATTGCTGTTTACTTTTTCGATCCCATTGTAGATTGCATTGTTTTTTTGCAAATGTTTTCCTCCTGAGAAATAATGTGATTAAGTGAATGAAGATAGCAACTGTGACGAAAATTTTATGCGATAAACTAATTTATTCCTTTAAGTAGTATGCGATTAATCAATGTTTTTACTTATGAGATATGGGATTTGGTTCAGGATTTCAGATTTGTATTTAATAAAATGATATATGCGTTTAAGCAATATGCAACTAACCAATTTCATACATATTTGATTTTTTTTGTAAATAGTGAGGTCACAGATTTTTTAATGTCATTTCTGACAGTCATGTGCAAACTAAAAACCAAGCTGTGGTTGATTTCAATATTATATTTTTTTATTTGATATTGTAGATTTCACAAATTTGGGTCTTGTTTTATTTTTTTCAGAAAAGCCATGATATTTATAGGGTGGTTATTAAAAGTAATAAACAGTTACATTATTGTAATTAGTTATCACTAAAATCCATATGCTAAAGATTTTGAAATTTTGTGGGAAAACATACCTATCTTAAACATAGAATAATGACTAGTTATGTTAATTTTTATAACTTGCCCAATGTAGTAAAGACCAGTAGTTTGTTAGATTAATTAAAGCTTACTTAATAAGCAGCCATTTGTGTCACATTTTTAGCAATTTACTAATAAGGGCTGCACAAAGTTTAACTGTGCATATTTACTAATTTTTACTCAATATTGTGATACAAGATAACAGCATAAAAAAATGTTCAAATTGAACTTGATCAAGGTTAAATAGCAAGATAAAGTGAATAAGCAATTAAACAATAATATCATGAAACAAAATAATTTAAATAAAGTAACAGTAGCTAACATTGGACAAGAGAAGATGTGCCATCTAAGTTCTATTTTAGCATTATGTGAGGAATTAGTAATACCTAAAAGACTTTCTAATCAAAAATAATTTTTTAAAAATTTACAAAAATTAAAAACCTGCATAATTATAAATTGTAGGCTGTTACTGTACCTACTTAAAATTTTTTAGTTATGTTTGCAATGATTAATAACTAGTATTATAAGTGATGGTATAAGTGGTTGTCAGCAGTATGGTTGAGTGGTTAAATTGCTGTGCTCATAATCAACACAATTTTGGTTCAAAACCTACTCATGCCATTCTGCTGTGTCCTTGGGAAAGACACTTTAGGGCACTTTCCCCTGCTTGGTGGTCTTGGCAAGCAGTTCTAAATTTCAATCATGTCTCTATTAAATTACAAGCAGACAGCAATATCTTGGCATCTCCAGAAGCAGGTCAGGGTAATTGCCTACCCATGTATTAGCACTTCCGTCACTTTCCTGCAAGTCAGGAAGATAAACATAGAGATAAAATAAAAAAATAAAATTTAACTGATAAAGTGGAGTAAAATGTAAAAATGCATGTCATAATTAAAAAAAACTTGTAATGGATTTTGTCAAATTCTTAGTTTGGTTAATTTTAATGATATAATTAGTATATTTTTAAAGCCATAAATTTCCTACTCACATAAATATGTTTTAATTCATAGAATTAAACCTCACTTCTGCTTATGATGATTTTCACAAGAAACTGCATAACAATATTGCTTTAACATATCTTCTCCAAAATAACCTTAAAATTTTCAGACAATGTCTGAAAAGATAACAACTGGATCATGTGACATTAATGCTGCATGACAATTTTTAAATATGTTATGCACCATAACAAACTAAGCAGTTTTATTATTAATTATAATTTTAAAGTCAAAGATAAAACTTAAAATTAGTTAATCAAAATTTGTTTAAAGGGTCTTGGATACAGGACAGTATATGCTACTCTTATCACTATACAGAATTGTGTATTGCCTCTATCTAGAATGCACATCAATGTCATTATTTATAGTAAATATATGTGAATGAACACCTAGCTCTGCTGTGGGACTCAAAAACAATGTTGAACAAGGTCCAGAAGCCAAAATGTGATGATTCTAAATTTTCTTTTAATGGTAATACAGTAAAATCAATTTGGTCATGAATTCTACCACCAAGGCTGGTCCAAGTGTACATCCTTCATGGATGAGCAATTTTGATGGTTTTCATTTTAAGTGTTGGTGATTACTTGCTTATGTTTAATACAGCACTTGACAAATTGATCTCACATTAGTTTCTGTTGCCAAGACAATGAGGTCCAATGACATTGCCTACTCTTCCTTCACCCACTTTGCCATTAAAATTGCCTATGATGATCGTAACTTTAGTTGATTTGCATTCCTCATATGCTTGATTAATATTTGCATAACAAACATTTTTTTCTTCAACTTCTGCATTGGAGGTTGGATTATACACCTGAACAATAGCCCAGTGACTCTAGGACACTCTGCCATGTTTTTTATTTGAGAATAATACCAACACCCTTTTTCGTGTTTTTCTCTGCTGGAGTATATCACTAATGAATTTTTTTCATCATCAATGATTCAATTCTTTACCAATCTTCCACCTAATACAGTAAGATGAAGCAATTTGAAGCTATTCTTTTGAATATTAGATCGGAAAATGTCGCAGTATTTCACCAACAAAACGATCTCAAATTGTACGTCTTCATTTTGATGAATGAAGTTATCGGGAGATTACAAAAGAGCTCCAAAGTTTCGTATCTGCTTGTCAACATGCTGTGCATAATTATGAACATTTTGGAAGGTATAAAGATCAAGATAGGGTTGGTGGATCCAAAAAAAATCTACCCTCAAATAAGACAGAATCATGCATCAAATTTTATTTGCTGACTGTAAACTTACAGCTGTAGACATTAAAAAATGCTGGAAAAATATGACAAGACCAAGTTATCTTTAACTACTGTTAAACAAAGACTGAGACAATATGGTTTGATCAGCAGAGTTGCTGGAAAAAAGCCATTCATCTCAGTCAAAAAAAGAAAGAAAAGATTGCAATTTGCCAAGCAACACATAGATTAGACCATTGAAAACTGGTCCAGGGTTTTCTGGAGTGACAAATCAAAGTTTTGTAGACTTGGTTCAAAAGGAAAGATACAGGGTGATTCAGCGAAGTGTGCACAAATAAAAACTCATCTTTCGGACTTATAATTAGGTCAAATGAAACAAGTTATATGCTGTGAAGATAGTAAATTTAATAAGCTTTCAGAAAATATACAAGTTATTCAATATAACCCCCTTTGTTTTTGATTACTTTCCGAAGTCGTGGCAGAACCTGGGCACATGTGGCACGCACCACTTCTGGGTCAATTTCGTCCCATGCCGATGTCAATTTTCGCTTTAGAGAGTCCAGATTTGGATGAGAAGTACGGCAGGCTTTTGTCTCTAAAATAGACCATAACCCAAAATCCATAGGGTTCAAGTCTGGTGAAGACGGCGGCCAAAGCTCTTTCTCCCAAAAACCTTTGAAATTGCATCGACACCAAGCTTGAACTGAGTTGGCCGTGTGGGAGGTTGCACTGTCCTGTTGAAGAGTAACTCCTTGTTCTCCGACTACTTCTTGGACCCAGGGAAGGACTTTCTCCTCCAGCATTCGCCTATAGACGGTCTGGTTTATCTTGACCCCTTCTTCAATGAATATGAGAGGAGTTTTCAGCCCTTTTAATGTTGCGCCTGCCCATACCATTATGGAGGCGGGTTTTTGTCTTCTGAAAGAGCTGCGACACTCAACTGGGACCATGTTTATGTCTGGAAGCCAAATCCTGTCATTTTGATGGTTATGGACAGCTTGAACAGTGAAAAGTTTTTCGTCTGTCCATAAAACTTGAGGCTGCGTGCCATCGACAAGTTTCTTGACCAAAGCCTTTGCTCTATCGAGCCTTTTCTTCTTAGTGGCCTCCGACAAGAGATGTCTTTTGGTGAACTTGTGTGGGTAGCTCTGGAGATCATCCTTGAGAATCCTTTGCATGCTGGACATGCTCACAGAGTAGTCTTTAGCAAGTTGTCTGGCACTTCTTGCAGGATTTCTCCTCAACTTCTCTCTGACCTTTTTGATCAGTTTCTTCGTCCTTGCAGTTCTTTCAGGGTCACTCCTGATTCTTGGAGCACAAGTCCCAGTGTCCTTGAACCTTTTCACGGCTTTATAAACTCCTCTACGGCTTACAACCTCCTTCATCAACCGGAAAATTTCACTTGGTGGGAGCTTCTTCTTGCAATACTCTTCTATCACGTCATTGATCGTTTTACTCATCGTTTATTTTTACTTCAAAAAATACCAGATTTTAAATTTTAACTCTTAAATAATAAGAAACTGAAATGTTAATAATTGAAAGTTAATAATGGACGAAATACATGAAATACATGGACGAAATACATGAAATACATGTACATAAAACTAAGAAAAGTATTTGTGCACACTTCGCTGAATCACCCTGTATATATTAGGTGGAAGATTGGTGAAGAATTGAATCTGAACTGCATTGTGCTCACAATTAAAGGAGGTGGAGGTGCTATTCAAGTCCAGGGTAATTTTTCAATGCATGGCATGGGGCCATTGCATAGAATCCATGGCACAATGGACCAATATGTGTGCAAGGATATCATCAAGAATGTATTGCTGCCTTATATGGAAGATTTTTTGCCAGTGACTTGGATTTTTATGCAAGATTGTGATCCCATGCATACAGCTAAGTCAGTTTAAAAGTTTTTGGAAAAAGAACAAGTTCAGATTTTGGACTGGCCTGCTCAGTCCCCAGACCTCAATCCACTGAAACATGTCTGGGGTAAAATGGGATGAGCTTTGAACAATCAAAAATCTAAAAATCTGGATAAACTCTATACAAATTTACAAAAAATTTGGTATAAATTTTCATTGGAAAAATGTAAAAAGTGTATCAGCAGCATGCATCAGAGATGTGCTGAGGTCATCAAGAAAAAGGGTTATCACTCAGAATATTGATATCATTGTTTTTTTTAATAAAATTACAAAATTATTCAAGTGTATTTAAACTTATGACCTCATAAAAATTCAATTTTTTGAATATATTAAATTTTGCAATAGCTTTGAACCTTGCTATTACTTTTCTTATAGGTCTTTCTGATAGAACTTTTTACAAAGATTTCAAAAATGTCAGTTAGAAGTCATGAAACTCAATTTGAACAAAGTTACAAATGAAAAACCAAAAATGGCATAGGTGTTCTTAAACTTTTGGTCACCACTGTATAAGCATCTATTGGAAGAAACTACAGTACTTTGCTAAACAAGCCAAGAGCTTTGTTTTTTTCCTTAGATTGTTAACAAAAAAAGCACAAAACTTTTTTCTCTACCATTGTCAAGCATGCAACAATTCAAACAATGGCATGCAAACACACACACTTGGACAAAGTTCAAAAAGCAGTGTATCAAGTAACTAATGAGCCATTCACCTAATTTTTTTAAGTAACAACATTCATAACCTTCACATTTTTTGATGTATTGAGACAAAATTTTTTCCAGTGGACACAGTACAACTCTAGTGACAGATAGCAACTAAAAAAGTTAAGCAATGCTAAAAAATACTAATATATTTTACTAAAAAAAAAAAAAAAAAAAAAAACAGAAAAATGCCTGGTGCAAGAGAACTGCTCTAAAATTTCTAGTCATCATTAAGAGGTTAAGGGAATAAAAAAAGAAACAATTTTAAGTTTGTTTTTTTCAACCCTTATCTCTAAATTTATCCTCCAGACTTGCAGGAAAGCAACAAAGGCACTAATTTATGAGTAATCAATTACTGCGACCTGCTTTCGGAGATGCCAAAATATTAGTGTCCTAAAGTTTGTTGGTCAATTTGATCCTAAGACTATTTTTATTTGTATTTACTGTATTGAGATAAGACTTTATATTTTGATGGTTATTTTGTTTTAATTATTTAATATCATTTAACAATAATGTAAAAATTATTATTATTTTTTTTTTCTTTATCTCTATATTTATCCTCCTGACTGACAGGAAAGCAGTGGAGATGCTAATACTTAAGGTAAGCAATTACCCTGACCTGCTTCTGGAGTTGCCAAGATATTGCTGTCTGCATGAAATTTGCAAGAGATATGACTGAAACTCAGAACTGCTTGCCAAGACCACCAACTAGGGGAAAATGTCGTAAAGTGTCTTTCCCAAGGACACAACAGAATGAAGCAAGTAGGTTTTGAACCGAGACCATGTCAATCACAATCCCAGCTCTTTACCCATTTGATCATGCTGCTGACAAAAATTAACTTTTAGTAAGATGTTTTGATTGGTTGTAACATTGTCCTTTCTTGAAAGCCACAGGGATTTTTGTGGATTCTTGTTATTTGTGTATGTTAAAAGTACGTAATATAAAAGGCAGACAGTAAGTACAGAGCTGGCATACATTATGCACAATGTCAGAGATGCACACTTTAGTGCTGCCTGCTCTCAACTTGCATATTTTTAAGCAACTGATGATTGGTGTAGTGATGCACATTTTTGATGCAGCAATGTGAAGTGAGAAGGCTCAAACTGAAATAAAAATAAACTTTTTTTCATATGATTATATTGATCTGTTGCTGCTTTTCATTTTAAGCAAAGCTCTATATTAAGAAAAATTACTCAAGTTAGGCTGTTGTGTAAAGTACCTTTTCCAAGAATAGACAAAATATTACTTGAATTGATTGAGCATTAAACTTACATTCTTCAACTTGCAACTCAGAGTGTTAGCACAGTGAGCAATGATAATGCAATATACTAATTATTAACACAATATTTAAAAATCAATAGCTTACCACAATTTATCAATAGATCAATTTTGGAATACTTTTTGGTGATCATCAGTGAAGTCTTTTTTACAGATGAAACATCTCTAAGATCCATATACATATAGTTTACAGCTAAAATTTGAAAATCAATATTAGAAAACAAATATAGTCATTTTTTCTATTGACTTATTTACAAATATTTTTGGATATACATCATCAATAATCAGTTAAAATTAAATAGCAACAAGACAACTAACAGATAGACCTGGAATGGCAAACTTTTTTCATAGGGCCAGGTCAAAAAATAACAGTATAATCAAAAATAAAATTAAGCAAGCTTTTGGCTAATATTTATGTGTCTAAAAAGACTGGCTAAAAAAAAGTCTGAAATTTTTTATTTTTTAGCTTTTGGATAACTGAAGACATTTTTTTTAAATTTTTTAGTTTTCACTTTAAGTAAAAATGTTTTCTATAATTAAAATGTCCAAGGAGTTGGTGAAATAAAAAAAAAAGTTTTTTTCTGTTGGAGAACAACATTCTTGTTAGTCCAAATTAGAAAACTTATTATTATTTTTTAGTCTTCACCAACTTTGTGGACATTCTTTGGGAAAAATCTTTGAAAATATATCCATGTTAAAATATAAAAAAAGATCCTCATTTTTCAATTATAGTAAAAAATTCCTCACTATGATGGTTATAACATAATGGCAGTTGCTTTCTCACAGCCTGGGCCAAAAGCAAGTCTGTTCTTGTTATTACACATGACAGAATAAATTCTTGGTTACACAGAACTTTAAAATAAATAACCAATACTACTCACAGAATCATTAACTCTTCCATTTTCAGTAGTCTTTAAAAAGACTGTTTTCTTGAGAATTTTTTCACCCAACTCTTGTCAGAAGAAATTAATAGCAAATGACAAACTGCAATAAAACTGTGGTTTTATATAGGATTGGAAGGCATATAAAGTAATGGCACCTCTGATCAGTTGGAGAAAGAGAGGATGCGATTGGTTATGCATTCACTTGTGCTGCAAGTGAGAAACATGACAGACCAAAATCAAAACTGCCAAAACAGAAAAGTATCTACCCATCCCAATGTTCAGCAAGGATCTGCTAATTGGAAAAAGTCCTTTTTAGGATGGGGGAATGCCTGGGAAAAACTGCTCTTTTCAGGGCACATTGCCAACCAGTTCTGAAGACCTATTATTCTCCAACTGAACATCAAAGATGTCATTGCAAACAAGATGAATGTTCTTCATCAACTTGCTTTACAGTTTGAGGGACTTGACATCCCACTACAGAAGACCCACTGCACTAATGCAGAGAAGCTAGCACTTCCAGGCTTTCAACTAACTGGGTCTTCCTTAAGCAGAAAGCATGGCCTTGCCAGGTTTGACTACAAGCAACCAATGTATACTCGTCTGCTTTTGGACCAATCTTCACTGACATTGGATATTGAGTAGTTGTGCATGGATGTTGATGGTTATAAAATAGTCAACAACTACAAACCTCCACCAAAGCGACTGAGATCCCTCGATCTCCCCCCTGTCTTTATGCTGGCAATATCAACTGTTGCCACAGTTGATTGGGGTTACAAAGACAACAGTCTGGATGGTGAATGCTTGGCTAGCTGGGCAAGTATTAAGAATCTTGCTCTCCTATACAATACCAATCAACTTTTACTCTGGCTGCTGGAATACTGGCACTAATCTAGATCTAGCTTTCGTTAGCATAAGTCCTTACAGTCGCTTAGCAGACAAACATGTTCTTGAAAAGACAGAATTTGTAGCTATTTGTCTATTTCTAAGATTTCAAAGCTTTTTTTATATACATCAGACAGACTTATTTAAATAAAATTTGACAGATTTTATGACTTAAAAATCATAAAAAAAAATTTGATTGTATATAAAATATGGTGTCTGCAAGGGCACCATCTGAAGTTTAACTGTGCTGAATGGGATTATTTCATGTCAAAATTATTCTATTTTTCCTAATTTTTGTGCATTGGTCCCAATTTAGCACATGTTTTTACATGAAAACATTAAAAACCATGAATAAATATTGAAAGGTAGTCATAAGTCATGTCATATTATAGTAAATACATTGAAAAAATTCTATAGTAAATTTTCACATGAGTGGTCACGGGTAACTAAAGCAAATAAGGTAACCCACTTTTTGACTCTTTTGTTTTGTACCATATTTGACTTTAAGTATCTCTCAACCTTTTCATATTTTAGGTTGAAAATTTTTAAGGTCAGACAAAATCTTAATAACCTCTCCTCCAAATATAAGCCCAAAATAATGAAAAAAAAGATAGTTGAGTACACTTTCAAATTTCTGAAAATTTGTAGCAAAAGCCAGAATCAAGCAACTTTGGATGCCCATGACCTTTGACCTTTACAGTAAAACTGCAGATGATGTTATTTTTTTTTTAAATTTGGTTATGTTACTATCACTATGAGAAAATTTGCTTGCTAGCAAATGTTCCCTCTAATTTTTAGCTGTGTGTGTGCACAGAAATTTAATTGTGTGCAAACTTTACTCTTTTTTGCAAAGTATGTGGACTCTCTGTGTGGGGTGCAAAAGTACTATAGATTGCATTAGGATCAAGTGTTCTAAAAAAAAGTCTTTACTCCAAGTCAGACTTTGATTTGTCAATATCCTCTCCAAAATTAAGTGTTCAATAAGGTCTTCACTCTGAATCAGACTCTAATTTTCATCTCCAAATACTTGGAATAGGCAGTGGGCTGCATCAATACCTCAAGGTTGGACATGCAACCACAGCAATTTTTCAAACGATTTTTGTGTGCTGACATTTTTCTTTGTGTACACAGACATTTTACAACTGTGTGAACATTTTTCCTTATGTGCATGTGCACATGCACACAGCTTACAGGGAACATTTTTGCTAGCTAAGGTAGTTTGGCAGTAATAAGAAAAAAACAAAAACAATTTCATGTTTGCACAGCACCAATTCAAAATACATTAATCCAATTTCAGTTCATGTTCTACCAAAAAATTAAAAAAAGATCAACAGTGAAAAACTAAACAGCACAATGCAGTTTACAAGCAAATTTTACCTTTTGTAAGTGGCTTTGATGGTTTATGAACAACAGGAGCAATCACAATATAATTTAATGCAGACAATTTTTTAACAATAGCTTGACCAATACCAGATGTGCCACCTGTTACCAGGGCAATTTTTCTTCGTTTAATATCTAAAACACAAAAAGATAGATAAAACTAAAGCTTCTAGTTTAATGTCAATCTTTTAATTTTTTGTCTTCCCATGAACAATGGTTCAACTCCATACTTAAAATAGAAATAAATACTTTCACAATTAAGTGTAAATATTAATCCTTAGTCAAAGATCTGCCTCCTATATTAATGTGCAAAAACTGTTTTTATTTTGCTTAACAATGGCAATATACTTGCTTACTTGTTTTGTTTATTTAAGAGAAAAAAATTTTTGTAAAAATTTTAGTGATTGAAAATTATTCCTGAAAACTATTATGTCAAATAAAGTTTGAAGATTTATTGACATTGTATTATATTTGAAGAAGATACAGATATAGTTAAACAAATAACTTTTTGTAGTTTTGTAAATTAAATTTTAAAACGACTGTAAGTTTCTGCTTTGATGGTTAAGCCATGCTGGTGGAATAGCTTGATAATCTTTTTCTTTGTGCACTCTCAAGGCAGGACCCAAAGGCCAAACTGTTATCCCTAAAAAGACAAATGTTCTTGACTCCCACAAGCTGAGATGAATGGTGGAGGATAAACAGGCCAAACAACTTGCATACTTTGGCTCCATCACAGAGTCAAAAAGTGAGCAGTTGCTCTTGATCCAGGCACTGTCCCTGCTGAAAAGGAGAGATTTCCTGCAATGATGAATGATTCTGGTGTTGTCTTTGCTGATTTCTACAAACTGCTTGGCAAAAGTAATGGTGTCATCAAGCAATTTTTTGAAATGGAGGGATAGAAATCAATGACATCAAATGTTCAAGGAAACCCATAGCAACATCAAAAATTGCATTCATTTAAAACTCTTTTTGAATTTTAAATAAATGCAAATTTTTATACTTGCATTTACTACATTTTTGGGTTATTTTTCATGTATGACGTCACAGGAGTTGTATTATTTGCTTAATTTAACTATGTATTATTTATTCCACACATATTATTATTTTTTTACTACAAATAACTATACTTTTAATTTTCTAGTAACCACCTGACAATTCGATAAGATGAAATAGACTGTTGTGGTTTTAACTATTAAAGTGTAGTGTTTAAATAAATATAAATATACTTGCTCTAACTGTGTGTTATTGAGCACTGTACCAGCAAGGTGAAGCATCACTGGATTATTTAAGTTCCTAGCTAACCCTAGTTGAGCACTTTCATCACCAAGCTTAAGACACAACATGGAAAAGATGAATTTGGATTAATTTGGGATATATTTGAGATCAAAAAGATTAGTTTGGGATATTTATTGAATAACATTCCAGTACCAGGAAACCATCACTACCTCAACGATCTGCTGGACAAACCCAACAGCTTTATCAGATGTTTAGATGGAAAGTCTTCTATTTTGATAACCAAACAGACAGTGATGTAGTTGAAACAACAGGAACACCTACAACTTTAAATCAGAAAGAAACCCCCTCAATGCAGTTCTCTTGAGTCTGGCTTGTATCAAATGGCCCACTTGGTGATTTTCAGACGAGTTTCAAATCCCTTTCAAGCTCAGCTGGCAAAGGATGCAAATGCTATCAACATGTCCACAGCCCTGTACGTACATCCCTGCTGATAAAACCACAAATCCCTACAAGGTTGAAGTAAAGGATTACAAAAAATTGCTGCATGATAGCATCACCACTAAGTATCAGAAAACTAGTAAAGACACAGCAAGAAAAATAAACATGGAGGTCAAATATATCACAGAACTTAAACTGGATGATAGAATTGAACAAGCAGCTCAACAAAAGCATTCATTACATTAAAGGACCACAAACCAAATTTTCTGAACAACATTAAATATAGATTGATAAACCCTGCCAAGTCCAATCTTGGTAGAAGTCAGCAAATTCTGCTAAAAATCAACAGCAGAATATGACAGTCTACTGGTCTACTTCAATGGTGAGGCACTCTGGTAGTAATTTTGTGGCTTTAAGAACTTTCCTTACAAGGAAAAATGCAAATTCAAAACATTTGATGTCATTGATTTCTACCCCTCCATTTCAAAGAAACTGCTTGATGACACCATTACTTTTGCCAAGTGATTTGTAGAAATCAGCAAGAATGACACCAGAACCATCCATCATTGCAGGAAATCTCTCCTTTTCAGCAGGGACAGTGATTGGATAAAGAGTAACTGCTTACTTTTTGATGTTACTATGGGTTTCTATGATGGAGCCAAAGTATACAAGTTGGTTGGCCTGTTTGTCCTCCACCAATTATCTCAGCTTGTGGGAATCAAAAACATCTTTATAGGGATGACAGTTTGGTCATCCTAGAAAACACTTTGGGTCCTACCTTGCAGTGCACAAAGAAAAAGATTATCAAGCTATTCCACCAGCACAACTTAAACATCACAGCTAAAACCAACCTTGTCTAAACCAATTTCCTTAATGTTACCTTGAACTTGAAGTTGAAGAAATATTAACCCTACTGCAAGCCTAACAATCAACCACTCTCTGTCCAACAACATTCAAACCACCTGCCTGCTATAAAAAAACAACTTCCATGAATGCTTGCTGATTGCCTTTCACTGCTCTCATGCAATCGCAAGGAATTTGCTTGAGCTATCCCATATGCAGAGACTATGTGAAGAAGCACACATTCCAGTGAGTTGCAGTACATTAGCACACCTGATTAGTGATAGCACATAAGGTGAAAAAGTTAGGTGAGTGAAGGACAGTGCAAATGATAGTGAGTCATATAAGCGGATTAAATAATGGACAAGAAGGGTAATTTAATTAATTTAAATTTGTTTTTGTGGCAATGTTTTCCAGTAAGTGTCAATTGTTTGTAGAGTGTTGTTGGTTTGATAGTAGTGATCTTATTCAAACAAAATAATTCTAATATTGAAATAGATAAAGCTGTGAACAATTATGAAATGTTTTTTAATTTAACTTTGTTTTTATGACAACATTTTTCATTCAGTTTCGATCTTTTATTCAGCATGGTAGTAGGGTCTGCTCAGAGAACAAAGAGTTTTTCTGCTAAGCAGAGGTTGCACCATCTAGCTCTCAGATAGTATGTTTTTACACCTCAAACAGCCAGTTGTGGACCTGAACACTGGGTGAGTAGTTCAATGAAAACAATGCACTACCAGTGTAACTGTGATACACCGCTGAGCCACAAGGGCATACTGGCAGTGGTTATCCAGCATTCAGGTCCACAACTGGCTGTTTGAGGTGTTAAAACCACAAGCAAAAAGTTGTGCCAGCTGTTTAAGTTTTTAACTTTTTCAGCTGGGGTCAACAACAAGCTGTAGTGTCCTGACGAGTCCTAACAAGAATGAAACAGGTTTGTCAGCACTTGCTTATTGATTGACTTGACTATTCTTACTTAATGTTTGCAATGGAACTGCAGGGTTTAGTTTGACTTTACCTGATCTGTGTTAGCTGACTTGATGATGTGGTCAGCATATCAGAACCATCACCAATATGCCTTTACTGCTTAGTGGTGTATCACAGTTATGCTGGTAGTGCATTGTTTTCATTGAGTTGCCTTAAATTGTTAAAGCCTTTTGCGATTTGGTGGCAGGTGTTGTGCAAAGCATTGTATGTTGAGTGTGTATGTTTGAGTCAATATAGATTAGAAATAACTGAATTGTTTTGTTATTTATGGTAATGGCATTTTCTCTAGTATTTTGGCAATGGTTATAAAAGTGATATGGATCAGTAGTTTGTACCTAAGTTGTGGTCCTTGTTTGGTTTTGAAATGGAAATGATTGTGGTATGTTTCTTAAGATATGGTATTGTGTTAGTATTGAGGCAGTGTTGTACATATTTGTGAAGTATCTGATGGCAAGTGGCCTGAGGCGTTTTGAGTGTCTGATGTTTATGCCATCAGGTCCAGTAGAATTGTTTGTTCTATTTGATATTGCTAATTCCACTTAGGGGTGATAAATAGTATTTTGTCAGTGGAATAATTTTTTGAATTTTTATGAAATATTTTGCTTTGCTTTGTTTATGTCAGATGGCTGTGTTTGTTCCAAAGCCAATGCTTCTGTTCTGTTGTGTTGTGTTGGTGGTTTTCGTTGGATAGTTTTGCTTTTGTGGCCGTAAAGAGTGTGGATTGTGTTTGTGATCAATTTTGTCAAAATGTTGTTTCCAGGTGTTTGTTTTGTGTTCATTTATTCATTTGTTTATGTAATTGTTACAATAATGAATTGTGGGTCTGATCTGTTTTGTTTTCAAACATGATTACATTGTTGAATGAGCTTGCAAATATGCATGGAAAAGTGAATAAACTTTGTGCTGTTTTGATTTTCTTTAGGGATGAAGGGTGTGTTGGCATCCAGTATTGCCTTGATAAGGTGTTTGTTTGCCTCATGGACATTTGTGGGTTAGGGTCTGTGGAATTCAACATGTTGTTTAAATGATGTCCAATTGACCTTTTGTTAATTTGTTATTTTAGTGAAGTGAGATGGAAAGTGAGGTGGAGTTGTTTTGGTCTTGTGATGTATGCCTGAGGGTGGTAACAGTAAATGATCTGATGTGAGGGATGGGATGGTCATCCAGCTAGTGCAATGATGCAAGTCTGCTGAAGTTATGATGTCTGGTGAAGTAGGCTATTGTGTTTGATTAGGTGGTAGACATGTTTGAGTGTTTGTGTTTAATGTGATATAATTGGAGTTATTCAATCAGTTTTTCTCTATGAGTTTTGGTCATTGAATAGCATAATGATAAGTGAGCATTGATATCTGCAGTAAAGATTGTGTTTGGAAGACTGATTATGTATGTGAATATGTTGGATATAATTGAGTCTTCTTTTGTTTGAGATACATAATTGATCCTGGGGTTGCAGCTTAAGATAATATATGAGACTTTTGGATAATATAAAACTCTACCCATTTGACCCTTGGATAATATAAAACTCTACTCATTCGACCCTTGGATAATATAAAACTCTACTCTTTTGACCCTTGGATAATACAAAGCCCTTTGATAATATATAATTGATCTTAAGGTTGTAGCAAAGTGCAAGTAAACAAATTTTTTATGATCTATATATCATTTAGCTATCTTTTATTGACCAATATTTATATATATATTGTCAAGTTGTAGCTAAAGCCTGAGCCAAAGTAGAGTGAAACATTGGCTCTGGAGCTGGAGCGTAACATAAATTAGGCTAGCTCCCCAGCCCTGGCATCTGCACCTTAAGTGCTAATTAAATAGTTGAATTAGTTAATTGAAATGTTGCAATACACTGAACAGTAGATTTCTAATGTTTTCAAGAAATTTTTAAATAAATCATCTTTTATAAAAGTACAAAAATGCAAATATGTAACTATGGCATAAGAGTGACAATATATAAATTCTAACTATATAAAAAAGTGTCTTAGGTACTAACTAAATGTACAATTGTGAAAATTTATTTTTGATGAAGACATACCATTCAAATTTGTTGGCTTGAAGTTGCAACGACTTAATTGAATTATTGTCACAATTAATCCAATTAAATAAACAAAAATATAGCGCAAAATGTTTTTAAAAATGTATAGCATTTTTAGAGCTAGTAAAGCAATAATCATTTTTATTATGAGAATCTCATGATAAAAAAATCGTATTAAGCTATGAGCCATGTTTTAGCCATACACTGAAAGACAGTTATTTTACTCATTTTAGTTTGTTTGATTTTTCATCATATGCTGTCAGAATGTATATTTTCCTTTTGGGTGTTGAAATCATAGTCACTATAATTTATCCAAATCACTTTATGCCTTTATTTCTGCACCTTCTTACACAGCAATAGGTCTTAACTGTCACTACAAGATTAGCAACTGAATTACAAACATTTTTTTGGGTCTTTTCAAGAAGCGATTGTAAACGATTTTTGTCAATAAAATAAACGCAGAATCCCCATGTGGTTACTATCACTTCTTGAGAGATTCTTTTTCTCTTTGTTTCTTTTTTATTCCCTCTTGGTGCTGTAGGGAGTATTCCGGGTTAGTTTCACCAATAAAAAATAATTACGGTCCCTTCTTGAAGAGACCCATCTTTTTTTGCTGTTTGTAAACATCTATATACTAAATGGTGCTTTGGTTTTTGCATGTTTTTTATGGTGTTTTGCTAAATGCAACATGCCAGTACTGTGGTTTTATATTTTAAGCCGTCTTAATCATTTCTCACATGATATGCCTCCTCTCTCTTCTCTATATTCTCATTACAAACCCATTTACCTTCCCAATGAAGCCACTCAATCCCATCATCTCCCCTGCCACACATCGACATCATGGCTTGGACCATGGACTGATGGCTTGGTTTCTGTTGGGCTGGTAAAGAGAGTAGCAGGGATTCATATTAACCATACTAAAAGTCTCACTGCTTTCTCTCTCTTTCTTGGGATACCAGTTGTAGCGCTTCATTCTTTACATTCTTTACACCCTTGACTGGTTTATCTCTTATTTCCTGTCTCATGATTATCACATCGTCACCTTGTTCTATGATTCTCAATCAGTTTTGACAACTTGCACTCTTGACTTGTGACCTGTAGAAATGTATTGTTGCTTTTTATACTTTTTTTCTTTTTTCTTTGTAAATGTACTTTTAAATTTTGAATGTTAAGATGCAGGTACGGTGACCATGCACAATTTTTTGTGCATGTTATAACGTATATCGTTTAGTTGCCGTTTCCCTATTTGCAACCTTTGCTCTATTTTGTCTTCAATTATTATCAATTGTTTCTTTTGGGTGCGAATAAAAACAAACTACTACTACTAACTTACTGTGCCCATTTATCATACCTAGTACTCCGATCCAGCACCAAAACCTAAAGTCTCTTTAACTTTCTATCCAACTCAAAGGTGAGTGACTACCTTACTTACCTTACTTACCTTACCATCTCGAATAGATATCTCACTGAATCTTCTCTTTCTGGCAATTATTTACCGCAGCAATTGCCGAAGTGGGTTCTATTACCATCACCATAATCATTTTTGGGGAAAACAGTAAATTAGTTCAGGGTATTTCCCTTTGCCCGCTTGTTCGTTTGGGGTTGCGGGGTCAGTAGCTCAATTTGGGATCTCCAAGCCTTCCAATCTTTTGCAACTAGCGGCAATTCCGCCGGTGGAATTGCCGCATTTTGATTTGTTTTGGTTTATTTTCACAATTTTTCAAGCAGCTCATTTTATAGTTGGCCTAGGTATTCTAAAACTTTGGGACTGCGACCCATTAGTATTAATCTTTTTGCCTTTTTTTTATAAATTCTGAATATTTTACCAACTTTAAACCTCTCCTATAAACTTTCAGTATCCCCAAGGCTGGAGTGCGCGAATTTTTAAAAAAAAATTTTTGATCTATTTTGCAAAACTGTTTACCAATTTAAAATTTGGTAAAAACAGAGTATTATTCTCATGTAGGAGAAAAGAATATGAGTCTCTAATGCAAGTTTGTCATAAAAATTGGGACCGTGGCAAAGTAATTAAAGAGCGCCGTGATGGCAAATATGTTTGACACGATCTCCCTTCAAAATCTACTCGCATTATTTAGTTACAAACTTTCTAAGCAATTACAGTCAAACCTCGGTTTTCGAACACAATTCGTTCTGGAAGGCTGTTCGAAAACCGATTTGTTCGAAAACCGAATCATATTTTCTCATTAGTATTTTCATTAGTCGGCAGCATGGTCGAGTGGTTAGAGCGCCGAGCTCGAGACCAACACGGTCTCGGTTCAAAACCCACTCGCGCCATTCTGTTGTGTCCTTGGGAAAGACACTTTACGGCACATTCCCCTGCTTGGTGTTCTTGGCAAGCAGCTCTAAATTACAGTTATATCTTTATTAAACTACAAGCAGACAGCAATATCTTGGTATCTCTGGAAGCAGGTCGGGGTAATTGCTTACCCTATGTATTAGCGCCTCCGTCGCTTTCCTGCGAGTCAGGAGGATAAATATAGAAATAAAATAAAAATAAATAAATAATTATAAATAATGTAAAAGAGATTAATTAATTTCATGCACTAAAAGAATAACTTATTTATCTTTTTACTCTTTACCCTGTATATTATAGTATAAAACCATTTATTCAAAGAGTAAATAAAACATAAAAGTGTAAATAGTACGAAAAAGATAACAAGTAATTTTAATAACAATAAATGTAATAAACGTAACAATGAATGTACTCGTACGGTGGTCGACTGGAAAATGTTTACGTTTCGTCTCAGCAGTCACGTGTTGCTGTCGTTCTTTTTTTTTGTTCGAGTTGTTCAAGAACCAAATTTTTGATCGAAGACTGAGTCATTTTCATCTCGAATTTTCTGTTCGAAAACCGAATTGTTCGAACTCTGAGACGTTTGAAAAACCGAGGTTAGACTGTATAACAATGCTACTTTGGTTCACCTTTAGTTCAAATTGTTGACTATACAATTTTGTTAGCGGCGTTAGTGTGACAATAGCGGCTTAAGGTTGATTGATTTTGCAAGTATTTGCATGCAAGTAAGATAAAACAAATTATCAAAAGGCCTACAAAGTTTTACAAATTGTGTTTGAATAAATTTGACTGTTAAAAATGATTACATTGTATTCCATTATAATTGATAAGAGTAAAAAGTACATTATCAATGAAACTTATTATTTCATACGCCGAATACATAATTTTATTTAGCCTACTTGCCATAATTCACTAGCGACCATTAGTTAAAACCAAGGTTAAAACTAACTCAGTAATGCGGCTACAACAACAAAAAGTTGTGCGTGTTGTCCCACGATTAAAGTTTAAAATAATCATCATACTCTTAAGATCTAATGTTTGTCTATAACTTTGTTTTGTTATTTTTAGTGCGCCTTCATTTCAATAAATCTTTGATTTTACTCCTTTAACATACTATCAATTTGAAGCGGCGATTTCTTAATTTAGGTCACGTGCCCAATGTTTTGCTTTAATTTATCGCCTATAAAAAGTCGTTTTGTGACGTCTTTGTTTTGCCACACGACGGGTCAGTGACTAAATAAATTGTGGCAACTTCAATACAAAATTGTGATTTATATAGGCCTATATAAAATTCAAACCAAAGCATTGAAACGGTTCCTTTTAAAATAAAGTTTCCGGTTTAGGTTCGGGAAATTTTCTTTTTACTGGTTCACTTCCGGTTTAGCTTAAAGAATAATAACGGTTAATATTGGTTTACGGATTCGGCTCGGGTTCGGTTTGACACCCTGATTATACATACGGGTCTGCAATTTGTTTGGTACCTCACTGTTTTCCAAGCTATTTGGAACACACGAGTCAGCCAACGAACACCAACGTTGTTCGTGGCTTTTAATATTTTGGTTTAAATATCATTTATTTATTTTATCTCTATATTTATCCTCCTGACTCGCAGGAAAGCGACGGAGGCGCTAATACATAGGGTAAGCAATTACCCCGACCTGCTTCCGGAGATACCAAGATATTGCTGTCTGCTTGTAATTTAATAGAGATATAAATGAAATTTAGAACTGTTTGCCAAAACCACCAAGCAGGGGAATGTGCCGTAAAGTGTCTTTCCCAAGGACACAACAGAGTGGCGCAAGTGGGTTTTGAACCGAGACCGAGTTGGTCACGAGCTCGGCGCGTTAACCACTCGACCACGCTGCCGACGAAATCTTCACCAGCCTTGCCAGCTTCAAAGATTTGATTACTTGGTTGAAAATAAAAAGCTTTAATGGTCCTACTATTGTGTAGTCATTGTTTTTTTTAAAAAGATTCAAGTGTTTTTTATTTTTATGAGCATATTAAAACACACTGATATATATATTGATCAGCGTTCACATTCTGGCATATAATAATTGTTCTATCTTTGAGCTAAATTGATTACTTATAACAGTGTTTTGTGCAGTTGGTGCACTGATTAGAATTAACCTAATTGAGCTGTATTTAAATATAAGGTGTTTTGTTCAAAATGCTGTTTTGAATTTTGATTCCCAAAATGCAATCGCTGAACAATCAGCTGATAACGTGTGATTAGCAAAAGATGCTTGAGATTTCTTTACCTGCTTTTATGCCTGCGCATAGTGACCGGATGCCTGCGTCCCACACCAACGGACAACCTTTTTATTTTATCAGGTATCCAACCAATTGAATTTCACCGCCAAAAAACCATTGTCTCTAGCTCGCCGCGCTCAGGAGCCAAAACATCTCCTATATGGAAGGCTCCTGTCTCCACTTGGTCGACAGCTCTGGCAACACCCATTCGTGCCTGCTGCACTGGAACTGCTAAACGACCCCGCCCAGTCAGGCACCAGTGTAGTACGATGGGCGGAATATAAATGGAACATGGAGTGGCGAGAAAACGCCCCTCGACTCCATGCATTTATTAAAGATGACCCCAACGCTACCGGAATTTAGGTTTTCCAGACATACATGGGTCAAGCTTAATCGCTTTTGAACCGACGTTGGTCTATTCCGCTCAGAAATGCACAAATAGAGTATGGCTTCTACGCCGGCCTGTGAATGTGGCGCAAAAGAACAGACGGCTGACTACGTTATAACATTTTGCCCCATCAATCACCATTCAAATGGAGCCCGTGCTCTCTCAGATATCAACAAGAACCTGGCAACCTGGCTGATAGAAACATGTCCAGCCATTTAGTGGATCATCCAGCTCCTGTCTGTCTCCCCCGAACAAAGAATAAATAACCTGCTTTAAAATTTGCTTGCCTGGAATAATCAATAAATTATTTGCTAAAGGTTGAATTATATTGCAGCATAATTCCATCTCAAATTGAGCAGATTCTCAAGTTGATTTTATTTAAATTACTAAGAATTCTTTTAACAATGATAAAATATAGGTTGTTTGGTTTGGCAAACTTTGATGAGAACAGTTTTGGGCTTTTCATCAAACACGGTTTAAAAAAAGTAGATTAAGTCCCAATCCCAATAAAAAACTTGGATGAATCAAATTTTGGGTTTATGAACTGTAGATTAAAGAGAGGTGGGAAAAGCAAATTAGTTGGAGAGGATTTTTTTATGAAAAAGCCAAGTAACCTAATTTAATAAATTAAAGCCAAAGGAAAGTTTAAAAAATATCACAAGCAATTTGGATGTGCCAAAAAATACATTTGTACAAAAGCTCACAAATTAAATTGGACAAAAATATATGCTTCTCCCAAATAAGCAAATCAAATTAATGTAAACAGACAAACATTAGAGATTTGCAATATACAAAATTCCATGTATACAGGGTGTCTCAAAAAAATGTATACACACTTTAAATAATGGTAAACCAGGTGTTTATTGTTATTTATTTAATTTTTAAGAGAATCAATCAAACGGAAATCAGTTTAAGAACTGGAAGTGCAAAATGATAGAATGATGTTTTATGTTGAAAATTAAACAAATAATAACGAAACCTAATGTACAATTATTTAAAATGTGTATACATTTTTTTGGGACACCATTGGTGCTCCATTTATTACACCACAAGAGGTAAATAATTTGTGAAGTCAAACAAGAGCTAGGCCTAATTGAAAACAAAGCAAAAAGTTCCGTGGCAATATGTTAAATACTACAGAGATAGCCTACATACTTGTCTTTTTTCGCAGTAGCTTGAATATTTTGTCTAATGAAAAGTTACAAGAACAGGTAATTAAGAAGGTCATATTGATGGCGAACACAATCAACAAGTTGCAGTTAAAAACCTACTTTCGTCATTCTATTGCCTCTTCAGAAAAGAAACTAGCAGCTCTAAATTACCGAAGATCTATCTACAATCGTATCTCAATAAAAACAAAAAAAATTAAATAAAAAATTTTAATCAAACCGCAATATCTTAGGATTTTTAAAAGTAGGTCTGGGTAATTGCCTAATGGTTCCCTACGTTTATCGCCTTCAACGTTGTCTTGCAAGTCTGAGGATAAACAAAGATAATAAATAAATGAATGAATGAATGAATAAAATTTACCTCTTATGATATACTTTTAAAATTAAAAATATATACTTAAGATAATTGCAATGCTCTGCGTAAGCAATCTGGCAAGACATGGTAATTGCTCCCGCTGGCCCTCTCTACTGGCGCCTTTGAGAGGGAGTAAGTATAGTTAACCAACAAAGAAATTTCAAAATATCATCAAGTAGGCTAAAAAAGTATCTTTACAAAGTTATTTATATTTTAGCATTTTTAAAGCCATTTATTTTTTTCATTTATTCGGGATAACGTCTCGCCCCCCTGGTTTGGTTTTTGAGTGCATCAAAGCTATATCAAGTAGTAAATTCACTTACATATAATGTTAAATCATTTCAAATTTGTTTTTTTATAAAGAAAATTATAGTACAGTAAAGTATTGACGATAATTTTAAAGCGATATACTAAATTTTGACGGGGGTTGGCTATAAGGCCTATTATTTTTTTTTGCAAATAAAGTAAAAACAGTGATTTTTAAAAAAATTTTTACTATCATACCATAAAATTTTAATGGCCTCGTTTCCAATTTCCAAAATGTTTAATTTTAAGCCCCTTCCCTCGCCCAAATTCAGCACTTTGGAAAAAATACCGCGGACTCCGCATATAATTATGACCACCTGCTTTATATAACCATTTTTGCAAGGTCCCAAACTTTGTCATATAAAATTCTCCGTTTATTATGACCATTCTTTGGATATTGTGACTAATTGTTTCACCTCTTTCAAGTTTTTTATCGGTACCTCTGTGGTGAATCGAACCCGCATCAACGTTTGTACTAATTCAAAACAATTAACTTGTTCAAAGAAAACTATATAAATGACATTGGTTTTGAAGCGACAGACAGAACACTGAGGAAAGCGAAACAAACAGAGCACTAGGAAAACAACAAAGATGTTAATTGAATATGTAACAAAAAAGAAGATGAATTTTGTGTCGGTCTATAACGGGACAAATCTTTAAAGCGAACTTTTACTTTCAGCCAGTTTCTCAGTCTATTTTGATAAGTTTATATTTTTGTTGCATGAAAGATTAAATTTTAACTTCGTGTAATAACAGTATATCGAACCCTTATAACCAAGATCCACACCTCTCTGTTTCAATTGCGCCATACTTGAATTCTCGGTTGTGCAAAAGACAGTTGACGTCATAACCCAATTGTTTGCTGTTGCATTAAGTCAACTAAGCTCTCATTTTAGAACATCTCAAACGTATCAACAACGATTAACATTATAATCCGATTGTTTTCTTTTTCTAAAGTAACCAAAGCCTCATTATAAAAATTCTCACTTATGCTACTTAATTTTGAAAATTGAATTCGTATTGTCTAAGTCTACTGACGTTTAATGATATATTGCTTTCAAGTGTGATTAATTACAGTAAATGATGGATTCAATATTTTTTGGTGATTTTGTGCGAAATGTGGCAATTCTGGTGTGTTTATGCAGTACTGTACTATAGTTTGGTTATTTTGACCATCGGATATTGTGAGCAAATTGTCTGGTCCCACGCGAGTCAACTGTATGCTACTTAAATTTACGAATTGCAGGATAAAAATACGATAAAATGATTTTACTTTAAATATATACATGTAATTTGAATATCTCCTTGTTTCTCTTCCTTCAACCGTTGAATAGGTCTCCCTATATGCTGGACCATCTTGCCAACTGAACCTCCTCCCCAAACGCTGAACTTCCGGTGGAATGGTCCTCTTAAGTGGCGTTTACATCTTAAACTTTCAAATGTAACAATCCCGTCTTCAACCCTTTCCATCAATTCCCAACACTCATTTAGCTTTAATCCAAATTTGACCTTTTTCGGTGTAGGCCTAACCTTCGACCGAACTCATTATTACGAAAGCGATTTAAAGCCGATTTCGGTCCTTCGATTTATTACCTCTGCTTTTTGGGATCCCTCTAAAAAATCTTTTTGCACTTTATAGCAATCCTTTATTCGCCCCATTCTTAGCTATGCTTTCCTAGGCTGGTTTTCTTTCTCGTCCCCTACCCATATCTCTTTTTTGTGGAGAGAATGCACAGATCCTCTTATAGAGTCATTACAGGCTGTCTGTCATTAAGTCCGATTCCTCTCCTAGACTAAGAAGCACTTTATGCGTGTCACCCTGACCCATCATTTCCTCTTTTACATTACTGCTCTAAGACTATCTTCGCCTTTCTTCTAGCCTCTCTTGCACATTATAATCCTCGTACCCGTTTCAAGAAAAGGTCATGGAGCTCCTTTTCTACGTAAAATCCCTAATCTTCAATTAACTCTCGAACCTCTGATCCTGTGTTCTTGTAAACCTCCTTGCTCTTCGCCTTCCTCTTATTCTATCTCTTACCATGTTTCTTCCTCATGTTTTTGTAACAAACTCCTCTTACCTCCGCAATGCCGCCGCTGTTTTCTATCTATTCATTATGCCACACAACATCATGCGGCAGCCTGGACTGATATTTCTGGTGGGCTAAGAGAGGGAGGAACAAAGATTCATATTAAATGTACTATTCATATTAATATACTGTACTATCTCACTGCCACCTCTTTCCTTCTTGGTTTGACGCTGGGCCACAAACTATAGCGCCGAGACTTATGCCATTTTTATGCTCTTGAATAGTGTTCGTATTTCTATTTATTTATCTTATCTCTATACTTATCCTCCTGACTCGCAGGAAAGCGACGGAGGCGCTAATACATAGGGTAGGCAATTACCCCGACCTACTTCCGGAGATGCCAAAATATTGCCATCCGCTTGTAATTTAATAGAGATATGAAATTTAGAACTGCTTGCCAAGACCACCAAGCAGGAGAAATTGCCGTAAAATGTCCTTCTATCCATCTATCTTTCCCAAGGACACAACAGAATGGCGCAAATGGGTTGTGAACCAAGGTCATGTTGATTATAGGCACGGCGCTCTAACCACTCGACCAAGCTGCCGACATATATGGCGCAATTGAAACAAGCCAACCAAATTTTTCTCATCTCCTAACATGCAACTTTGAATCCCTCACCTTATTCTCCGACTCTTAATTTGTCTTTACAACTCTCTCTGCTCCCTCGTCGTACCTAATATCACATATCTCAATATTTTCTTAATTCGAATCAAAGGTATTATTATTGGACTCTGCGTCCTTATCCCTAAGAATGGGTCGGGTAAGCTTATCACCAGCATGTTTGGACACTCGACACTCGATTGACAGACGAATTGGTTAAACCCCGTTTATTCAATCACATTCGTTTTCCAGCACAATACGAACTCAAAGCACTATTTACACTTTCGATCTTCGACATTCATTGTTTTATCGCATCGGGGTCTTGACGCGCGGGGGCGCCCGGTGTATACCCAGGTTCGCGCGGAGGATATTGAGGAGCCCCAACGGGATTGGAACCTGGCTGATTGCCAAAGTATGAAGGTTGGTGCGGGGGTCGAGGACCTGGAAAAATAATATCAACAAATGGATCAATGTTATAATTTAAAGAATGAGTAACCATATTATATCTCCATAAAAAAACAAAATAAAAAATTTTAACCGAACAGCAATATCTTGGGATCTCCGGAAGCAGGTCGGGAAAATTGCCTACCCTATATATTAGTGCCTCCGTCGCTTTCCTGCGAGTCAGGAGGATAAAAATAGAGATGAAAAAAATTTTTTTTTAAAACATTTATTATTTCCAAATTTTAACACAAAACTTTATATAAGTTTGTTTCTTTTTTGATTCAAAAACTTTTCTACACTGATGAAATGCGGTTTGTTATGACAACCGTTAATAATCTTAATTTTCAGTCAATCAAAACCGGTCTTTAAATTTTCAAATTTTTACATTCAATTCTTCAGTTGATTCTACCCAAAGCTCCTGAAGAGAGCTAGACAAAAATGTTCAAGTTTTTCAAAACAGCCTGTTTTAAGGCTACTTATTTAAACAAAAGAGTTTTAAGTGAAACGCTTGGTTTTGATAACAATTAATATTATACATGAGTTTACGGCTCCACTTAAAATTTCAATGTAGAGCCTTCAAGCAAATGAGGAACAAAGCAAGAATTAAACAGGAACTTCAATTGAAAATAATCACAAACACATGAAGTGGGAATCTGTCCGAGTTCAACGCAGGACCTTGGTATTAAACCAACACTATCAGTAACCTGGAAGGTGTTAGGGTCGTTACTAGTCCTAGGGCAGGCTTTAACCAGGGCCATGGAATCATTGCAACGTATCTCTTCAAGTTAAAAGGTAGGGTACACCAAAATCGCTTGACCCATATCACACTTTAAATAACAATAAATCTCAAATAATTCACAACCTCTATCCAAGTCTGAAAAACAGAACCGACTTTTTCTTTTTCAAAATGAACAACAAATTACAACACAATCTTTCAGATCTTTCCCAGCTTACTTACAATTTATAAATCAATCTTTCAACCTTTGTGTTTAAATTCCAAACTACAAATAAACAAATCGCGAAAACGTGTTATATGAGCATAAAAGGCCATGAATTGCCACAACTAACAATGTACAATGGTACATAACGTAAAAATATGATGTGATAGAATTGAAACAATGAAACATAAGTGGCAAAACCACAAACAATCTTCTAATATTTTAGCAACATGACAACTGATGAGTCAGAAACATTTATGACGTCATTATTAAATATTAATTTCAGTCTATCTTGCGAATAATTAACAAGCTGACCGCAGAATACGTTCATTTATTAGCGCAGCGAAAGAAACTGCAGCATTAGATGGGTAATCTCGGATGATTATCTTCAAATTTCCGAATAAAAAATTAACTTGCATGTTCAAAAGATGCCCGTATATTTAGAAAAAAAAGTCATAAATATAAATATTACTATTACTTATACCAAAAAAAATTTCTTTAACTTCTATGAGTTCACAATTAATAACTCATTAACTTCTATGAGCTCACAAACGACTCACCTGGGTATGATTGAGGCGATATCTGGTACTGTGGCAAGGCATATTGCATTGGAGGTTGAGTGTAACCCATGTGAGGGGTCGACACAGAAGTCTGACCATTACTCACTTGTTGACTTGGCGGCAGCTGCGCGGATGGCTGACCTGGCGGCAGCTGCGTGGATGGCTGACCTGGCGGTAGCTGCGCGGATGGCTGACTTGGCGGCAGCTGCGCGGATGGCTGACTTGGTGGGAGCTGCGCGGATGGCTGACTTGGTGGGAGCTGCGTGGATGGCTGGTGGGCTATTGCAGTTTCACTAGTGGGCGCCAGAGAGAAATTAGGAATAGGCAACTGAGTGGTTGAAGGTATTTGAACAGCAGGTGCAAGCTGGGAATTAGAAGGCTGGACAGTGTGTGCTTGAGCAATGTGAGAAGTGGCCATGGCTGATGTTGCAGGCGCTTGCTGATCCGTTGAATGAAGCACAGGTTGAGGAGGATTCAATGAAGATGGAGCAGAAGTGAACAAAGCTGTATTTGGCTGATCAGTTGTGGACATAATTGACGTTTGTTGGTTGATTGGAATTGACTGATTGCTATTAAATGTTGAAGAATCAACCTGTGAATTTGCCATAAGGGGTGGAGCTTGCTGGGCCATGGGCAAGGTTGGAGCCTGACAAGAATTGCTTGTTTGCGTGATGAGTGAGGACTGTTCATCATGTGTGCTGTGAGGCGGTGGCACTTGATTTGTGTTCATGTCATCATCGACAGATGTAGAGCTTGCTTGAGTAAGAACAGCCCCACTTTGTTGAATATGATCCAAAGCATTACTGGAGTTCGTCTAAAAAAAAAGACCACCAAATTAAACTAGTATTTAACACTTGACTATTGCTGAAGAAGCACTAAGTATATAGCTTCAAGAGAGAGATTACTTTCTTATATCATAAAATTGCTATGCAAAGAAGCCATATTGGATTTAGCACTTCTGAATTTATTTAGGTATTTACATTATTAAAGCAAGAAAAAACAAGGCAAAATAAAACAAACGTTTCGAAATTAATAATGTAAATATATAAATTCAAAAATGCTAAATCCAATATGGCTGCTTTCCACAGCAATTTTACACTAAGTATATTTTACAGACGGAATTATTATTTTATTATTTTATTGAAACAAGCTTTCGTGAGCTAATGCCCACTTCATTAAATGTAACTAAATAAAGATTGCTGCATATAAGATGTAACGGAACAAAAATAACAAACTTTATTCTGTTATATTTGATGAAGTGGGCAGTACTTCATGAAATCTTGTGATGATGAAAACAAAAAAAATGAATTCAACTTTTTCGTTCATTTTCTATTAAATCAATAGTTGTTGACAAGGCTTTTTTGTGTTGATTTAAATTTTTATTAGTTACAGTTTCAACAGATGATTGAAGATGATGATTGGCTTGTGTTGAAGCATAAAGATGAGTTGCTGGGGCTGCTTGTTGTTGCTTGGCTTGCTGCCGAGCTCTTGCTTCAGCGTACTTGGCTTGTTCGTGCAAGAAAGCTTGTCGTTCCAAAAGTAATTGTTGTTTCTGGGACTCCAATTGTTCTTTTTCACGTTCCATTATTGTTTCAAGTTCCTCAAAGTGCCTAAAAGTAAATCAAACTTTATCATTAGAAGTTAAATATTAAAACTTTTAGTGAGGTATCACACGTGGTAAAATTTAGAATTAAATAACTGTTAAATTTAAACAAAACTTAGTTTTGTATATTAATAAAAATATATTTTGTAAATTTCACAACTATGTCACACTATTCAATTTAACAAGAAATAACAAATTTTAAAATACAGGTCCGCCAAACTGATGGCAGCAAAAGTTCATTTTAAAAATTAGGATATAATAATCTTCAAAGAAGACCTAAAAACCTATCCTTACAAAATGCAAAAGACGCATGAACTTTTAAACACTCATGAACATATGAGACTTGAGAGATCTCAACACATTCTAAACCTCATGAATGAGGGCATGCTGCCCAATTTGGGGTTTAGTGATGAGAAGAAATTTGATGCTCAGCAATGCTTAAACCTTTAAAAGATAGAGTTTGGAGTAAAGATGGGTGAGAAGAAGTCAGGAAAGTTAGCTGATGCCAAAATCTAATTTTTGTGATGGCATAGATGGCAGTCACAACTACTGGGAGATCCCCCCTGGTTTTTGTCCCCTCATGAGTGAAACTGAATAGCCAGTTCTACATTTCCAACACTTTGGAAGCTGAACTGCTTCACTGGGCATGTCAGCACTTTGATTGACCACTATTGACCTTCCAACAAGATTCCGTGCCATCACATGGCTCAAAAATAACTCAAAGTTGGATCAGGGCTCACATTCCAGCTTTTATTAGCAAGGATGAATGGCTCTCAAGGAGTCCCCATTTAAACCCTCTCGACTTTTCTCTGTGGGCCATCTTAGAGAGCAGGGTCTGCAGAACACCTTCTGATTTGGTGGACCAGTTGAATTCGAAATTGCAACAAGAATTGGACATATCATTAAAAATTAAAATACTAAGTTAAAAAACTTTTAAAAAAATCAAAATATTTTATAAAATCTTATTAAATTGTTAAACAATTTATTTCTAACAAAAAAATTTATTTCTTCAAAGAAAACCTAATCCACTGTCCCCAGTAAAGCAATTCAATATTTAGTGTTTTATTTATTAGCAAGAAACTTATATGAATAAAAATAAATCTAACAAGTCACTAAAAATATGAATATAAATTGAAGCATTGCGACTCATTCAATGAAAGAATATAAATGAAAATTAACCTCAATACAATTGAAAAAATAAATCATAAGCAAACTGATTACATACAAAGCTTTGACTGACTTTATAATGTTTATATTTAAACTTAAAATGTAAAAATGGCTGTTGTAAAAATAATAGCTTTTTTGACACAAAGATAGTTGTTTGAGCTACATTTACCACCAAATAAATTTCTCTTACATAGAAGAAATGCATCTTAATTTTTTACCATCTATTATTTATAATTGTTTTAAAAAATATCAAACATATTTGTCAAAAGACCTGAAATTTATCAAATCTTTTACCAACATTTTTTGGATTATTAGGGGATTTGACCTTTTTTAAGAGTAAAATTTATTTCAGTTTTATTGTATTTAATAATAGCACCAATCTTGCTTTCTGGATCATAACCATAAACCCAGGTCTCATCACCAGTTATGATAGTCTTCATAAATTCTAGGTCATTGCTTGCACAATCCAGCATGCCTGAGCGATTTCCACATGGAGTTCCTTCTGTTGGTCTGTCAGCAGCTAGGGAATGAATTTGGCTGACACTCTCTGCATGCACAAATCTTCAGATAAACTGGAATGAACTGATCCTCTGCTTATTCCCACTTCTTCAACAATTTCACTGAGTGTTAGACAGCAATCTTCCATCACAATTTGGCAAACCTTCTCAATCACCTCCTCATTTCGGCTTGTGAATGGCCTGCCAGAGCATGCTTCACTCTCCACTGACATTTGACTGTTTTTGAAGTGATTAAACCATTCCTTTATTCGAGTTTGACTTAAGGCTTCATCTCTAAAAGCTTGCTGAATCTTTTGAATTGTTTCAGTTTGATTATTACCTAGCTTTTGGCAGAATTTGATACAATATCTTTGTTTGATGCTTTCTGTTATTATGCTTGCAAGCAAGAAATCAACAATCATGCACTATACTGTACAACTACACTAAATGCTTAAAAAAAGAGAATGACACCAACTATTTGGTTTGAAATATTTTATGTGTGGGCAGTAATTGTGATGTTACAATCTGCCAAAACCACTTTGCTGGTGTGGCATTATTTTTGGCAGGAGGAGATAAGGTTGGATACTTTTTGGACAGAACCACTGTATTTGTCTATTTCAATTTTGGTAAATCATTGGAAACTAGCAAGAATACATGAAAAATATACTAAATCCAAATTTAATTAATTAACCAAACAATAAATAAGTTAGATGAGGATATTCTCTCACATATAATGTACCCCAGTTTGGGAACACCTGTATTAAACAGAGTCACCTTTGTAGGTAAAAACAGTGGGACTCCATTAAAATTTATTGTAAAAAACCTTTCCTAAAGGCACAACAAAAATCACTCTGCCAAACAAAGTGTAAACTTTTGTCCTTCTGCTATCAAATGTAGTCCTTCTGCTTCACAAATGTTGCCACACTACATTTGTAAACAAAACAAAAACAAAAAAAAGCTAAAAAGCAGCAATTACTAGATTTATATTAAAAAAGACCAATAAAAAAGTTTTGAAGTAATCAACAGCAAAATTATTGGTAGGACTAGCACCAAACCTTCCATTGACTATATGGGGGCAGTTATCAAGAAGGGAATGGATGTATGAAAAGTTTTAAGCATAATTTATAAGTGTTTATGCATAGTCAAAATCTATGATTTTTTGAAAGTACAATTTTCTGTATGTATTCCTCTCTAATTTTGAGTTTCTAACATATTTACTATTTTTTTGGCAGAATTTTAAATAAGCAAGGTTCAAGAATTTAGTGAAAAATGGAAAAAACAGAAATTCATGCATTAGGTAGCTATATTTAAAAGGCATGAATGCCTTAGAAATTCATGACGACATGTTGAGATCATTAGCAGGGAGTGCCCCTTCATATGCAACAATCACATGTTGGATCAGAAAATTTAAGTGTGGCAGAGAGAGTGTTAGAGATGATCAAATATTATGTTGTCAGATACCAGAGAGACTTGGGATATCCATTGAATGAGCAGCCAAAATTTTGACTTAAGAACTGGGGATTTCAAAGCATACATCATCTCTGAACTCCAAAAAAGCTAAGCTTGTTCCTTCAGCTGGCAAGGTCATGGTCTTTCTTTTCTGGAATTCCCAGGGTGTCATACTGATTGAGTACATTCAGAAGGGTCTTACATCATTATTTTGGACAACTAAGGTGCCTATGGAAAATAATAAAAAAAAAGCCAGGAATGCTTACAAGAATCCTCTTTCACCAAAACAATGCACCAGTCCAAACCTCATTGGCTGCCAGAGCAACAATTCTTGATTGTGGATTTACACTTGTTCCCAATCTACCTTATTTGCCAGACTTAGCTCCCTCTGACTTCCATCTTTTTTCCTGAATAAAAACAGCTTTGGCTGGTTGCCATTTTGCCAGTGATGATGATAAAAATGTTTTAAAGCAATCAACTGTCTCAGTAGCTGCATTTTATGGTTGCTAATGAACAGCTACTAACATTTTTTTACATGCTATTGTATCTTTATAAGCTAACAATAGATCTTTCACATGTCAGAGAACAGAGAGTACATTGCTTAGGTGTTCTAGTCAATATACTGCAAACTTAAACAGAAATAGCTTTAAACAAGAGTTAGTAAGTCATTGCATAATTCAATCAATAATGCCAAAAAAAGCAAAGTCAGCTGCAGTAAACGCAAAAAAAATATTTACTCAGTATGTAGATGAATTTATGATTACACCAAATGGTAATTTGTATTGTAGTTTATATAGTGTTCTGGTATGAGAAAAGATTTATGTTTAAAGCCACTGAAAATCACAACATCACAAAAGGGCTTTAAAGAGAAAAAGATACCAAGCAGGCAAACCAAGTTTTCATCCAAACACCATCTTTGCAGTTTAATGAAAATGTCATATCTGCATTTTTAGCAGCAGATATCTCTTTGTACAAGTTAAACCACCCATCCCTTAAATCCTTGTTTGAATTTTTGAGACAAGAATTTGCCATCAGAAACTGCTGCATGCAACATTGCTACACAACTTGCAAAAAGGGAAGAAAACCACATATATAAACACTGCAAGATAAGCAAATCTTTGTAGTAATTGATGAAACAGAGATCAATGGGCAAAAGTTTATCAATTGTCTGATTGGCAATATAGTTGTTCCAGCTGTTACAGTTTCAGTTAAATACTGTCCCTTGAAAAATAATGTAAACAGCACAACTGTTACTCAAATTGTTGACAATGTCCTGAGAAAACTTGGCATACAGTGTAAGAAATTTTTGTTGCTATTATCTGATGCAGCTTGTTACACATGTCTTGCTGAGAAGACTCTTTAAAAACTGTATCCATATTTTATACATGTCACTTGCATTGTACATTAGTTACACAATTGTGCAATGTGAATTCTAGCACATTTTAAATAAATCAATTACATGGTATTTGATAGCTTTGGTAAAAGCAGCAACTATTAAAAATAAGGATTGACACGATGACTTGTTTTGCCAGCACTTCCAATACAGTAAGTCAACTTGGTTGATAGCTGGTTTTTATTATATTGAGCATCTTCCCAAAGTAAAAACAGTTGTAAATAAGTAAAAGATAATGGAGTTCTGGTAAAAAAGACCAAAAAAAGCTGTGAAAAATACAACAGTATTGTAGTTGCTGGTTTAATGCAATTGATACAGCAGCATGGTCGAGTGGTTAAAGCACCGGGCTTGTGACCAACACGGTCTCGGTTCAAAACCCACTCTTGCCATTCTGTTGTGTCCTTGGAAAAGACACTTTATGGCACATTCCCCTGCTTGGCGATCCTGGCAAGCAGTTCTAAATTACAGTCATATCTCTACTAAATTACAAGCAGACAGCAATATCTTGGCATCTCCGAAAGCAGGTTGGGGTAATTGCCTACCCTATGTATTAGCGCCTCTGTCGCTTTTCTGCAAGTCAGGAGGATAGATATAGAGATAAAAAGAAATCTCTTGCAGAAGTGTGCAACCACTGGAAGGGTCTGATTGTACAATTATGATTAAAGCATGCACACTTTTGCATGATATGCAATTTGAAAGTGATCCATGTGAAATATTATCATATATTAATTACTGGCTTTTCAATTCTGATTTCAAAATCATTATAAATTTTTCAAATCCCAAAATTTCTCCTGCAAACTACATATTTCTACAGAGAATGCAAGCAACTTTTATTGCAGTTTTTAATGCTGAAAAATCTTTTGCAGAATAATTGTAAATTTAAGATAAAAAATGTTTGAAAATAAATGATGTTGTACTTTAACAAATAAATAAAACATGATTTTTTGTTGACTGCTTGATTGGTTACAGGTTTTACTAGAAAGTAAGGGCATTTTAAATTAAGTTTGAATTAAAATATTGTTATGCCAAAAAAAGTCAAAATTTGAATGCAATAAAGTTAAAATAAAAAAATATAAGTCAAAATAAAACTGGCCCTACTTATCAGATAAAATATAATAAAAAAAGAATATATATGATATCACAAGAAAAATAATCAAACAAATAAAAGATTGTTAACCAGTCCATGACTAATCTGCTGAATGATCTCAGGTGGCACAGCTAGTCAAAAATGGAAATTTAGCTAAATTGAGCAATTTGGCAAAATTTTTTATTAAAAATTGTTCTAAAATGTACCGTATTTATTTGAGTATAATGTGCAACATTTTGTACCAAAAACACCAACAAAAAGCTTGGTGTGTGTTATACACAAATGCACATTATACCTGAATAAATACGGCATATTTATTCGAGTATAACATGCAACATTTTGTACCAAAAACGCCAACCAAAAGCTCAGTGCGCATTATACACGTGCGTGTTATACCTGAATAAATATGGTAATTTAAAAAAAATAAAGATCTGAAGATTTAAAACGTTTTTTGCAAGTATAAAATATTAAACTACTAATAGAATTTTAAAGGAGTTATACAAAACCATTTTCTTTAAATAGATAGCCTTCAAAATGACTGTTTTAAAAAATTTAAACATTTTTGTCCAGCTCAGATGAATTATAGAAGTGAATGCAATATTTGAACAAGTTAGAGACTGATTGTGATTGGATAGAAATTTTAATTTATTAAAGGTTATTATAATATTTGAAAAATAAATTGATCAATAAAATAAACTATGTTTTACCCATGTAAAAAGTTTATAGTCATTTAAAAAACAAACTGTCAAAGTTTTATACTAAGATGCAAATCTAAAAATATTTACACTTACAGTAATAATTCATGTTTGCAAACAAACTTTTTTTCTTGACATAAAATGAGGCATGTAAAAAATTGAATTTAAGAGAGATAAACAAAAACAGAATTTGTTTTAAAAAGAATAAAATATTGGTAGGCCCATAAATTGAGATGCACATTTTTTACCAAGAAATAATTTTTAATTGTTGAATCACAAAAAGGTATAAAAATAGCTAATTTACTTCAGGATTTTGAATGTTTTTATTTTTGACAGTTTTGTCCAGCTTCATTCTTTTGCAAACAAATATTAAATATGAAAGTCTTTGTGGAGTTAAAATTTTATTTGCTGAAGTATTAAATTAGAAGTCAAATAGCTTCAATGAACTTAGTCTTCTTAAAGCTAACTTAATAAATTGGCATGCAATTTTTGTGAGTCTCTTAGTTGTGACAGTCTCCAAGGAATTAAGTTATTAAAATAAAATAAATTATTGTTTTACCAAACCAGAAAAAGACTCTGGAATTGTCATTTTCAATAGATCTGATTATATCACAAACAGAAAATATTTCCTGTGATGTTAAGTCACAGTGACCTTCAATTGATGTTCAGCAAAATCAGTCAAAAACTGGCCATTAAGAAGAAAAAAATTAATATTTAAAGCTGTAAATGTAATGAAATATTTATATGGCATGAAATTGGAATTTTTTTACAGCTTAAAATCCTGAACATAGCTTAATGATTTAGTGTTACATTTTTAATTTTGACCAATAAAATTTGTTCTTTTTCTTTTTTTAGCCATTATATAAATCAATCTTTTATTGATTTTGATAATCATATTTTTAAAAATACGTAATAATTTTTACAACTTCCGATGGCAAATTCTAAACTGTTAACTAATTTAGGAAAGTAAAAACCATAAGAGGATATGTTAAATTGTATTTGGTACACTTGTAAAAGCAGTTTGTACTCCTATTTTCTTCATTAAAAAGTACTTTTGTGGCAACAAAAAATACATTTACCAAAATTTTTATGAATATCAATTAATGATTTTTCTAATCAGTATGCAAATTAATAAGTAAATTTGTAAAGCAAAAGAAAAATTCAAAATCAAACAAAAAATCTTTTAAAAAATTGATCAATACATTTCTTTTATTCTTGAAAAAATAACAACCAAAAGCAAATTTTTTTACCAACAATTAAAACTATCTACAATAAACTAACTTTTATCTATAATAAACTAAACAAGTAATTACACATTATTTGCAATACCAATAAGCAATCGGCATGATGAATTAAAAATTTGATACTAATCTCACTTAGAAGCTTTTGATAAGAACTCTTGTCTCTCCCTCATTAACTGGCACATTTCTGTTGCAGCTACTGCATGCTTGTGCTCCACTATACCCTCCAGATCTTCCAAACTCCTAAAATCATTGCTGGTCATAAAACTAATAGCATTCATTGCCAACATAAATCTGCATAACTACAACAATACTGAGACTTGTTAACATAAACATTGAGGTTTTTTCTTCATAAAATAAAATGAATCTTTGAAACAAGACTTTCTTATTACACCTTAAATGTATGAGGGTCAGTCAAAAAGTAATGAGCCCTGTTAACTTTAACCGCTTTAACCTTCATATTTTTTCTAGAAATTTTAAGGGTGTTTAGTAATTTACTGCTTTAAAGATAAATTGTAAAAAAAAATTGTTTCAACGTGTCCACTTTTGGTATTGTGTTTTGGAAATGACGTCATCACTGGATGTCCGTCAGAAGCAGAGAGCTGTGATTGAATTTCTTGTTTCGGAAGGGGAGCCACCAAAACAAATTTTCGAAAGATTGGTAAATGTTTATGGAGATGCTTCATTAGCCTACAGCACTGTGAAAAAGTGGGTATCCAGGATTAAACACGAAGAAGATGATCCAAGTTTGAGTAGCCTCCAGGACAGACCAAGAAGTGGAAGACCATCTTCTGCAGTCAATCCTGGAAACAATGATAAGGTTGAGAAATTGATTAGAGATGATCGCAGAATCACTATTGATGACATTGCTAAACGTGTTGGAGTTAGCCATGGAAGTGCTGTGAATATTGTTAATGAGCTAGGCTTTGCAAAGGTTTGCGCCAGATGGGTTCCGAGGCAACTTTTGGATTTTCACAAGCAAGCCCGTTTTGAAGCTTGTTCGGAGCTTATTGAGTGTCACAGAAGTGACAAAACTTTTCTCAGCCGTATAGTGACAGGAGATGAAACCTGGGTTCATCACTATGAACCTCTGTCGAAAAGATCATCCATGGAATGGCATCACCCCACGTCCCCAAGAGCCAAGAAATTCAAAAGTCAACGTTCAGCTGGAAAAATTATGGCGACTGTGTTTTGGGACATTGAAGGAGTGATATTGGTAGATTTTATGCCTAAAGGTACTACCATCAACTCAGATGCTTACATTGACACTTTACGCAAACTGAAAGCGAAACTGAGAAGAGTACGACCTCACCTGGACATGTCTAAGGTCTTGCTGCAACACGATAACGCCAAGCCCCATACCAGTCTCAAAACTCGTGAAGTGATTGCTTCTTTTGGATGGACGACGGTAACCCATCCCCCATACTCACCCGACCTGGCACCATCTGACTATCATTTTTTTGGACCATTGAAAGAAGGAGTTAGGGGGCAGCACTTCACTAGTGATCAAGAAGTCAAGCACGCTGTAAGAAACTGGTTAAAAATGCAGCCTGCTGACTTTTACAAGGCTGGCATAGTGTCCCTTGTTCATCGATGGACAGTTGGAATTGAAAAGTGCGGAGATTACATTGAAAAGTAGAACTGAGATCTCCTATCCCTGGGCTTTCTTTTGATGTATGACTTTTGATTTTATTGCAACAAATATGGCCAGGAGAGACTTGGGCTCATTATTTTTTGACTGACCCTCGTATATTAGAAAATAAAAAGTTAGAAACTTTCAAAAATTGTACATAAAATAATTGCAAGTGCAATCTCACTCTAAACTGTACAAATATATTCATCAGTTTAAATTATAGGAAAGCAACTAATGCTTATCAATACTTCAAGCTCATTACAAACAGCTTAAAAAACTTAACCTTTTTATTTAACTGTTATCTCCTTGCTGGACTTCACTTCAATAGTCACTTTTTCTTTTATCCTTTTAGAATTTGAAGGTTAAAAGAATCTTGCACTGCCTTGCATTACCTATGGTAACCCAATACAGAATTTCCCCTCTCTGCTTCACTGTACTTATTTTAATCATCTTTGTAGAACTTCTCAAAATCTTTAACTCTTAATGTAGAAGAATTTACACTATGCCCAAGACATGCTGCTAGTCCTGTCAGCATACTTGTTATCAGCAATATAGCAGGACGTTTGGGAAAAAAACAAAAATGATTAAGAAATAAATAATTTAAGAATAAGAAAGTTATATTTAAATAGATCATGACATCTTGTATCATAAACTAAACTATTATGGAATTAGAGTAAACAGTACACAACTATATTGTTATTGCCATGCAAATTACAGATTTAGCTTTAATTTAAGGGCAAAAAGTAATTATAGTAAGCTGCTACACAAAATTATGTTATAAAAAAATTATAAAATCTATTGGTAATAAAATGAATGAAACAAAATGTCTGACTAATTAATAAACTAAAAAATAATAACTGATGAAATGACTGATTAAAATAGTTTAAAAAACAGCTCTAAAATGAATGCAGCTACTACAAAATGACTTTAGAACAGGATCATTTTTATGCACTTTTATTTCCATAGAGCAGGGGTCACCCAACCACAACCCATTAGCTGGATGCAGCCTGCTGCATTATTTCTTCTGGCCTGTTGCATGTTATCTCAAAGAAGCTAAATGCAATGGCTTTTAGTAATCACAGATGGGTATTTTTTCTTTCTTTAGGAAAGTGCAGTGCAACTTGTACAGTGCATTTTTTTGATCATGTAAAGCACAGCGTCATTTTAAAATTCATGTGCAGTGCAATGTAGACTATTTTAAAACCATACCAACAGGGTTTTTTAATCAATTAAACATAACATACTTTTTCAAATCATAAAGACAGCTCAATCAGTTTTCCAATCACCTACATTGAAAAACAATTAAAGTAAATTGCACTTTAGAAAAATAAGACTGTGTAAAGCACAGTGCTACAAAGCACAATTGGTTTGTTTAATCTTTGATGCACAATGCAATAAAGTGTAAATAGTTTGTTTATTTCTGAGTACGCAGTGCAATAAAGGGCAACTTAAAATTTTCTAATTAATAGCACAGCATAAAGTGTGCAACACTTTCCAAAAAGTATGAAAATACAGTGCAACTTCTGTACTTATGCAAGTTACATTTTGTGCTTCAGTTGTGCTATGCCCGACACTGACAGTAATACTAAAATAAATATCAAAATTTCAATTGTCAGGCCACAAGAAATGTGAATGATTTTATTTATTTTCTGTTTTGACTGTGATTTTTCTTGGTGCATTACAGATAAATTAGCTAATGATTCTTTACAGTCAGTTGCTGCTCACTTGGAGTGATTTGTTCAAGTGTTTATTATCTGATCTACACAGAATTGAGAATTACTATTCCAGAATGCATTTGAAAGTAACCCTGCTGATATGTTGATTGAACTACATTTGGAGCTCATTGATTTACAAGGAAATAGATTGTTGAAAAAGAAGCACAGAGAAAGACAGCTTGTTAAATTTTACTGTTGTCTACATGATGATGATTTTTTAAAGCTGAAGAAATTTGCATCTTGTATGGCATCAATGTTTGGAACAACTTATGCTTGTAAGCAAACATTTTCAAAAATGAAATACCTGAAGTCAGAGCATTGAATGAGATGGATTGATGAAAATTTTAAGGTAATTTTCTTGGTCGAATACAGCAATTCCAAACCAAATCTTCATCACATACTTGATAAATGACAGTTTCATAAATCTCATGAAATTATTTTTTGGTATTGATTTTTGTTATACTTGACATTCTTGATTTATAAAGTTTTATATAGTTCTTTGTTTGTATCCGGCCTGCTATGGTCAGTTTTCACAGTTATCTGAACCTTTATGAAAAAAGTTTGATGACCCTTGCCATAGAGTATGAAAATTATTCTCTATGGCACAAAAAAAAAATGCGATTGTTAAGGAAATTATGAAATGGTATGAACTTTTCTCAAGAAAAAATAGTGATGAAATTTCAGAGTAAGGCATGCTAGAATCATAAAGTGAAATGAAAGTGAAAGTTTTTAGAAGTGACTGAAAATAAATTGGTAGTTAACTCATCATGCCTGGAAAGTACACTAGTTATGAAAAGAAAGCCCATATTCTAAGATATTTTCAACTGTGCTGAACTAAATGCAGAAGAAACTTGATCCATGTCTAAAGGCAATTCTGCAGACTCTACCTATCCTGAAGTGTAACTCTATTCCATTGGCAAAAAATCATTGCACAACATTCCACTTGAAACCATCATTAAAATTTTTGGATTTGTTTATTTTTTGGAATATACCATAAAGAGTTTATATTAATGCAAATCCACAATATGAAATCACAATGTATTTGCTAGATAGAAGAAAACAGATTTTAGATATTAATAACAATAGATCTTGCTGATTATGACCAAACTAAACATTTGGTCACTTTTATTTTATTTTGTCTCTATATTCATCCACCTAACATGCAGGAAAGTGATGGTTGCACTATACATCAGGCAAGCAATTACCTCAACCTGCTCCAGAAGATGCCAAGATATTGCTATTTGCTTAAAAATTTTAATTTGGTTTTAGAGATATGACCAAAATTTAAAGCTGCTTGCAAAGACCACCCAGTAGGAAAAAGAGCCATAAAGTGTTTTTTGGAGGACACAACAAAATGTTGTGCAAGTAGGTTTTAAACCACGACCATGTCAATCACAAACATGGCATTCCAACCACTTGACTATGCTGCTGGCAACAGTCATAATAACTTAATAGGTGAGATGCACATAGATCACAGGAATTGAAATAAAGGGTTTGGATTATGAAGTTACTATCATTTGAATCTTGGCAAAAAACACACTTGTTTCAAACATAAGTGATTCAGGTAATAAATAGTTTTTCAAACTTTTTTCTTTCACAACCACATTTTTGAAATAGAAATCTTTGGCAACCACTTGTCAATAAAACTGCTGCAGTGCCTTTTCCAATAATATAACAACATGATAAAAGTAGATTTTGAATGAGACCAAGTCAATTGCATGCACCATCAATAAGGCACTCTTAAACATTTGGCCATGCTGTCAACATACTGTTACTAAATCAACATACAAAAACTAAACAGTAATAATATGCAAATATGCTCAAAACCAGTGATTTTCTAATGGCACAGACAGAACACCAGTGTCTCCAAACATGTGCCACAAAAAATTTACCTTAAATATGACACATGAATTAATTACTCAACTAAACCCTTCATTTTACCCATTCCTATGTTGAAGCATGTTTGGTGTTAGCAATTTCAATTTTCAGAACATTGCACCCAATTGATGGAATGAAATTTATTGTTGCAGTGGTGGAAAGACATTTGCAACATCTACCCCAAAATTGAACAAATACTTTTATGCTGAAAGAAGGAATGTTAAACACTAGATTGAATTTTGTGACTTCTATAAAGTGCTTGAAAAACATTAAAAGTTTTGAGAACCACTGCTTCAAAATAACAAATTTTTGTTTGCACCATCTAGTTTTTCTGATTTTTTTTTCTTTTTTTTTACAAATGTTATTAGGAATTATAAATAAATTTAAAACAGCCACATACCTTAACTTTATCTCAAGTTTTTTTAATTGAGTTTCAACAAGAAGTGCAACCAAACTTTTGATTTTACGTTCTTCAATTTGTGACAAATATTTTGCTTTTACAGCAGCAGCAGAAAGAGCAGCAGCAGCAGCTGTAGCAAGATTTCCTTCTGGAATCCTATCATCTAGAATACTTTTAGATTGTTTCTCCTAAAAAACCCAAATATGCTTAATAATCTTCACAAAAAAATATTTTTGTGTATAAATAGATGACTAAAAATAATTGAATTATACACTCTATATAATAATGCTAAAAATCATGCTTATAATTTTTATTTTTTTAATTGCACATATAATAAGAAATTTCCAAGATTTGTGCATGACAAAAGTGCAATTTTAGAAGGTTTTAATCATGATTATTGACTAAATATATATTATAATATAATTTTTATAAGCATTTCTTATAAAAAATTGTTAATAATCATTATTGCTATTGAAACCAAAGGCAGTTAAATTAATTTTTTAAAATAAGTAGCCTTAAAAGGCTGTTTTGAAAATTTGAACATTTATTCTAGCTCTCTCAAGGACATCTCGCTAGAATAAATTAAAGAACTGAATGTAGTAATTGAAAATTTAAAGACTGGTACTGATTGGCTGAAAATTAAAGTTAATGGTTATTACAAATAAACTAAAACCATGTTTTTTGGTGTAAAAAAATTTTGAGATGAAAAAAAATATGCAAGTTTTGTGTTAAAATTAGAAACTAAATAGAAAATTTTTTTTATAGTGGGTAAAAATTTTTCTTTTTAGTTTCTAATTTCTAATCATGATTATTGACTAAATAAATATTGTAATATAATTTCTACAAGCATTTCTTACATGAAATTGTTTATAATCATACTAAGGGTTCTTATCATAGTTGATAAATTGTTAAGCCAAGATTAATGGATGTCAAATTTGCTTATGAGCCATAGATAGTTGCAGGATAAAAAGTATGACAAGTAATTTTGCTTCCCTAGCTTTTTCTAAATATAATGCATGAATTTAGCACAGCAATATATTACAAGTTGCACTAAATGTGGTAACCCTCTTGTTGATGCGTTATATGCTACCTGGCTTTTTAAGTGAATACATCTTCCCCACCATTATTGTGATTATATAACTAAGAGTTTCTTCTTTTCTGATGATTTAGTTGCTAGAAAATTGTGCATCATTGAAAAAACATCTACATCTTTTTTCCTTGTATTGATAATTTATAAGTAAACACTTATTGTTTTTCTTGTAATGAAATTTGCTGAAAACTTCTCATGGCTTCTTTGCTTATTTCTTAAAATTTTTTTATTTGTTTATTGAAAACTGTATTAAAAAATGTTTGCTAATCATTCAGTGTCATCTTTATTGGATAAACTACTTAAATCATCAAGATTGTACAAATCTTCTTCTTCACTTGAAATCTCATTGACCAATAACTTAAGCTGTATCATTGTTTGCACTTTCTTTATCCGATTTCTTACTATCTGATTCTTCAACTACAGATAATAATTTTTCAACAGAACATGTTGAATTCCTTTGAAAGATATAATAAGTTAGGATAAATTGCAATGGCCTTCTAAAAAGTACTTGCAATACAACAATGTCTGTTATAAAAGGCCATACACAAGTTTGTAAGACACTAAAAGACAAAGTTTCATCTGTTATCTCACAATAATCTATTTAGCAGGTGCTAAACAACAACAAATTTCAAAGTAAAGAGCATAAATTCAATCAAAAAATCTTGGAAATAACTGCAAACCCTAAGGTTTTTTGGATATGCCTTACAAATAGATCCTTAGTCACTTTTGTAAAAGGAGAATTAAGATACAATCAGACCAATCCCACAATCAATCCACCAGCAATAAATGAGATCAACCTACTTGGACCACAAACTGCTTGAAGCACACTTATGTTACGAATATCTTCTTTGGTAAAATATGAAATGAGCAGTTATAAATTATCTTTTCGACAACAATCTATGGCCATATAACTTGCCTATACAATAAAGTTGTTTTTCTACTAATGTGTTATTTTGAGAAGTAAGCTCTTTTCAACTTATTGTCTGTTGAAATTCTTTTTGTTCATTTGGCAACTGCAAACTAACATAGTTCTTAGGTGTGCCAACAGTTAGTAAAAGTAAATAGTTCCAAATACTGTTTATTTATTTTTTGCAATGTCTCAGAAACCAGTTTAGACAGTACTAAAATTTTTTAAATGTCAATTTAAACACTTTCATCGTTTTAGTGTTAAAGTAATTACTTCTGTAGTCTTATGCTATGTTTTAAGTTTTAACATATAAATTTTAAAACAGAAGCTAAGATTGATCCCTAAAACTGTTGTTTCTCAGGTGGTGGAGTCTGTTTTGCTTGCTGTCACCAGTAGTAAAAGGGAATATTGCTTGATAAATCTTTGGGACCCCTGCATGCTTCATTGACTTTGGGCTCACAAATACTTACACTTTTTGCAGATTTTTGCAGTTCTTTAAATTTGAAATTGGGCTGGCAGGAAAAAAAATTGTGTAACCATGACTTCAAAGCAATGCTAGACAACCATACCTGGCACTGACAAAGCAAATGTGATGCAAACCAAGACAATGTGATGCAGGAGTTCAAGGTTGTTAGTCTATACCCAAACAGCTCATACTCTTTCTTCAAACTATTGGCATTGTTGGCCAAGTCAACATATAGGTTGCAAGTGTACAGATAAGGGTGGAAAAGTTTTCAAGTTAGCAATAATCATGTTGCTAAAAGTTTGAAGATGTTGGTTATTTTGTAGCAATAACATCTATGCATGATCATTTAATTTTGATATAGCAAGAAATTGATTCAAAAAAATAAAAAAAAACACTCCAAATACTTCTTATCAACATGGCTTCAAACATAAACACTCAACACACACTGTTTTGCACAATATCTGCAGCCAAATCAAAAAAAAGCTTCAACAATCCAAGGCCTTCACAACAAGGCCAACCACATCCAAGGCCTCCACAATTGCAGAACATCTGCAACCAAATCACAAAAAGCTTCAATAATTCAAGGCCTCCACAACTGTAGCTTTGGACATGAGCAAGGCATTTGATACAGTGAATATACACAAACTTATACATAAACTCACACTAACAAACATTCCTAACATCGTCATCATCAAGTTTATAGTAAACTACATAAAAGAACAACAAGCATGCACTCAATACAATAGCACACTCTCAAAACTCAAATAAATCAACACCAGAGTACCACATGGTGGAGTCTGCCTCCAACATTATTCAACATTTACACTTTTGACATTCCACTCCCTCCAAAAGATGTACAAATCACAACATATGTGATGACATAATAATCACAGCATCTTCCACCAAACACTGTAAGGCCCAACAACTCACTCAATGATATTTTCACAAAATTTATAAATGGGCCACCACTAATAACATATTCACCTTCACATACAAAACTACCACGACACTTTTTATACTAAACCCAGCTGAAGATGGCACAACTCTATCACTTAAATTAAACAATCAAACACGACCAACAACAAAACACCCCAAAATTCTTGGAATCACCAAAGACCAAAATTGACATTTTCACAGCATATAAATGTCACCATCACTAAAGCAAAACTAATGCTTAACATTTTGAAAGCACTGATTTCTACCAAATAGAGTAAACAAAAGGAATTTATTGTCTCTACATTCAAAGCCATCACTCACTCCATTTTAAAATATGCAAACACCATATGGAGCCCTATTATAGCAAAACACCAACATCAAGAAACTGCAAATCATTCAAAACACAGCTTTGCAAATTGCTACTGACTACACACAAACTACAAACAATCAATAGTTGCACAATGAAATTAAGGCCCTTCCAATGCACACCCATTTCAAACTTCCTGCTACTCAACTTAAACAACTGACTCAACATAAGCACACCCTTCACATGATCTTAATGCATACTCAGATCTGCCCACAAACATGAAAGCCACAATCTTTTATAACAATAAGCACACTAACATCATCATCTCAGATCCAAACATAACAACTGAGGGATGTAGAGAAAACCACAAACACATTCATACTACCATCACCTCAAAATACTTCAGTTATAGAAAAAACAGCAAAGTTACACACACCACACCTTATGACATTCATTCATCAGAACAAACATTACCACGTCATTTGCCTACAAAACTGGCACAGCTCGGAGTCAGCAAATCACCACTCTTGTTGTTGTTATTGCCCCTCCTCCAAGGATATCTTGGAATAGCCATACCTTAATCTCTCAAAGAAGCCAATCTAGATTCCCACTCTTGGATTACCTCTTTTCAGTTTGCTCACCACTCTTGTCAAGTTACTTACATACAGTGAACCCTGAAACTTACATGCCACAATGCCCACTATGCCTGTCACACACGCACATGACAAGAATCACCTCTTTAACTGAAATCAAGTACCAACACAACACAACAACACTAGTCTGTGGAAGAAAGCCTTTAGAAGCAGCAGAGGTAATCCAGCAGTGGGAATCTTGATGGGGTTCTTTGAGGAGTTAATGGCTACTCCAAAATATCCTTGGAAGAGGGTCAACAACAACAACATTGATCTAAAAAAGTGCATTTTAGTTGCTAATGAACAAGCACAAGAAGATAATTCTTGTTATGGAAGACCTATTAAGTGCACTAGTGCAGTGGGATGACAAGTGCCTCAAACTGACAAGCAAAATGATGAAAAATGTTGTTTGCAGTGAAGCCTTTTATGTTCAATGGAGACTGGTTGGCTTTAGAAATTGTTGACAATGTACCCCAATACGCATACTTTCTTATTAAATTACATTAACAAATGATAAGAAATTTATTTTAGACTACCTTTCTGTTTTAACAGACTTGGTTTTGGTTTGTTATGTAGAGTAGCATGCAAACCCACTCAAGACTGTAAGAGGGCTGTAAGAAAGCACCTGCCATGCACAAAAAAGTGCATAAAGTGTTTTTTTTAAATAAGTTCAGTTAGGTTTAGGTTCAATTTATTTTTTGTGCAAAAAATACCAAGAAACAGGTGCAAACACATCAATACAAACAAAATTAATTAACAAAATGGGCTATGAAGTTATCTAGTCTACAGCCATCCTAAGGGCTCATTTCCAGTAGAAGCATAGAATGGAGTAATCTTAGTTTGTTTTATTGATTTTTTTGCTTTGCTGTTCCACACTTGTGGAAATGAGCCTTAAAAACAACAAGATAAAAGTAAAAGTTGAACCAAAACATAATCAATGAGACACTTGTTTTTGCTTCTGAAAAATCCTACAAAATTAAAAGTGAGGATGATTAGAAATGAATGTAGTATGATACAACAATTGGTTGAAGTTAAAATAATGATAAATATTTGAATCGCCATCATTTTAAAAGCTTAGATTACTTTGAAAAAATGCATTTGAAAGTAGAAAAACAGTCAAAAAAACATTGGTAATAATAAAATTTATTATGCCTTTTAAAATTCTTAATGATCCACGCCAAAAAAATGTTTTTCAAGCACCTCTTTTTTGCTTGTATCAATGTCATCGACTGAATCAGTTTTTTCATTGGTTCCAGCAATACCACTGGTTGACAAGCCATATTCTGGGTCAGCTTTTCCTACTTCTTTTGCTTGTTCTTCAACCTAAAACAAAAAACAAAGCTTGCATTAAAAAGTAAGAAGAGGAAGGATAGCTATGGCACAATATTATGCCTATTCAAACTTTTTAATGCGGTGAACTGGTAGACCAATTTTCTATTCACCATAACATGACTTTAAGCTACATTTATTTTTCAGTGCAATTTTTTGTTCATCATACATTGTCCTGAATATGATTTCCAATGGGAAAGCTTCAGTTCAGGAGTAGGAAAAGTGGAGTTACTCTTTAATATCCATTACTCCCAGGCTCACTCTGACCTGGAGTGGGAGCACCTGTTAGGGTTTCAACTAACGATTAAATAGATCAACCTGTCCACAATAGACAACTGTGGTTAGTTGCTCTAAATTTTTATGAAAAAAACAATAGTAACAAAAAAGACTGTCAATAGCAAATCCAATTTTATATTCACAAATCACAGTTGTTGATATTGAATATATGTATGTAGTAATCAATTAATAATAATCATATTCACAAAGCAATATATGTATTAAGTGGTCAATCATCACTACTTTTATCTGAAAAAGTAACTTGGTGACACAAACTCTAACTTTGTTGTAACAAGGTTTTACTTTTGATGTTAAGTAAAGACCAAAAAAGGCTTTTGCTTGCAACATAATTATTTAGTCAAATAAACTAATAGCCCTAAAAAACAAAAACCTGATATAAATGTAAAAGCCACATAAATTATCTCAATTATTTCTGAAGTGTCTGAACTTTGAAAGGCTGCAAAACAACTAATCCAGCTTGATATGTCACCACCATTCCATCACAACCTTGAAGCATTGCTCAAAAATTATCTTTGCTGCACACTGCTAAGCAGGGTTGTGAGTTTGGAAAGGGAAGCTAGTACTCAACACTGTGCCAAAGTTGTCTTATCATTACTCTACTCTACAGCAGAGTACTGTACACCAGTTAGGTGTAGCAGTACAACCTTGTCTTATTAAGTGTTCTTAATGACACTGGATGCTTGCATCCCACTTCAATGAACAACCTGCCCATTCTTGCTGATATCCAACCAGCTTGGCAAACCCAGCATTTTAGATCCTGAGCACCTCTTGCATGATCAATGATCATCTGGTCAAGCTATTGGTTGTGCAGCATGAGATTAAAATCCAGATGCCCATTTGTCCTGCCCACATGGAAATTATTAGATAATGCATCTGAACTAGATATCTGTGTTGGTTAGTGGAGAGACTTTACATGGACATGGACTATTTTATCAGCCAATCAGTTCCAGGCCTGCTGGGGTAAGACTTAACCACTTGCAAACTGGCATGGGGCATTTTCAATTGTCCATGCATAAATAGGGTCTTGCTTACTCTTGTAATTGTGAGTGGGGTGCACATGAGTAAATTGCAGACTACATCATTTCTTCATGCCCTATACACCTGGACTAAAAGGACATCAAGGTCTGTCAATCCTGGATGATGACCAGATGCTGATTCAAGAACATTGCTGCCATTATCTGAATGAAACAACAACAAAGAGATGATTCCAAACAACAACAAGCTGCATAAAACCAGGCAAAGAACTGAGAAATGGGTTGGCTAGCCTGGATCTATTGCATTTTTGGGAAGCATATTCCCATATAGCTGATGGATAGTTTTACATATATCAAATCTCAGAAACTATGTTCTAAAACTTTTTTCATGGTCCCAGATAATTGTGCTGTGGAAGCTGTAGGTCTAAATTAAGCATTGAATAAAAATAACACTTGACTATTACTTTACTTTGACCAAATAGTCTGTTATAATATTATTAAAAAATTGCAAAAAACCTGCTATTTTCAAATAAATTTTTTTCTAGTGCAGATAGAGTTATTACATGTATTAAGTGGTCATAAAGAGTCAATCCTTCCATATATTTTTACTAATTTTATTGCTTTATGATAAGTGGTTTTTGAGATACCCAAAATACGCTAAAGCATAAGTTAAAATTCAACTATTGCATGCCACATCTTTATGACATTAAAATGAATCAAATTTTAGGGTGTCAAGTTTTTACCCCAAACCCCACCAATTGAATTTAAAAATGGTAAAAATACGAAAAATCCTAATACATATTTTATTCCACCCTGTAAAATTTAATAAACCAAGTCAAACACTTTTAATAATCCTCTGTAAAGTGTGGGTCTGCTTATTTGCTACAAGCAAATCCAATTTTGATTTACAAAAGATAATGCCTTTTGAAGAATAGCATACATATCTATGCATTTCTGTACTTCCATAATACTTCATGGTAAAAAAGCCAGCTTTGTAAAAATATATGGAACGTCTTCTCAAAAAAAAAAAAAAAAACATATTCTGTTTAATGTAAAACTTAGTACTTAGTACAGTTATTTTTAAACTGATGGCCTACTGGCAATCAAGTGCTTGCATACCAATACCAGTACATGTACAACAGTTAAAATAGCACTGTACTATACCATTATAATACTGCTATTCGAGTTCTAAAAAAACATCAATTTGTCACTGCATGGATATATAATATAAAAAAATGTAATTTAAGTGCTAATTTTTTTCCAAGAAAAAAATTATTCATTTAATATTAAGGTAATTATCAAAAAATAATAAAACACTAGCAGTGCCACAACAGGTTGTTGGTCATATAGAATTTGAAAGTAATACAAAAAAAAAGTATAGCAATAGAAAATATTTTTTTAATTTAAGTGTTTAGTATTATGGCTGTGTTCAAATTTATTAGCTAGTTTCCCCAGTCTTTGTTATTTGCCCTAATAGTCTTTAATCAACTTGCCTTAATCAGAATTGATTTAACCAACCAAGCACTTTGCATTCTCTTGCCAACAATTCAAATGTAAAAAAACCTAATTGTACTTGTATATTTGAATAAAATTTTTAATTTTTTAATAGGTGACTATTAGAGCAAATAAATTAATATATATAATGTATTAGGTTGGCAACTAAGTTCCTGCTGTTTTTAAAATATTTTTTTTATTTTATTTATTTTGATTTTAGTTAAAGTTACCATTAAAATGGAATGTCAAGTTGAAGCAAACATGCATTTTTGACACCTCCTTCTTTTTGCTTTTAATCAGGATTTTAATGCTTCAAAAACCACTTGTGACATTTGTGCTGTGTATGGAGAGAATGCCATAGCTGAAAGAACTTCTCAAGACTGGCATGCTAAGTTCAAAAGGGGAAATTTTGACCTCAAAGACGCACCTTGTTCTGGCCGCCTAATTGAACTTGATGAAGAGCGATTAAACCAATTTTTCCATGAAGATTCACATCAAACAACAAGGGAACTGGCAGAAAAAATGGAATGCTCCCACACTGCTATAGAGAAACATCTTCACTCTATGGGGAAAGTTCAAGAGTGTGGGGCATGGGTTCTGCATGCTTTAAACAACAACAACAAAAATCAACAAGCTACAATCTCAGCTGGTTTGATTGCTCATCACCGCTCAACTCATGGAAATAAGCAACAATTTCTTTATGCGATCGTTACTGGTGATGAAAAATGGTGCCTGTACATCAATATGAAGCAGTGCAAGGAATAGCTTAGTCCCAAAAAAAAGCCAACACCGTGCATGAAACAAGATCTTCATCCATGTAAAACAATGTTGTGTGTATGGTGGGACGTGCGTGAAACAAGATCTTCATCCACGTAAAATGATGTTGTGTGTATGGTGTGCATGATAGGACTGGATTGTGTGTATGGTGGGATTATTCATTACAAATCGCTTGAAAGAAACCAAACAGTCAATGCAGAATTCTATGTTCAACAGATGGAACGACTCAAAACGGCTATTCAGGAAAAAAGACCTAATCAATAACATGGTGTTCTTTTATTGCATGACAACGCCCGCCCTCATATAGTGGATAAGACTAAAGAAGCTATTCAAACACAGGCTGGGAAGTGCTGCCACACCCACCATACTCCACTGATTTGGCACCAACAGATTTTCACCTCTTTCAATCTCTTTCAAATACTATGCATGGAATTTCGTTTAACAATGATGCAGAACTGAGAGCTTGGTTGGATGAATTTTTCAAGTCAAAATCCAGTGATTTCTACCGAAGAGGCATTGAAAATCTTGTTAAACGTTGGGAAAAAGTTGTAAACAGTAACGGGGAATACATAATTGATTAAATATTTGTTAGTTCTTATTAAACTTTTTAAAAAATAAAAATTAAAAAAAAACAGCTTTCTGACCATATTTTGATGATCTGAAAATAAATTAGCAGAAAAAACTTTAATTAAAATCAAAATAAATTAAATAAAAAAAATATTTTAAAAACAGCAGGAACTTAGTTGCCAACCTAATATTTGCCAACTCCCCTGCTGTAGCAATATAAGCCACATGTTCTTAGAGTTTTGTGCCTTTCCTTTCAATCAGAAACTCAATAACAATTTTTTTGAAAGTCAAACTGACACTGAAAGTCAACTTTAAAAGTACTTTAATTAAGCCTGCTAAACTTTTTTTAAAGATCAAGTAACAAATAATGCTTAAGTGATAAAATAAAATTGTACTTTTTTTACGTGGGCTTCAACTAAATGCTGTGGGACTTCATCCTTCATTGATGAAAATTCTTCAATTGCTGCTTTTGCTGCAGCAGCAGCAATTCTTGGACTAACAACAGATGCAAGAAAAGCTACGGTTGTCATTAAAGGATTACCAGACTTGGAAAAGGGAATTGGTTGCTCAACAGCTATTGGTTTCAGATCACCAGATGCTTCAGAAGTAGCAGAAATTGAAAGAGTACCTATGAATAAGCAGAATAAAAATTATGATTACAATGTGGTCTGGCAATTAACATAGCATAATACAAAATTTAATATTTATACCTTGTAAAATACAATAAGTAATAATATTAATGCTATATTAAATCACTATTTAAGCAAAAGATAATTTTTTTTCATATGTTCAATTGTTTTTTCAACATTTTTAGAATCTTAAGTCAATACTTTTTGGTAATTTAATGCATACAAAACCAAGCAAAACCTACAAGTCTTTTTTCTAATTTAAAATTGGTGATTTAAATCACTACACAACACTCAAAACTCATCATTTTAATGTTTCCAGTTGTGTGTGGTATTGAAAATGTAGTGGAACTTAACCTAGCATATTCTTAGGCACTTTGGGCAGAGATGCAAATGTGACACATTATACCAGAAACTGCAAGAATTTCCAAGCAAACTCATAAAACTTTTGGTCTCTAATCAAGATGTTTATTGATTTTAACTACTAAATCAATTAAATCACTATTATCATTAAATTTATTCTTTAGCCTTGAAGCACAGTGATGTTATTAAACTTCAGCAAATGTCAAGGAGTTACTACAACTGCTTGCAAGGATACCACAATATTGCTGTCAAATGAAAATTTTGACTAAAAAAATAAAGCAAGCTAAAACTGTTGAAGACCAACTAGGAAATAGAGAGCAGTGTATTTTTATAAGTTCATTACACTAGTTATACAAAGAATGAAAAAACTATTTTTAAGATTCCCAAGTATAATCAAAAAAATCCTTTTGGATAAGTTTTTTGTTGTCAATTGCAACAGAATTGTGGAATCAAAAAAATTATTTTTGACTTGGATTTCACCTATAAAAATTTTATGACTCCAACCCAGATTCCACTCTACCTCCTTAAAATTTTACAACTCCAACTCCAGAACATCTAAAACAACAACCCTGATTCAAGGCCTAATGCCTAATGCCTATGCCTGAAAAAATAACTCTGACTCCACCATAAAATGTGCAATGTTAAATCTACAACCTCGGAATCCTAATTTAAAGTGGAGTGTTAAAAACATTAACAACTCCAACTTCAACACATCTATAAAAAAAAGACTTTGACTCTACCAAATCTAAAAAATTACTCTGACTCTGCTCTAAAACATGTGACTCTGGCTCACACTCCACAGCCTTTATTGTAATCCCACAAGAATTACTTCAAAAGATTATCAAAAAACTAAATATGCTTTAGAGAACTTTCTTAAATTGATACTTGTAATTGCTATTGTGTTTGCAATGTAAAAATTGGAATAATTAAAAATTTTTAATTTTTTGGTATTACATCTCACTAATTTCTTACACTTGACAGCTTTAAAAGTCATTTAGTCATGCTAAACTGTAAGTCCTCATCATTGTAAATTGTAATTTATCATGATTTATCAACAAATTTATAGTATTTGTGTATTGTAGGCTTAAATTTGGATTTTCTAATAAAATAATAATAATAATACAATGAATAGTTTTACAGTTTTTTGCCAACATGTTAATTATTATCAGATGGCAGCTTGAGCAAGTTGGCAGGAGTGGCATATTGATTGACAGTCTTGGCACAACTCTTACTCTCATCATTGTTGCATCCTTTTAACACACTTTTTATCAGCAGCTCTTAAATTTATGCCATATCACTAAGCAAAAATCAAACAATAAAAAAACTTTCAACTTAAGAGCAATATCTTGGCATATCAGCAATGATAGAAGAGTGCACATGCGCCTAATAGACAGCGTTTTGAATTACACCTTGTGCACTGATCCCTGTGTTGAGTCCAAAAGAACACTCATCAATTTTTTAAGCATGCAGAAAGTTGAGCTTTGCCAACTAGAAATAACACTTTTTTTGGCTGTTGTACTCTGGATCTTATCCATATACTCTAACATTTAATAAGGGGGGGGGAAAGTTTTAAGATCCTTGCAAAAAAAGTAAAATCTAAATCCTTATTTGTGTCAGCTGCATAAAAACTACTAACGACCTTGCCGAGTTATGTATCTGCACTACTTAGTGAACAAATTATAAATGAAAGAACATAGGAAAGAACACAGTTTTATTCCAGGACTTGTTGGCAAAGCCTCCAAATGAGAAATTTTGTTAATGCTTGACAAAGTGACCAAAAATAATGCAACTGCATCAAAATTCTAAATAAAATGTGTCTAGTACTAGCCAATAAGGGTTAATCAGCTCTTGTAAAACAATGAAAAGTTTTGAAATGTTATTTTTGTGCATTAAGCTACAAATATTAATGCTTTATTGGAACAAGCATTTTAACTCTTTGAACCACCCTTCAAAACCACCTCTGGATTTATAAACTAAATTACATTTTCATTTGCTGTTTATAAACTGATTACACTATTTTGTTTATTTGAAAAAAACATATTGATCCAAATACTGTTATCACATAAGCATGCTTAGAATAAATGGTTATGCTACTGCAATTTTGAATAAATTGTTCTCTTCACCTTAAATGAAGTTGACATCATACAGTGTTGATTTACTATAGTTTTCAGGCAAAAGTAAATGAAAATTATCAACTACAACCTTGGAAGAAAAACTGTTTTATATTTAAATCCAAGAGTGGGGATCTCAATTGGCTTTTTTGAGGGGGTTAAGAGATGGCTACTCCAGATATCCTTGGAGGGGGGAAACAATAGCAATAATCTTGTAAATTTAAGCTTAAATTTTTTAATACTGGTACTAAAAAGCAAGTAAATGTATAAGTGTTTATTTTCAAGCCAAAAACTGAAATAGGAAACTAATTTAATTAGCACATTGACTATCCTTCTTTTTCCCTGTGTACAGTTTATTTATTTTTGTTGAGATCTAGAGAATATATGAATTATGATTTATTATGTGATGTAATTTCAATTGGTTGTATCCTCAAACACTTGAATAATCAAGAAAATTTTATATAGCTTTACTACATTTTATCATCACTTACTGTAGAAATTAACCCCAGATTTTCTGGCCTCATCATTAGAACCCCTGACTTTTAGTTGGCTAAAAACTCTGCTCTCAAACACTCAAGTAAACCTTTTTCCAAAATTGCTTTTGGGAGTTTGAAAACTTTGGTACAAAATTTCCAACTTAGCTAATTGAAATTTTGTATTGGTACCTAAATAGTTAAAAAAATATAAACTGACTCAAGTAATAGACCAGTTTTAAAGAAAAAATGGCTACAAAAGTAACAGCAAAGCTTCTTGTTTTTATTTTTCTTGTTTGATCAAAAACAAGACAAAAGTTCTCAAATTAAACTTATCTAATGAATAAGATAGCTCATTCTTAGCCTTCAAAGAGTTAAAGTCATTTGGCAAGGTTGGTCAACTACAACATAGTTAACCAATATGTAAAAGTGAGTACAAGCATATTTTGCATTGAAAAAATTATGCTAAATAATGGTACTGACTACATCATGTTATTTAACTTTTTCAATTTTTGGTATTCCTTAAAAAGACTATTATTTAAAGAATTCTTTTGGTCAACTTTCACCTACAGTATAAAACTTGTTGGCAATGGCAAACTGCAAGAAAAAGTTTATACAGGTATAGTAAACATTAAAATTGATAGTGTTTCCAATCAGTTAAGAAAATGAAAGTATGAAATTGGCTGGTAGCATGCTTACAAGCAAGGTAGTATCATTAGTCATCTTAAAGTTCCATATAACAAAGAATTTATTTACAAGGTGATCCACCAAAATGTGGACTAAGCCTTTTTTGAAAAAGTTAAACTTATTTAGCTTGTTGTAGATTCATAGTATTAATTATTGAATAAAAATCATTTTGAAATTTAAAGTTACAGTCATGACAAAGACAATAAATGTCAAGACAATCAAAGTCATGGGAAGGTCATTGAAATTGAATTGAAATTCATAGAAATTTAATTGAAATTCATTGAAACACTGTCATAAGGGACTATGAATCTCTAGGATTTTTAAGCTGTCAAAAAGAACTATAAGTTGTTCTGGTATGTACAAGGCAGTAAAAAGGTTTAGAGAGACTGGTAGCTGCTTACCAAAGGTCAGAAGCACCCCAGAAAATCTGTGAAAACAAAGAAACTAAATAAAAACATCAGAGAAAGGTTAAGACGGAATTCAGGAAGGAACTTGCTCAAAAGGCACTTGTTAGTTGCTCACCATGCAGAAGCTGCTGAAAACTGACCTTTGGGTTAAGCCTTACAAATTCACCAAAAAACAACTTCTTTCTGATGCCATAAATAATAGGTTTGGAAGAGCAAAAGTGCTTTTGAATCGGCTTCTCAATGACTTGCAGCCCCAGGTTCTCTGGACTGATGAGAAGTTGCTCATCATTCAAGCCATTCACAACACTCAAAACCATTGCATTTGGTTAAAAAACAAAGATTCAATACTTGTTCAACAGCAAACTTTATTTAGGAGGCAGAAACCTGCTTCAGTAATAGTGTGGGCAGGGTTGTGATGACAGGTCCCAAAACCCTTTTGATTTTCATTGAAGATGGTGACAAAATAAACTGACTTGTCTATCTGCAAATGTTGCAAAATAAAGTTTTTTCTTAGGTAAAGAAAGTCACTGGAAATAAAGAAATTACACTTAAGCAGGATGGAGGAACTTCTTACATAGCCAAAATAGTCCAGAGGTGGTGCAAGAACAATTTTAAATTCTTTTGGCCAAAGGATCTCAACTACTATCTTTCCCAGATTTGAATTTAATGGACTTTGGGATATGGACAATCTCGGAGCAGAAGGTCTGTGCTGTTTCATATTCAAATATTGAGGTTCTAAAGACAAAACTTACTAAATCTCAGGCAAAAATTTACATTAAAATTGTGTGTGCCACATGTAACCAAGTTATTCATTGTCTCTGCTGGGTAATTGGAGAGAAAGGAGAATATATTAAATAAATCTATCATCATGTTAAAGCTAATAAATTTCTCTTTTATTTGATGTATAAGTTGTTTTTATTGTTATTCATATAGCTGAAAAAAATTATTTTTAAACTGTCCACACTTCGGTGGACCATCTGTAGAAAAAGTTATAAGCAGCACCAGGTAGAACTTGCACCTAAATTAAGCACCTTCTAAATATGGATCTTCTATGGGCAAACGCAGAAACTGCAGAATGCATTCATCTTGTGTACGACTGCCAACATGTTCAGAAACTTTGTTCCAATCATCCTATAAAATTGGACAATAAAATTAGAATCAACAACTTGTTTTATGAAAATTTCATGAAACATTCAGTTACACAGTAATATGAAAAGTAACTTTTTTGACTTTAACAGATTTGCTGCCAGCACTTTAAAGCCCGCATTAACGTTGTGTGCCAGAGATTTTCACTGTGAGTCAATGTGATTAACCAAAACTGTAGATTTACTTGGCTTGGCACTCAACCATTGTAAAATTAAAATGTAATTGTGCTTTGGCAGCAAATGTGTTAAAATAGACTGATATTAAAATTTAAAGACACAAAAACCTTTATGGATTAGCAAAGCAAGTTGACAAATAAAAAGTATAAAAAGTTCGTGTTAAAGTCACAAAATCTCTTTCTTCTAATCTTATTACTACCTTGTTTATCTAGTTTGTTAGGAAAGTCACTTTAATAATACCTCGGGATACAATTTTATAAATTTTGTAAAGCAACTTGTTCAAGCAATAAATTAACAGTAAAATTTATTCTAGAATTTAAAGTATAATTTTTCAACTGGGGTGATATTGACCATCAAGAAGCAATTTTTGATTGGTGACCGATTTTTAAATTATCAATAATGTTAAAATTCAATTTATAAATAGGAATAAATCTACATTTAATAATAAACTAAGATTTTAAAGTGCATATTTGTTTATGCTGCTTTCTTATTTTGATTGTCATTGATGCCTTGCATGTATTGCAGTGTGAAATACAGAAATATGATAATTAGGAAGATTTGATCATTAGATGACAATTCCTATTGTTAATTTTAACTACTTGATCTTAATAATTTTGATTGTGCATCATATGATGCATCTAGGTAAAAAAGTTTTAACACAAAGCAGAGAATAATTTCGAAAAGATTATAATTTGTTTGCTTTATTTATAATGGTTTAAGAAAGTAATGATAATTTCTTAAATTGTAATATTATTTTACTTTTAGTTTCTTTAAAAATTAGTAATTTTATTGTGGAAAATGATAGCTTCTAATGCCAAAAAACAAAAATTAAGTTTTGTTCTTATTGATTGTATATATCAACTTTAGTTTTGTACCATGTCTATTAAATATACAGGGTGTCCATAAAGTCTCTTTACAATTTAAAAAAATTATTACAAAGTGTAATGATGAGATATCACAATGAGGGTTGTTTTATGTTAATCAGTATTTTATAAAGTTTTTATTAACACTAAAATTTATTGTTTCAGATAAAATTTCTTAATTAAAATTTCTTATGTTTAATGATTGAGTTATATGAACTGAACCCCCATAAAATGACTACTCCCCAAGAAAAAGCGCAATGTGCATCCTGGTCCATTGAGACAAAATCAGATGTTCAGACCCAGTGAAACTACAGCAAACCTTGAACAGAACAAATTTCCTTCACTTTACCTGACTAACAAAAATATCAAATGATGTCACTGATAATCATTTGCTTTTATACATATTGAGTATCTGAAAGCTGTTCAAGACTATATGCACATTCAATTTCAAGATCTGATTGATCTTGAAGTTTTTTCATGCCTGATGAAACCAATTACTACTAACATCTTGATGTGATTCTACCATGCAAGAAAAGTTAATTGATATGCTATGTGACAAAGAAGCCGGTGCAATTTTTAATGCACATAGATGGGCGGATTTTTGGACCAAGTGCAGCAATCAATTTCCAGAACAAGAGCAAAGGTAAAGTTGTATTTATTGGCTTTTCTATCAACATATATTGTTGAACAAGGGTTTAGTGAAATATTGTACATGAGAAATATATACTGCGACTGAGTTGAAATGAACCAGACTGGTGGACAAGCAATTCGACATAAGGTGACTAATTTGCAACCAGCTTTTTGTAATCTTGCAGAAAAACACCAGGCAAAAGGGTTCTATTAGCTTGCATATACTGTTGTATTTCAATAAATTGTAAAAAAGAGGGTCATTTGGACTCACACTTTGTAAAAGGAGGCAATTTTGTTAAAAAAGTTGAAGACCACTGATTTAAAGTGTTCATAGTCTATGTTTAAAATATTTTTACATGTCAAAAACCAAAATTATACTTTTCAAGCATTATTGGTTAAGTTTTTGTATTGAGATAATGAAAAAAACTACACAACACAATACAGAAAATTATTGTACTTGATAATAAAAAAAGATTTAACATCACTTTATAACTACCCAAAATTATTTTAATTAAAAATAAACTTCAACCAAGAAATAGAAACAAAATGACACATAATTTTGTGAATATAAATAAAAAATAACACAAAAATTTTTAAAACAAAAAGCTGAAAAAGTTAGTCATAAAGAACAGAATTGCAAACTTGTAAATGAAATAATGGAATAACAGTTTTTTTATTTCTTTAAAGACTTTCAATCATGAAAAGTTGGCAGAATAACTTAGTTTGATAACACTTTGACTTACAAGTTTCATGCTGAGTGATTTATGTTGTCTGATTCTGCATCTATTACAACAAATTCTGTGATGAGACCATGCTGCTTACCTACAATGGTGAGTCCACTTTAAACAAAAAGGCAGCATATATTAGCGCCTCTGTTGCTTTCCTGTGAGTCAGGAGGATAAATATAGAGATAAAATAAAAAATAAATAAATATAGGCCAATATGGTTATATGAAGAAGAAAAAGAACCATAAAATGGTTAGTGCATTAAATGAGCAAAGAAAAACGAGTAAAAAACTGTTAAAAAATAGAATCTGTTTCAAGGGTAAAGCTGAAAATTCTGTTCTGGAAAAATTTGATTATAACTGTAAGTTATAAGCTCAGTTAAAATTTTGACAGTTAAGTTATCAGCATAGAAACAAGGATAAAAAACAGTGGGGTATCTGGGATTGCTTTTAAAGAAAAATTTTTTTAAAGATTAAAATAATTACATTTATAATAGCAATTTGCAAATTTTTTGAAGATCTTGTTTTTAGTTTTTATGATGTGTGTTTCCTACTATTATTTTAACCTTATAGTGGTGGTTGGATTGGTTGAATATGCTGCTAAGGACAATTTTGACACTTTTCAATATAACATAAATCCAATTAATGCCTTTACAATGAAATAATCTGCACTGACGCCCTTTACAATGATGACTCAATGGCGTCATCTTTTCCACGCAACATCTTTGTCGAATTAATGCAGCAGCCACCTCCTCTGTGGAATTTAGCTTCAATAACATCATGCATCGACAAATCAACAACATTGCTATGGGCTTACTGCTTGGTCCAGCATTAGCAAACATTTTTATTAGCTACCAAGAAGCAAAACTTTTCAACATTGCCAAAAGACTGTTAGTGTACTTCTGGTATGTTGACGACACTTTCATCGTATTCAACAATGAAGAAGACTGCAACACTTTTCTCACCCACCTCAACTCCATTCATCCCTCATTATGCTTCACCTATGAAAAGGAATCTAATCATTCTCTCCCCTTCCTGGACATGTTGGTAGAAGGGCATGATTCAAAATTTCTAACTTCAGTGTACAGGAAACCCACCTTCACTGGCCAATATCTATGTTGAAACTCCTTTAGCCCCCAGAAACAGAAGATCAACCTAATTGGTACTCTCATTTACAGAGCTATTATGATCTGTTCTAAAAGCAAACTGGAACCAGAGCTTGGCAAAATTTGTTCAATTCTTTTAGAAAATGGCTATTCAAAACATGCAATCAATTCAGCTTTCAAACAAAAACTTTAACAGCTAAATTCTAACCAGGTTCACACAGTGGAAAGTGCCCTGTCTACCAACACATTCCTTGGATTGGAAATATCTCGATGAAGTTCGAAAAGCAGATTATGTCTGCTGTGAAACGCTGCTTTTTCTCCATCAAACAATGTGTTATTTTTTGCACCCAACAGCTCTTACCAGTAATTAAGAAAGACGTGTTACCTTCCCATCATCACAGCAATGTTATTTACCAGTTTGTGTGCCACTGCAATAGTCAGTACATAGGTCACACATCTCAACGCCTAGAAGAGTGAATCAAACAACACATTCCTAGATCCATTGCCAATCCTCCTGCCTTGCAAAACCACCAAAGCCTTTCCCATTCTTGCAAGACCAACATACACCCACAACAATTTCACAAATTCGCCATTGGTCAACATCTTCTTGACAACACCTAATGCACCCTTCACTACAACAACAAAAAATTTTCTATTCTCACTTGAGGTCGCTCTTCTTTTCACCTTTCTGCTCTTGAAGTGACTTTCATTAAATCTCTTAATCCCCTTCTGTGTAAACAAAAAGAATTCCTCTACTGTCTGAAAATTTCTTAATCTTTTCTCTAATTGGCTAACTTCTTTCAGGCAATGAGAACTCTGCTTTCCTCTTTATAATCCAGTCTGGTTTCATTTCTGCTTTATTCTGACACTTTCCCTTAAAGAGTGTCAGATGAAAAGCTTTGGTAAGAAAAATCTTTTACTGCACGCGATCTTCAAATTCTGTACCACCAAATGTCTATTTAAATTGTGGCTTTGGCTTTGTAAAGCCAAACTTTGAAATTTAGTTTTTAATTTTCATGTATTTTACAACTTATTGTTTTAGAAATATTTATTAAGTTCAGCAAAAACATTGTTTTCTTTAATTGTATAACAGCAGCAGCTAATGCAAGTTTGTAATTGTTTTTTTTGCAAACAAAAAACATTTAAAAATTTACTTTACAAAAACTTTTTTTTTAAGTAATAAAATGTTTTGTTTTATTAAAAATGTTTTTGATTATACCAGCTTCTTTAAATTTACCAATATTAACTTTAAATTTAATAAGTTTCATAAATTTTAAATTTTAAAATGCATACACATACAAAAAAGTTCTTTCAAAACACAGATTATACTTGTGACCCAAAAACATGTCATTATTTTTTGTCAAATGGCCTTTTGATGTTTATGATAAAAATGACAATGAGAGCAATCTAACAATTTTTAAACTAAAATTAAAGGAAAAAAACAAATATTTTTCCAATATCATAAAAGTTTTACTAAGTCATGGCAAGTTATGGTAGCTAGCATTATTATAAAAAAATGTTGGATATTTCCTCTTTTAGGCAAGATTATGGCAAACTTTGAGAGATAATTTTTACTATTGCTGTATTGTTTATTTATACTATTTAAAAAGAATTGTTAAAGATTTTGTATTTTCAATATTAAGTTCAAGGTAAAAATTATCACAGCATAATACCTGTTTTTAAATACATTATCATTCTTAAAAGAGAACAAAGTTTTTAAAAAAATGCAATAATTTACATCTTTTTTACCTTATACATTTCTAATCCCTCCAAAAGCAGTAAAATTTCTTCATCAGACCATGGTTTAGCAACAGCTTGAGCAGCTAATGTTTTTGCTTTACTCATTTGAGCTTTATGGTGAGCTGAATAAAGATCTGTTCGCAATCCAACATTATCACCCAAACTTTCATCATTGTTTTGCTGCTTTTCTTCTTTTATTTTATCCTAAAACAAACTTTTATTATCTATAGTGGTGGAAAATAATCAAAAGCATTGAAGGTATAGATATTATCAAGCAGAATTATATTGATTACATTCAATTTAAAAATTATAATTAGCACCATTAAAAAAGAACACAATGTTGTTTCACATTTACATTTTAAATCATTCAAAAATAATTGAATCACACTTAATACATTATGATCATCATTCATTTTCATCTCAAATAAGAAACAAAGTCTTTTCTCTGTAGGCAAAGATTAGCTGTTGTTTGCAGCTGTGCCTCAAATCTTTTCTTTCCCTGCTTTCATTACAACCCTCTTCTTCTATTTTCTTTTATAACCTTTATCCATTATGTTTATAAGATCTTCTTCTTTTCTTACCTTTTATAGTAATTTTCATAGCCATTGCTGCAGCTCTTTCTTTGTTCATCTGTTTAATGTGACCAAATCTTAGTCTTAAGACTTTTAAAAATTTTTTCAATGGCTCAACATAAGTTATCTTTAGTATCAACTCACTTGTAACTATATTCTTTATTGTCTTGTCACTTATTATACAAAGCATTTTTATTTGGGTGGACTCTATTCTTTTTATATTTTAATATATATATATCCCAGAAATTAACAGCACTAATAAAGAATGAAAAATATCCATTTTTTACTTTTATAGTCCCAATGCCAATTGCAAAATATTTAAAAGCATAAAGTGACTCTTGTATGCATTTTATTATTTTCAGACTGTGCTGATTACCATGCTTTGCATTCTTTCGAATCACTAACAAATAATCTAGTTTTGTGTTATCGTGGCAAGAGAAAAAATACTGATATGTTTTGCAGTTAACTTTAATTTTCTGTAAGAGTTGTCATCCTTTTATATCACTACTAGAGATAACTGTTGTTGAACCATTGAAAATTTTTTTAAGAAGTCAAAGAAAAGGCAAAGAACTGGCAACAAAAAGGCAAGATTAAAGGCACAGCTGCAAGAAATGACTATGCCCTGCCAGCAAGAAAAACAAGTCATGTCCTTTATTTCAGATCAAAAGTGGATGATGGTATGCAAAGATTTCAATTGTATTTGAAACAAAAGAATTAACTACAGTTTTGCAATACTTTACAATAATGTCAATACTTAGTGTGAAAGAACAAGTTTTTTTTCAATTGCTCCTGCTTAAATAAAGCTGAACTTTTTGCATTCTAGCAAATTCTTAGATTATGTGTATACATAATTAATTAAACTATCACATTAGCATTAATAGTATTTTCCCAATAGTCTCTTTGGCCTATTAGGCTTGTCAAGAGGTGATTTTAAATCTATAAAAAAATACAAGCAAAATTGTTTCGCTTAAACTGCAGTTTTTACCAAAGCAATCAAAAGTCACCAAAAAAGTTTTCCATACTTGCTTTATTATTTTGAAATAAGATGTAAACTTATTGAATTAAGAAAACACATTAAAAAAATCTCTTATTTTGATAAAAACACTTTTATGGTGTTTTGTTTAATCCAATAAATTTGTTATTATTTCAAAGCAATAGTACAGGTAAAGGAAAAAAATTTACCTTTCTTATTGAAATTTAATCAAAAAGATTTATCACCACCTATTTTCTCTTGTGTCAACTTTTATTAATCACTTTGTTAGAGTTTGTTTTGTATTTTTTTATATTTGTAAATTTTTAGGTCTGAGTTTAATTAATTATAATTGCTTTAACTTAACTGTCATTGAGCACTTTTCTGATGCATGTTCAGCCAAAAAAATTTTCTTGAAAAATATAAAAAAAGTGACTTTTATTTATGGTAATCTATTTTAACACCTTTTTAATTTTGAACATTTGAATATTCAAAATTGAACTAATAGATTGGTATTTGATTAGGAACATCTCTAGTTTTGAGTTTTATGTTTTAGTTATGAAGCAACTGCAATAAAAAACAAATGCTCAAAAAAACCTTGTAAAAGCAAAAAATGTCTTGGCCAAAAAAAGCAACTAAACATGCCAACATTGGCATGTGTGAATCATATCAAAGATTTGCAGAAAGAGTTTTTCAATCTTTTACACCCTGTTTTAGTTGCTTAAATTACAAACAGCTTTTCAAGAATCTCACAAAAAACTTTGAAAATGAAGAAAGCATAAAATGATGCACGAATCTGGAAATGCTACTGTTGACACACTTATAAAACTTAAATTAAAGTCCGACAAAGATTATAGTGATATATCTGATCAAATCAGTGATTGTATCAATGACAGCAATAAGAAGCAATATTTAAGCAGAATAATAGGGAAGCTAAAAAGTAAACAAATTCATGTAAAAACTTCCATGAAGCACAGAAGCTGCAATAAATTTTTAAATACAATTCTTTTTAGGTAATTTCTTAAATTGGCTTTTACACTAAATGCTTTACACTAGAAAACTAAATTTGATAATCATCAGAGTTTAGATTCAACATTTGAAATTACAGATGAAATCGGTTAATCACATATTCAATTTGCCAGGCATTTTTATGCAATTATCCAATATATGCATTTAACCAATTTATGTGATTACCTGACCACGTTGTAGATTGCCAATTTGTTTTGCAATGTTTTTATGTGATTAAGACATTGTACAAACACTGGCAAGAAAATACGCAATTTTAATGTTTGTTGGTCTTTCTTGTGCCATGACCTTAACTATGACACACTCAGGGGTGCAACTAGGGGGATGTTTAGAAGGCATGCCATCTCCCTTTACAATAACCATCAAAAAACCAAAAGCAATAGACCGTCTTACAAAACGGTGACTTTTTGTTGGCAGTCTTTTGATCTGCTCTGCTCCCTTTAGCTGTCACAAAAAGGCCTTTGCTTTAACAATTTCATTTCTATATTGTTTTTGCATTTCTTTAATCACTGCAGTCTGCGTTTTTGATGTTTGATGTTGGAAATTTTGCAAAATTTCTTTGATTTTGCTGCATGTTTTTTTAACAGTGTAGTCACACTCTTGCACTCACGTTTATGATAACTATAGCAGTGAGAATCGAATATCTTGAATTTTTTTGTTTGCCTGAACGTTACGTCATAAATTTATCTCTAAGAATTGTACAATGAAGATTTGGCTGACTCAATCCTTTTTATTGCCTTTGTGTTTCGTCATAAATGTTCTGTCTCATACGTTAAAATCTCTTGGGAGTTTGTTTCACACACATGTGCTTCTAAAGTTTTCTTTTAAGGAGATAAAGGTTTAGTTGTTTGACAGTATGAAGTTTGCAATTTACATTTGTTACAATTTTAACTTTTTTGCAATGTTTAAATAACGCTAGAATTGATTTTAATTTTATTTTATTAACTATATTCTTAATCATTCTTTGCTTTGGTTAATATAATTGATTAAATCAGCATTTTGCTGCAATCGCACTTCTTTTGTTTTGTATTTTGCTGCAATTGCGCTTCTTTTGTTTCATATTTCACAGCAAGTAGCAGCCACCGTGACAGATTAATTTACTGCTGTTTACTTTTTCGATCCTATTGTAGATTGCATTGTTGTTTTGCAAATGTTTTCCTCCTGGGAAATAATGCAATTAAGTGAATGAAGATAGCAACTGTGATGAAAATCTAATGCGATAATCCGATTTATTCCTTTAAACGGTATGTGATTAACCAATGTTTTTACTTAATGAGAAATAGAATTTGGTTCAAGATTTCAGATTTGTATGCAATAAAATGATATATGCGTTTAAGCGGTATGCAATTAACCGATTTCATCTGTATTAGGTTTCTAATTATTATAAAGGAACATATAAAAAGTTTCGTCCAAAAAAGCATCCATTCTCATTCAAATCTTTGACCATGTGTTCTAATAGGCAAAGCTGATTGTTGGAGTAATTTCAATAAATTATTTTTTAAATTGTCTTCTTGTAGTTATGGTAAAGTTTGTTTTTTACAAATTTTTTATTGGTCTAAAAAATAGTCAGTGATGGTTAAGTCAAAGCAGTTGTAGTTAATTAAACAGTTAGGAAATGAAAATTTTTTTAACATTAATTCATTAGCCCAATTAGTCTTTTATTTTATAAGAATATATTATAAGATTCCACTAGAATGAAATTTTCAAAATGTAAATAATTTTTTTGTTCAAGCAGTTGATTAAATATCTTTATCTAAATCTTCAGAGTCACAAAGCAGAACAAAAATTAATTAATTTAAAATCCAACAGACATGTAAATGTAACTGTCAAAAGTATATAAACATGGGTACAAAATTAATTACAGAAAAAGCTATAAACCTAAAATCTTGCTCAGAACACTACAGAAACAAATTATCTAGCTCAACACTGTTATTAAGTGACAATGGCTTAATAACACTGATAATGAATTTTTTGTTTTTAGGTGCATAGGTTGATGCCATTTCCTGAATGCTCTTTTTGACTCAAGCTAATAGTGATAAACACAGGCCCTAATCTTCAGTCATTATTTGCTTGATAAAAATTTTTTTGTGTGTAACATTCAAGAAATATAAATGAATTTTAAACAACTGCTTGTAGGAATTTGTAAGTTGTCTTCAAACATTCTCAGCACAAATTTTTGTAAATGTTGACTCCCACACTTTCATGTCTTATTCCAAGGTCATCAATAGTAACTATGCAACAGTCTTTTCTTATATTTTCAACCTAAAATCAACCACTGATAATGCCTTCACTTCTTTGTTTGTCCCAACAGTCACTAAAAACTTTATCTTCCTTTTTAATTTTGAATAACCAGTTTTTGTTGTGCTATAACCTTATATAATGTTTAAAAATGTTAATTGGTTGTTCCTTTTTTTTTTTTTTTTTTATTTCTATATTTATCCTCCTGACTTGCAGGAAAGCGACGGAGGCGCTATACATAGGGTAAGCAATTACCCTGACCTGCTTCCGGAGATGCCAAGATATTGCTGTCTGCTAGTAATTTAGTAGAGATATGACTGCAATTTAGAACTGCTTGTCAAGACCACCAAGCAGGGGAAAGTGCTGTAAAGTGTCTTTCCCAAGGACACAGCAGAATGGTGCAAGTGGGTTTTGAACCTAGACCATGCTGATCATCAGTCCGGTGCTTTAACCACTCGACTACACTGCCGACTAAAATCAATGTTCCTCTTCCAAAACAAAAAATTTAATTACAACTCTTTGCTTCCAACAAACATCCATTAATAATATAATTTTTAAAATTGCTAAGAAGTGGATTCTTCAAACAAAATTTTCTAACAGTTAATTTTTAAATGAAAACAATGTTGAAATTTATAAAACACAAACAATAAGTTCATTAAATTACAAAGAACCTAACTGCACTATTTACATAGTAAAAAAGCATTTTATAATAAAATACAATCACAGAAAAACCTTATCGAAGTTGGCAAGAGTATGAGATGGAGCAGTTGATTTTGTAGGAACAATAGGATGCAACCCTGAAGGAGTGTCAGCAATGACATGAAAATGAGATGTGGGGGGTGGGCCCATGACAGAAGGTTTGGAATCTGAATCCACTTGATAATTTATTAATCCCCATTGTTCAAGAAATGCATGGACTCTAAAAATTACATTTAAAATCTTTAATTAATTCAACCTTGAAAAATAATCATAATGACACAATCTGTATTAAGGTATATTCTTTTACAAGCAGAACAGAAAGAGTAGCTTAAATACTCTTTTTTAATAAAAATCACCTGTAGTTGTAATTTTTTTTTGCTCTCAACTTAGCCAGCAAGGAGACCAAGGACCAATGGGGCATGGCATTTTCTCAAATACTGGTGAAAAATAAGCAATCACAATTTTCTACTTTGAAGCATCTATTAACCTAAATTTTTTTCACCTTGATGGTTATTCCTTTTAACCTTAAAAGTTTGCCAGTTCTCAAAATGTGAAAGAACTTATAAAAAGTTTGGTTTTTGCTTTGCAAAGTAATTTTAGGACATGAAAAGTTATTTTAAATTTCTATGCCAAGAATATCTAAAAGATTTAAACTCATTTACAAAATTAGAGCTTATGAATAGTATTTTGCTGCATTTTTAACAACTTGTCTCTAAATTACATCAGCTAAGAAGTTTCAGTTAAGGGTCAGACACTTTTTGAGACATTTAATAAAAAAATCTTCGAAACAGCACCCAAATAACTTTCAAATGTGTTGTCTTGCATTTATCTGTTTTTGATTATCTCTCACTTTGTTACATAACAAAAATAAGAAAAAGCAAAAAAGCAATTATTATACATATACTTCAGAAAAAAAAAAAATTTCAGAAATAAAAATGTGAAAGCTTTTGGAGTTGTGATTGGTTTGAGCAGTGATAAAGATGTTGCTTTTTTTAAAACAGTCAGATGATTTCAACAAAGATGTCAAGAAAAATGTTGTTTTTTAGGTTAAAGTTACAATTGTTGTAATAAAAGTATTTCTGAAAAACCACAATTGAAAAATTTTGTTGCTTAAATCGCAACTAGAGTAAACGAAATTAACAACTTTGAGGAGCACTTTATGAAGAGATCAAATAAAATAAAGTATGGCTGTATATTTACTGAAGTAGAAGACTTAGCTTTAGCAAAGTCTAAAAGATTATTAAAATATTACCAAGGATTTTTAATTTCATGTAAACCTTGATTTAAATGGAACTGAAAAGCAACAAGTTTTAGAACCAACCTTATTCAGTGCAAGTTAGATGACTCTAAGTACTTTTTATGCTCAGTTACTTTCTCCATTATGTTAAACTTAAAATTAAAACTTTTAATACCTATTAGGTCTACTTTATCATAAAAAGATGTGTCCCATTGGCTCCACACCCTTCTCATTGGTCTCTTATAGGAGGAACCATACTAAATTTTAAGTTAAATTAAATAATCAAAAAAAAAAATGAAAATTCAGTTTTTCTTCTGTTCTATTGATGATGTGATGGTAAAATCATACAAAATAACACAAGAGGTAATTTTTGTTTTAAAACATATTGTTTTTGTTGCATTGGTCCCTGATCTACCCATTTTTTTGTATTTCTGTTTGTTTGCCTCACCATCTTTTTTAGTACTTATAAGTAATTTGGCAGCATAATAAAAAAATATTTTTATTTTCCACAAATGAATTTAGTTTGCTTTGCTTAGCACTGAAAAATAATGTAACAAAACTATGTGACTATTTAACAGAGGTAACCATCAGTGCATCTTTAAAATTAAAAATACAACAGAACTAATTTATTAGGAATCTTTTGCCCCAAATAAACCATTTAAATTCAAAGTAGCTTATAAGTTCACTTATGTTTGAATAACTTTATAGTAATAATTAGTTGGTTAATATTTCTATATATTTTAATTAAATTTTAGGCATGGCATACTTAACACAGCCAACAGTCTGCTTAAGAAAGAAAAAAATTAAAAGGGTCACTTTTTGCTTGTCTTGCAGCAACAGTTGCAACTAGTTTTGAAGAAAGTTACAATTAATTGGCTTACTTTTGCTTGATATTATTATTATTATTTCAAGTTGAAAAACCATACAAATTTAAAAAGTACATTCAAAAACATAAACTATGACCTAGAAAAAATCAATGAACATTATGCAACAGAATATTCATATAACTGAAAAAATTAACTTTGGATTAAATTTAGCAATAAAAAAGTTTCATAAATGTAGCATTAATATTTCAAAATCTGTAATATCAGTTCTCAATTGTAATATCTATTCCAGAATTATTCACTAGAGCTGTTGTAATAAAAGAATAATTATGGTCAAAAGACCTATCACGAATTGCCTTTTTTTTGCATCTACACCAGGGTTTCTAAACTTGTAATTTAATCAAAAACTAAAAGTAGAAACATTAACAATTTTTTAAAATCAGCCAAGCATGAATAAAAGGTGATACACCCTGCAGTTCCAGATTTTCCCGATCAGAATCTGAAGAATCTGATTAAAATAAACTATCATAATAACAATAGTTTCATTAAAAAAACTTGATGATTTTACATGGTTGTTTTAACTACATAAACTTATCAACATTCACCGCATACAAAAAAGATATTTATAAATAAAAAAATTTAATTTTTTGACTAGTAATGCATAATGTACAGTATATAGACAATAAATATAAATAAATAAGAAATTATTGTTTAACTTTTTAATAAGCAATATACAGTATTTTAATAAGAGAAATATATCTCTGGTGAACATGGATTCATAAAATTATTATTAAAATGTTCATTTTTTACCTTGTGACTTAACAGCTTTGATAATTAATGCATTAGTAAGACAAAAATTATATAATAAAAATGCTGTATTTTTAAAATTACCGTAAAATGGAGCACACATCACCAGCAAGATTGCGACGACAACCAGTAGCACTTAAATATTCAACTGGATTAAGTCGATATGTGTCAATCATAAAGTTTCGATAAGCTAAATATATCTCAGGTGTTTTTGATTTGTTTTTTCCATTAAAAAACTCTGGCATTGCTCTGCAAATTTAATAGAATTAATTGTCCGAATAGGATACACTATAGGATAATGCACTAAATTTAATATAATAAACGCTCTCCAAATTTATTAGAATAACATATTAAGCAAATTGAATAATTCTTCATCTCAACAAAAAATTTTATTTATTGTAAATTCAATTGCATTGGATATTACAAAGTTATGCAGAACAATATTGAGAAAAAATAATTTTTTTATAAATAAACCATAAAAAGTTTGATTTTATAACCACCAAAATATTTAATGCTAATCTAACACAAATTCAAAAACAATAATAACTAAAAGTATAAAAAGTGCTTCTTTGATTATCCACAATTATTCCGTCATTATATTTTGGTTCAAATTATTGCTTTTTAAGGCAACATTAAAAACAAACAAACTGTAAAAGTTGGTTCAGACTGAAAGCAGATGTGGAAAAAGCAATCCAAAATTACTGTTTCAGTCTGAATCAAGTTAAAAAGTTGAAATATTGGCAACTTCAATCTGTTTCTGCTAAACACAAAAAATTTTGTGCTTTCCACTTGGTTTGTTTTTTTGTGCTTTCCATACTTTACTTTTTTCATATCAACTTGCAGTCTGAACTGATCTTAGGGTGGTAGGCAGGAACTTGGCTCAACTAAGCTGAGCTTAAGTCTTAATCCTGGATTAGTACATCCAAGCTTAAGTCACTGGCTTAAGCTTCTTGCAGAAATTAATATTAAACTCAGATTTAGTAATTGAGGTTTAAGTCACGTAAATTTACATAATCTATGTAATCACTATGACTACTGTTGATACCATAGTAACAATACATAGTTAACAGAAAAAAGCTTTGGTAAAAACAATTTGTAATAAGAAAAGTTAGTAACTGGTAATTAATTAAAAATAAATTTTTGTACTTTTGATAGAGCTATTTTTGTTGACTAAAATGGCAAACAAAACTTTGCGCAACAATGCAATATTTTTTAAATTAATAAATTTCATTTTACTACAAAATATCCACAAAAAATATATTTATTTTTTTGTGACAAAACCTGATTTTTATACTTTATGAGTAATAAGCAAATACAAATTAATTATTGTTGATTAATAATTACAACTTTTGTGATAAAAATGACTATATTAAAATCAAACTGAATTACAGTATAATTTATTTAATAGTGATTATTACAGCAAAATTCACTTATTGCAATATGTCAAGTGGGGATACAAAGCATGAACTGAAACTGAAATCCGCTTTAACATCTTCAAACAAGAATGACAATTATGTTTAATTTGAAAATGGTGCATGAGGGTTAATATTAGACTATTTAAACCAAGTTGTCATCTTGAGAAAAGCAAACCGGGAATGTCACTGTCAGAAGAATTATATAATTTTGATCTAAGAGACATTGGCGGAAAAAAACCTTGGATGATTATTGGAAGCAATTACATAAGGCAATAAAATAAAGTAACTTTGAATCTACAACACATTGGTGAGAAAAAACAGCTTTTGTTAAAAATGTAACCTCAAATAAGATTGAGTTTGCTGCAACACTGATTAATTTACATAGTACTTAAATATTTTAAATTTAACTTTAATAATTACACATAGAAAATAATTTTGATCAATGAGACATTGGCAGAAAAAAATTTAGTCAAAAATGTAACCAGGAGCACCAGAAGCAGGAAGGAGGAAAAGCCCCCTGCCCCCAAAGAGCGTGAAAAGTGGGGAACTGGAAAGCAATCGCTTTTCAAATTTGCCATTTAGAAAAACTGAGGGTACAGGTAGGCAGATACAAAAGCATTGAGTTGGATTTGCCCCTAAAATCTTAAAAATTTGATGAAAATATCAGATCAAGTAAAGGTGAAAACTTTTTTTCTGGTTCTTGTCCACATTTTAAATTTTTACAAAAATCCAATTTTTTGAACATCAATTGAAAGTGATGAACTTTTTTTTGAGATCATTATAAATTTTGGGACAAAATTACAGATTTTGGAACCCAATTGAAAGTGATGACCTTTTTTTATAGATAAATTATTTATTTTATAGATTTTTGCACTTAAAACAACCACGATTACAAAGCGGTAGTTTTGCAGAACATGCCTTTTTAAAAAATCAGTGATTCCAAAATTTGCTTTTGTCATAAGTGTGTTTTCAACAAAGTCCCTTTTTTCAATTTTGTTCCCCCCTTGGCAAACAAACTCTTGCACCCCTGAATGTAACCTTAACTAAAATCAAGATACATCAAGACTTTACAGTTTACAATTTATATTCCATTGGTACTTAATAGTGTACTAAAATAGTATAATTATCAGAAATATGCCAATGTTGACTTCAATGCATAGAAAATATTACGTGATGAACAGGCAAAGTATTGCAAATATATGCTTGCAAATATATTACCTGCTCATCAGTGAAGTAATATTGTACACAAATACTTGTGCGACTGTGATAGTGTGTACATAGGTAAACATACCAACAATTGGAAGAATAAATTCAACAACATGTTTCAAAATTTCAAAAATTTCAAAATAAAATTAAACTACAAAAAGATCTCCTGAGATATCAATATAAATCCACTCAAAATGAACCTATTTCTGATTCAGCTATTAGTCAACATTTGTTAGCAACAAAATTTGCACAAAAAAAATTTGATACTAACTGGTTCTCTGTTTTAGCTACAGGACAATCATCTTTTCATCTGGCAATGCTTGAAGCCACCTTTATAGAGTCTCTTAAATCCTCTCTTTGTTGCCAGAAAGAGTTTGTCTATAGATTAAAGCTTTCTTGCTTGTGGCATAAGTGTGTAATCAATTGCATGCTTGCTATCTCCAATCAATCAGAGGCACTGTTGCTTTCAATGACTTCCAATACTATATAAACCACAATTTTCTTGCAGTTTATCATTTTTCAACCAATTCTTCTGATGAGAGTTGGCAGAAAAAATTCTCAAGTAAACAGTCTTTTTAAAGACTACCAAATTCTTTACATATATTTATCTTCTACCCATATTTATCTTCTTTTTTTTTTGCCAGAAAATTTCAAGCATTTGCTAAAATAACAGTAAAAAAATTCAGACATTTCAAGATTTTTTCAGCAACTTAATTTTTTGCAGAAACAGAATTTCAAGTTGACAAAAACTTTTGTTTGCATAAATATAATTTCAAGTTTGCACAATATAAACACTAAATTGTAGCAGATTTTTTAGATGTAATTGTTTTTGTAATAAAAATAAACTCAATATCACAAAAACAACAGAATAATTTTTTTCTTTTTTTTTTATTGAAATCGATTAAATTATAAAATCTTGATTTTACATATAAGGCCATCAAAATTTGCCAGAATGTAATAGCCAAATTATTACATCATTAAAATTGTTACAATTAGAAAAAAGCTATAGTACTGCAAGTTTCTAAGTTCAAGACTACTTTAAGGTTGTAAGGTAAACTGTTGCATCACAATTAATAATTTGGGATTGTAAAATTTGACTTACATGAAGGCTTGTTTCTACTATGAGCATAGAATGGAGTATTCTTTGTTTCTTCTATTAATTGTTTTTGCTTTGCTTAGCACTTAAGTGCAAAAAGAAAGAAATAAAAAAATTTACTAAAGGAAACAAAGAATACTCCATTTCACACATGTAGTAAAAATGACCCTATAGCATTTTTCTACTTTATCAAATAATGCAATTAAGCTAGAGACAAAACTGCAATGTTCTTTATAATTTATAATCTTCTGAAAAAACTATGTTACAAAAAGATATGTACAACGTCATTAAAAAACTATGATAAACTAGATATTTCAAAGATATAAAAAACTCCTAATAAAATGACTGTTGCCCAGGCCTCAACAATAGGCATTGGGTGCCACATGCAGGACACAAGCAGCAAATTTGACAAAAGTTCCAAGTTTTATGTTTCTTTTTAAATACGGAAAATATAAATAAAAGTTTTTAGAATCAGTTTGGGCAATTAAAACTCATTTGCCATGTTTAATAGACCTGTCAGACATAGAGAGAACGATATTTAGTGTACAGTTAAAGCATTACATGAAATTCTTGTTGAACATAGTAGGTTATTGAAAATACTATCTTTAAATAAAGCTTTTTTAATTTTGTACAATTTGACAACAATGTCACCTGTGCTTTATGCACAAGATAAACTCATTGGCTTAATACAAATATCAATAAACTACAAACAGAATATGCATTTAATTATTTCATTAGTAATACTATTTCAATACTGACCTTCGCTCAATGGAATGTATGGCATTATAGTCAAACCATGCAGAATAAGATGGAATAATAATATGATGTGTCTGTTCAGTTACATTTTCTTCTCCAGCTGCAAAATTAATTTAACCAAATTTTAATTTAAATTCTGTCAAAAAAAAAATCAACTATTATAGTCACTTATTGTTGTCCAACTGATGAAATATTTTCAGCTTGTCTGCATCATAGATTTTTTGAAATGATTATAATCTAAGCTCTAAAACAAAATATTATATAATTTACTTCTAGACAGTGACAACTTCAATAATTGACAATTACATATTTGTATAAATTTATAAGATATTCTGAAGACAAATCATCATTATCATCAACAGAATAGTTTTAATTTTAAATTCAATTTGGATCTTTTTCCAAAATTTGCCAAATTACCCTCATTTCTTCATCTGATACCTTTTTGTAAACCATTCTCTTGACATCTTCCTCCTCCTGTACCTTAACACCAACTAAAAAAACTCCATTTTTCCATCAAATTTTAATTCTAGTATCATTTTTCTCCTCAAAATATCCAAATCAGTAAACTTCACTATATCACACCAAGCCCAGCAAGACCATTGCATTTTCTAAAACCTTTTCAAAAAATTATGCTGCACCAAGTTTTTCGGTAGCTTATTTAGCTTATTTGACAAGTAGACATGAAAAAACAGCAGTTTAATTAAATAAATAGAGCTAGTATGAGGGTCAGTCAAAAAGTAATGAGCCCTGTTAACTTTAACCGCTTTAACCTTCATATTTTTTCTAGAAATTTTAAGGGTGTTTAGTAAATTTACTGCTTTAAAGATAAATTGTAAAAAAAAATTGTTTCAACGTGTCCACTTTTGGTATTGTGTTTTGGAAATGACGTCATCACTGGATGTCTGTCAGAAGCAGAGAGCTGTGATTGAATTTCTTGTTTCGGAAGGGGAGCCACCAAAACAAATTTTCGAAAGATTGGTAAATGTTTATGGAGATGCTTCATTAGCCTACAGCACTGTGAAAAAGTGGGTATCCAGGATTAAACACGAAGATGATCCAAGTTTGAGTAGCCTCCAGGACAGACCAAGAAGTGGAAGACCATCTTCTGCAGTCAATCCTGGAAACAATGATAAGGTTGAGAAATTGATTAGAGATGATCGCAGAATCACTATTGATGACATTGCTGAACGTGTTGGAGTTAGCCATGGAAGTGCTGTGAATATTGTTAATGAGCTAGGCTTTGCAAAGGTTTGCGCCAGATGGGTTCCGAGGCAACTTTTGGATTTTCACAAGCAAGCCCGTTTTGAAGCTTGTTCGGAGCTTATTGAGTGTCACAGAAGTGACAAAACTTTTCTCAGCCGTATAGTGACAGGAGATGAAACCTGGGTTCATCACTATGAACCTCTGTCGAAAAGATCATCCATGGAATGGCGTCACCCCACGTCCCCAAGAGCCAAGAAATTCAAAAGTCAACGTTCAGCTGGAAAAATTATGGCGACTGTGTTTTGGGACATTGAAGGAGTGATATTGGTAGATTTTATGCCTAAAGGTACTACCATCAACTCAGATGCTTACATTGACACTTTACGCAAACTGAAAGCGAAACTGAGAAGAGTACGACCTCACCTGGACATGTCTAAGGTCTTGCTGCAACACGATAACGCCAAGCCCCATACCAGTCTCAAAACTCGTGAAGTGATTGCTTCTTTTGGATGGACGACGGTAACCCATCCCCCATACTCACCCGACCTGGCACCATCTGACTATCATCTTTTTGGACCATTGAAAGAAGGAGTTAGGGGGCAGCACTTCACTAGTGATCAAGAAGTCAAGCACGCTGTAAGAAACTGGTTAAAAATGCAGCCTGCTGACTTTTACAAGGCTGGCATAGTGTCCCTTGTTCATCGATGGACAGTTGGAATTGAAAAGTGCGGAGATTACATTGAAAAGTAGAACTGAGATCTCCTATCCCTGGGCTTTCTTTTGATGTATGACTTTTGATTTTATTGCAACAAATATGGCCAGGAGAGACTTGGGCTCATTATTTTTTGACTGACCCTCGTATAAACAGAGATAGAATAGAGCATAGTGTGCAAAAAAGTATTAAATCAAATTAAAAAAAATAATAAACTTTAATCATACATAACTTTAGAATGATCAATGGTACTGACAGAACCATTTCATTCAACTCTTTCAACTTTTTTTGGCTGACTCTTATCAGAAGAACTCATTAGCAATGGCAAACTGTAAAGAATACAAGACTTTTATACAGTTGGCAAAAAACAGAAGTGATGGTGTCTCTGATGAGTAAAGAAAAAAGAGAGCATGAGATTGGCTAGTAGCAAGCTCATAAGGTCAAAAGTATTTATCCTGTAGACAAAAAAACTTTGAAAAAATTTTGTTTTTACATGCAACCAATTATTATTTCAACACCATTTAGTTTATTCTTTACTACAGGGGTGACAAAACTTTTTAGTTCAAAGGCCAAATTCAGAAGTTTATTTTGATCAAGGGCCACACTAATATTTACAATACAAATTCATGCCTCAAAGTAGAGATCAAAAAAAGATCTTCACTTTGATTTGTTACACAGTTCACATTGAATGCTTGGTGGGTCATAGCTTGCCTATTCATTATAATGCTGTAAACTGTCACACAAATATATAAACTTTATGAAGAAAAATGGCTGAGGTTTTGCATTCTTATGCTAAACTGCTAATAAAATTTTTCTGACTTTTTTAAAAGCAATGCAGCAACCCCAATAAGCTATTGGTCAACATCTCTACTCTCTGTCTCTTACAAGATCTACAAAAAGCTTATACATGCCTGCATTCAACCAGTTATGCATGCCTGCATTGTACCACTTATGCATGGCTGCATTAACCGCTTGCCAGATTAACCCCAAAATATTCGTTCATTGATTCTCTAGTACTGCACTTTTGAACTATCCTGTATATATCTGTCCAATTCATACCTTAAGGAACTGAACCCATATTTTATTATTATAACTCCAAAATACCTTTCTTGCATGTTTTCTACATTAGTATATATAAAAATTAGTTCCATTTTGACAAGAATTTTCAAAAAAAATCCAGGAAGTTGTTAAACCACTTATGTATGCATGCATTGAACCAGTTATGGATGCCTGCATTGAGTCAGTTATTCATGCCTGCATTGAACCAGTTATGCATGCCTGCATTGAACCAGTTATGCATGCCATCATTGAACCAGTTATGCATGCATGTATTGAACCAGTTATGCATGCCTGCATTGAAGCCATTAAGGGTTGTTGCTTCCTGGGGAGCAAGCTTGGTTTCAAATCAACAGTTGTACATAACACTGTCTGCACAACTACTGAAACTTCAGCCAGATAATCATATAGTCAGAATGATTAAAAATGATGGAACTTATACAAAACCAGTCCAGAATAATTCATTATTGAGCCAATACAATCTGAGCAGTACAGCAGCCTGGGGTAGTAAAAGGATAACCCTCAGCCTCAGTCCTGTAAACTTCTGTCTGACCCAGAGTGGATGCCTTTCCAAACAAAAATGATGACGGGTAGTGGCTCCACTAATTGCAGCATTCTTTTGGAAATTGCAAAGCATTGGAAAGGCTAAAAGTCAATAACATGACTGCACTTTTAGCATATCTCTAAATTGATGGTTATCACTTGAAATCAAATTAAAACATTAAAATTAGTCTTTCATTTAAACAATCAAGGTGTCAAATGAGAGCTCAAACTTGAAAACAATGATAAACTTTTACCATTTGGTCCAGACCTGCCTTATTTAGAGGAAAAACTGAATGCTCACATTCCATTATGGCATTGTGCAAAAAACTATCTACATTGTCACATGACTAAAGAAACTTGGGAGGCTCAGGGTTGGGTGTTAGGATTAAAACAATGGGTGCAGCTGCCTGCATGTCTGGTTTACTTGATGCTGAATACGTTTGCCCAATGAAAATAGGTTTGCCCAAAATAGCTTGGGTGTAATAATTAAATCAAAATTTGAGGTAAGCGATCATGAAAATAACCAAGGGGAGTTTGGCCTTGTACCATAAGAACAGAGCAAGGTATGAAAGATCTATTCAATTTTGATTAAAATTAAATGCATTTTAATATTTTTTGCAGTAATATGTTGTTTACCTTAAGTGATTTTTGTGACATTTTTTCATTTGTAACTAACAGTAACCAGATTGGATTTAACATTATTGCTGTTTGCCAATGTTTCACTGTAGCAGAGTTAACAACAATTCCCTATTGGTCTATTAATCTTGATTAAAAAAACATTATAACAATGAAGTAACCATACCATTTTGTTCACTATCTTCAATATCTAAATCATTCTCATCTATATCACCGATCTCTTGCAGCAAACCACCCTTTATTGGCTGATTTTCTGAATCTTTTTTTGAATTAATCTGAAAAAGTTATTGGGACTCCAGTTTTAAAGTATAAAAATCAAACACTTTCACAAAAAAAAAAAGCAATTAATATGACAATTCAATTGATACAAATAATATTTTATTTGCTTTCTAACAAAGGTTTCAGCAGCACAAAACATGTTTTTTGGAACTTGGATTAATTAGTTTAATGCCAAATTAGAAATATCAAATCTCAAATACTTAATGAAAATTTTAGCATTAATTAAAGTTAAAATTACACACATGTTTAGGAAGCTCCACTTCTTCCAAATTTGGAACTCTCTCAGGTTCCTCCATTTCTCGGGTCAAATCATCATCTTCTTCTCTTTTTTTCTTTGCAGCAGGAGTTGTTGGACGAACACCTGGGTCAAGACATCAAGAAATGTTTAACAAGGTTATAGATTATAAGTTTAATGAGTTGTTTTCTTTTACTTTTATTTTTTTATTTGTTGCATATTTTTTATAACCAGATTGGACTTCCTTGACTTAGTTTTCTAGACATTTTTAATAGTTGGTTGTGAACATAAAATTAAAATACTAATTTTTCAAAAGTTGTAAAAAAGTTTTCTCAGCACCTTGTCTTTCTACAGAATAAGCAGCATACATGACTGCATCCTACTGGAATTGATGGTCAGGTATTTCCATTATGCAGAAAAACAGCCTTATACATAGAGTAAGCACCTGACTCCCAGGAAAGCAACAGAGGCACTAATACATAGGTAAGCAATTACACTGGCCTGCTTCTAGAGATGCCAAGATATTGCTATCTGCTTGTAATTTAATAGAGACATGACTGTAATTTAGAACTGCTTGCCACAACCACCAAACAGGGGAAAGTGCCCTAAAGTGTCTTTTCCAAGGACACAACCAAATGGTGTTAGTGGGTTTTGAACCAAGACCATGTTGATCATAAGTATGGCACTTTAACCACTTGACCACGCTGCCAATTTATAAATGAAGTTTAAGGCTGTAGCAACACATTTTTTGCTGCACTGTTAATATACATCGCAAGTGCAATGATTACTCAATTACTGCTCAAGCAAACAGTGTTTGTTCTTTAGTAAAATAGCAAGCTAGCAAACGGAGAGTGTTATCTTGTCAGCACCTCAGTCAGTGTTTGTCAAGATAGCTAAATTGGTGACCCCGATGCTCAAAATCGAATATTTTGAGAAATGGCAAACGAAAATGCTGTTGCGCTTAAGCTTCTGCCCTTTTGGATTTCTCAACCACAAGTGTGGTTTCAACAAGCTGAAGCACAATTTGCTTTGTGGAATATTACTGCAGATGATACTAAATACTTTTATGTTGTTGCTACTTTAGACCAGGAAACTGCCAGTTGTCGTATCAATTTTCTAGAAAACTCCCCTGAACAAGATAGGTATGGCAGTATTTTTTATTTATTTATTTTTTATTTTATCTCTATATTTATCCTCCTGACTCACAGGAAAGCGACAGAGGCGCTAATGCATAGGGTAGGCAATTACCCCGACCTGCTTCCAGAGATACCAAGATATTGCTGTCCGCTTGTAATTTAATAGAGATACGACTGTAATTTAGAACTGCTTGCCAGGGCCACCAAGCAGGGGAATGTGCCATAAAGTGTCTTTCCCAAGGACACAACAGAATGGTGTGAGTGGGTTTTGAACCAAGACCGTGTTGATCACAAGCCCGGTGCTTTAACCACTCGACCACACTGCCGACTAAAAAACAATTCCTTAGCACTTTTGATCTTTCCCAGCAAGAATGTGCCACCTGACTGCTAAGTCTTCCTGAGCTAGGGGATAGAGAACTGACAGTTTGATGGATGATATGCTGGCTCTCTTAGGCAGCCACTAACCATGTTTTCTTTTCAACTACATTTTTCTTCAATGTCTCCCTGAAGATATCAAAGTTGCTCCAGCATCTAAAACCATCAACAATCCTTGTCAATTAGCTCAAAAAGCAGACATATTATGGCTGGCCAAATCAAGAGACCCAAACATTTCGAGAATTAGCAAGACACCATTTCAATGCTTTAATCAAATCCGTGTCAGATTCTGAAGCATCAACAAATTTTGACAAGACATGTTACTATCATAAACGTTTCGGTAATAAAGCCCTGCACTGTGTTCCACCCTGTCAATTTCAGGGAAATGCCCTGGGCAGTCATCATTAGTAGCCACAGCAACCAGTTCTAATCACAGCTCGTTTTTTATCTATGATTGCATATGCAATCGTTCCTTTTTAGTGGATACAGGCGCTGAGGTGAGTATCCTCCCTCCATCTAGCCATGAGCATTTTTTTAATAATCCAGGCCAGCTCTAGTGGCAGCTAACAGTAGTTTTATTAAAACTTACGGTAAATGAACCATAACAATTGAATTACCCATAGGATGATTTCAACAAACTTTTGTTCTGGCAAACATAAGCAAGCCTCTTTTAGGGGCGAATTTTTGAGAGCAAATTCCTTGTTAGTTGACATGCAGCACTATTGCCTGGTAAATGCTCGGTCATTTACTAGCACCCCTCTTTGCAAAACAAATATGTTAGCCCCTCATCTAAATGCCATCTTCACCTCAACTAACACTGATGCCCAACTTCTTGCTGAATTTTCCCAGATTTCTATGCTGCAATTTTTCCAAATTGAACCCAAACATAATGTTCAACATTTTATTGTAACCCATGGACCCCCAGCCCATTTTCCTGCTTGATGGCTTTTGCCTGAAAGGCTTGCACTTGCTAAGCAAGAATTTAATAAAATGCTGGATATAAGCATAAATCCGTCGTTCCTCAAACCAGTGGGCCTTGCCACTTCACTTAGTACCCAAATCTTCTGGTGGCTGGCAACTATGCTGCAATTATCATCGCCTTAATGCAGCCACATTACTAGACCACTATTCTCTCCCACATATTCAGGATTTTGCAGCACGTTTAGACGGTGCAAAAATATTTTCCAAAGTTGACCTAATCTGAGGCTACCATCAGGTTCCAGCAGCAGAAGCTGACGTTTGCAAAACAGCAGTCATAACCCCATTTGGTCTATTTGAGTTTCTTTGCATGTTTTTTGGGCTTAAAAACACTGCCCAAGCATGTCAATGGTTAATGGACATGATTTGTCAATTACTTAATTTTGTCTATGTTTATTTTGACGATATCCTTATTGCTGGTTCCTCACATCATGAGCATCAAAAACACCTCAAAATCTTATTAAAAAAACTTCTTAGTCATGGCCTATTAATCAACCTTGAAAAATGTGAATTCAGGCATACACATCCAGATTTTCTTGACCATTGCATTGACAAAACTGGTTCATGCCCACTCACTACTAAAGTTGATGCTATTCATAATTTTTCCCCTCCCAAAAGTACAAAAGATTTACATAGGTTTATTGGCATGATTTATTTTTATCATCACTTTATCCCTCTGCAGCTAAATTAAAGGATCCACTATATCATGCCATCGCAAATAATAATAAAATTTTGCAATGAAGTGACTCTCTACAAACCTCATTTACACAACTGAAACAAGCCCTTGCCAATGCAACATTGTTGTATTGGCAAGGGCTGTTACTGTGGATGCCTTGGACGTCGCTATTGGCACTGTACTTGAGCAATTCACTGATGGTGCTTGGCAACCATTGGCGTTCCTTAGCTGTATGCTTCACAAACCAGAAGTCAAATACAGTGCTTTCAATTGTGAACTGCTTGCTATTCATCTTGCCATTTGTCATTTCTGTTATTTTATAGATGGCTGATGTTTTGTAATTTTTACTGATCACAAGCCATTCATGTTTGCTTTTTCTAAAACTTCTGATCCTTGGTCCACTCAACAGCAGTGCCATCTCTCAGCTATATCAGAATATACTATGGATATTTGCCATATTGCTGGGAAGCAGAACTTTGTGGCAGACACACTGTCTTATCCAACTATCACTTTTCTTTATACCCCTCAAATTAATTTGAACTACCAGGACATGGTAGCAGATCAGGTGACCTTAAAAGTGCAGGCCTACCGCACAGCCATAAAAAGTATTTGGTTAGAAGATATTCTGATTGGAAATTCTAACATTTCTTTACTGTGCAACGTATCCACTGAAAGACCTTGGCCAATCGTTCCGATTTCTTGGAGGAGGTGAGTTTTTGATGCAATTCATGGTTTGTCTCACCCGTCCATTCAAGCCACACACAAACTCATCGCTTTCAAGTTTGCTTGGCACAGTTTAAAAAAACAAGTTGAGCTATGGACCAAGCAATGACTAGCTTGTCAAAAAACCAAAATCCACGCCATGTCAAAGCATCTATCATTTCTTATCCCCCTCCTGGCAGATGTTTTGATTGTGTAAACATAGACATTGTCAGACACTTAGCACTGTCGAAAGGAAACTGTTTCCTTTTAACCATGGTGGATGGTTTCACCAGGTGGCCCAAGGCAACTCCTCTTAAGGAGGTAACAACCTTAGCCTGCACAAAAGCTTTTGTTGACACTTGGGTTTTCTGTTTTAGAGTGCCCACTCACCTTTCAAGTGACAGAGGCCCACAATTTATTTCTCACCTATGGTCCTCCATTCATCAACTGTTAGGCATCTGTCTTCACCACACCATGGCTTATTACCCACAAGCCAATGAACTTGTGTAAAGATTTCACTGGCAACTAAAAACAGCTTTGATGACGCATCTAATGGGTGCAAATTGGGTTGATGAACTCCAATGGGTTTTGCTTGGTATTCACACCATGCCCAAGGATATAAACTGCTCCACAGCAGAACTTGTCTATGGCAGCCCCCTTACAATGCTGGGAGACTTTATTCCCAGTACAAACAAGCCCCCAAACGCTTCTTTACCGCTTCCCTGGCTCCAACAGGCTATCAGTAACTTCAATTTTACACCTATTTTGCAACATGGTGTAGCACCATAACACATGCCTTGTGAACTTTTCAATAGCCTACATGTGTTTAGTCAACATGATTTGCACAGACCACCACAAACACCACCCTATGAGGGACCATATAAGTTTTGCAACACAGAACCAAGTCTTTTCAGATTGATGTTGGTGGCTGGAAAGAAGCTATTTTTGTGAATTGTATCAAGCCTGCTTTTATTGACATGACACTTTGGTTCAACTTGGTCATCCCAAGAAATGAGGAAGACCACCAAAATTATAACAATGCATTTGCTTGTTTCTTTTTCTTTTGTATTTGTTTTATTTGTCCACAGTCATCTTTCCGCAAGTGCACTTTTTGGGGGGAGATGTAGCAACCTATTTTTTGCCCCACTGTTAATTTACATCACAAGTCCACTGATTACTCAATTACTGCTTTAGCAAACAGTCTTTGTTCTTTAGTAAAATAGCAAGCTGGCAAATGGGAGTGTTATAGTCAGCGTTTGTCAAGATAGCTAAAAGGCTGCCTTTAATTCATTTACTTTGCTGCATCCAACTAGATCACCTTTCATGGAATAGAATGGTTCTTGTTCTTGTTGGTCCCAGTATTTGGATATTCTTACACCTTCTTCCAAAAGATTCCATTGTTCAAGTCTACAGCAACCTTAAGTTTGGATAACTTCAAATCTTACATAAGGTCATGAAATTCAACTTGAGTTATGAGATGTGCTTGTAGGGAAACAAATGGTGCAAAGCAGGATTTCTGCAACATTGACAATCCACCATTACTTGTAAAACTTGCACTTTGTTTATCACCAGAATCAATTGCAAATTCTTGAGGTGCCTCAGTTACAGGTGATCTTTTTCCATATGGTATTGAAAAAATTCATAATAGAATATTAGGATATTGAATATTTTGCTTTTTTCTTGACAAGCCAATTGGTGAGGTCATGCAAAATAGCAGTTGCTGCTGTGGTCAGTGAGGTCTTTCCAAACCATTGGCAGAGCAAAGGGCATTTACTTCCTCTTCTTGCATAGTCATTGCCAAAGGTTTTGGCACAAGTGTTATTCATATGTGAGGGGCCTAACTCTTGTCCTGATCACCAATTTTGCACCCAAAATACAAGTGGTATGCTTTTCAGACTAGAAGTGTCATGCTGCACTTTTGGGAAGCAAAAAGTTATTTTACCACAAATGTAACCAAATGTTTTGTTTACACATTTTTGAGGCATTTTCAAAAAAACTAAACATATCACAACTTGTAACAAAAAAGCAATCTAAGACAAACTTTAACTACTGGTACACAAATGTAAAAAAATAAAACAAACATCACTTTTCCCTATGACAAACATCTAAATGTGCAACTTTTAAGCAAAGTGGGAGGATATATCAAGCTCAAGTGCTTGAGTTGCAGATAGAATTCATCTAGCACATGATGATAAAACTTCTTACATAAAATCTAAGCAGTAGCCTACAATGCTATAAAAGAATTGATATGAAAATAAGCAAACTATTCTCTGCATAGGTCCACATAAAACAAATTTTGGCTTAGTGTTGTATCCTGAAAACTAAAACTAATTAACAAATTTTAAGCCAATATTCATGCTCAGCAATCTACAAATTAGCCAATTGACATCTACAAAAATTGACCTGATTTGTTTCCAATCAACACTTTCCCAGTTTTTTGCCATTAATTTAGATTGCTAGCTTTGGACTATACTGATATTCACAAATAATAATTCCATACCATTTTATGAGAAAAATCACTCAAGCTATTGCATATAAAAAATTTTCTCAGTTGTTTACAACTTTGTGTCTCAACTAATTAATTTTCATCTTAATCCGAAATTTTCTACTAGATTTTTCCAAAAGTCAAACTTTATCTTTTTAAAACTAAAAATTTTTTTTTGTCAAAAAATAGTTTATCTATTTGATAACTCTAGTGTATCAAACACATGCACAGAGAATATCATATCAAACCTTTTTTGTTTTTCTTTTTAGAAGATTCTGGTGAAGGTGATCGCTGCTTGGATCTTTTCTTAGTCAATGGCTTTTTGCGATCCATATCAGTTTGACTTGATGGACTATCAGCTTTTTTGTATATGTAACCTATAATGCAAATAAGCAAATTTGTTTTTGAAGCATTGTAATGAAAAATTTAAGATGAAAACAATACTTAAATAATATCAATACTGCTTCCTAGTATTTTCCACTTATAGTCAAGTATACAGCCTTTAAGCAAAAGAGGAGTCACCTCTGATCTTCTTAAATTATGTGGAGAAGAAAGTGTGAAAAGATTAAAGGGCATGGAAAATGGTTTGTTATATGGAAATGTCTCAAAGCTGGAAAATAAGTGAAATTTTACCTCTTTATAAAAGGGAGATGCTAAATGTTGCAGCAGTTACAAAAGTGTAAAATTGTTAGAACATTGGATGAAAGCTGTAAAAAGAATTTTTGAAAAGTTGTTGAGAAGCAAGAAGAGATTGATAAAATGCAAATGAGATTTAAGCCTAGAAAAGGAATAGATGCAATATTTTCAGTAAAACAGATAATAGAGAAGTACAAGGCAACAGGGAGGCACATCTTTGTGGTATTTGTAGACTTGGACAAGCATTTAATGGATTGCCAAGAAAAGTTATCTGGAGAGCACTTTGACAAAAAGGTCTGGTGGAAAAGGAGATTCAGCCATAATTGAAATGTATAAGAACTCAAAAATAGCAGTGAGAATGGAAGGAGTGAGACTAGAATGGCTTGATGTGAATGTCAAAGTTCAAGTTTAAATCTTTTTCTGTTTGCAGTTGTATTGAATGAAATAACTAAAGTAAGATATAGACTTTACAAAGAAATCTTTAATGAAAATGACTTGGTGCTTCTTGAAGATGACTGGAAGGGATGGGAAAAAGATATTTAAGATGGAAGCTTTTAAAAAAAGAGTTAAACGTGAATGTAAGTAAAACAAAAGCCTTTTATAATGAAAAGAGAGCAACAGAGATATTGGGCACCAAATATCCATGAGCAATTAATTTATGGAAGGAGTGTTGCAGTTAATTCTGGATAATGCAGGAAATGCATAATATGGGTGTATAAGAAGTGGTTTGGAATTAAGGTAAAAATATTTTAGTGCAATATGAGTGAAACAAACCAGGTAGCTGCAGGTTTATTAATAAGTGAAAACATGGCTGAAGGTTTGATTAAAAAAGTAGAGATGCTTTGCTATCTTGGGTATGTTGTGTCTATAAAAGGTAGAGTTCAAGAAGTAGTGATTGCAAGAATAAAGAGCTGGATGGAAGAAATTTAAGAATGTCGCAGGTGTGTTATGTAAGGTTTGCCAGTATATTTACTAAGTAAGGAAGCAGAATGCTGGCCAATAAAAATAAACAATATAAGAAGAACAGAGTCCATCTAAATGAGAAAGCTTTGAAAGATATATGGCAAGACACAAAGAATAATGTAAAAAGTGAGCTAATACTAAAGATAACTGGTATTGAACCCTTGAAAAAATTTTTGAGAAGTGAAAGACTGAGAGGGTTTGTTTGGAAATCTTAAAAAGATGAGAAAAAAAAAAGATTTAACAATAGCTATAAAAATTACAATAAAAAGTAAGAAGACCTAAAAAACGATGAATGGAGGTTATTGATGAAGACATGAAAATAAAAGGTTTACAACAACAATTAGCAAAGAAAAAACAAAAACAAAGCCTTGGCTGCAAGAAACAACTAACCCTTATTATTAAGGAAAATGTATTGTGTCCTTTACTTTGGACAAAAATGGAGATGATAAAAATAGACATAACCTAGCTCAGTTGTAAGACAATAAAATGTGTAAATATGATTGTAATAGTGACATTACAGAATCCAAGATTTTTAAAGCATCCCATTTGTAGCTATTAACTAATATAATAGCTATGACAAATATATAAAACTTTTTTTACTTTAACAACTACACCTGTTCTCCAATTTTAACTATATTATTACCAAAATAGCTTTTTATAATATTTTTCTGGATTCATAACCTTAATCAAAACCTTGTGATTAAACTTTTATTTATTTATAGATTTATGAAATTTATTTATTTATAAATATCTGAGAAAAGTTTTGTGGAAAACAAAAGCAAGAAACAAAACAACTTAAAGAGGGCCTCTAAGTCACAATAAGTCATTTTTGTTCATAAAACTAACCCAGATCCCCCTGCAATTACTATCGCTTCTTGAGAGGTCCTTTATCTCTTGGTTTCTTTTTTAATCCATCTTGGTGCTAAAAAGGGGATTCAGGGTTAGTTTCACCAAAAAAAATCACTTATGGTGACTTCTTGAAAAGACCCAAAAGAATGGCAATAACATTACAATAAATCAATAATGAAATGATAAATGTTTTGTACATTAATTTTTGAAACCCAAATAATTATCATGAAAGAGAGCCAATGCATTAATATTAACAAAGAACTTTTACTAACCTACCATATTTATTCGAGTATAACACACAACATTTTGTACCAAAAATGCCAACAAAAAGCTCGGTGCGCATTATACATGAGCGTGCATTATATTCGAATAAATACGATACATATATATATTATTAAAAATGATTATTGGTAGCCATTGCAAAACTACAAATTTGAAAAAAACCAAACAATTAAAACTTACTCATTTTGAAAGTCTTTTTTGACAAAGAAAATTAAAAAAAAGAATCAATATTTATTGTAAAATATATATTTAAATAAACTAGATACTGTAACAAGATTTAAAGCTATTGTAAAAGTAGATCGATCTTTTTCGCAGCATGCTCAATGAAAAAATCAAAGCTCTACATACACAATTCAATATTTGAATATATATAAAACAATAACAATTAAGCAAGCCAAGCAAAATGAAGTCAAATCTCAAGAATTATGCCAATTCCATACTATTACATTTATTCAAAACAACTTATCCAGCACAAAAATAGGAATTTGTATATAAAATTCACAAATTGTTATATAAAAAATGACTAATTACATATTTGTGGTATTGCATGAACAAAATAAATAAATAAAGCTGTAATATACAAAGAATATGCCAGTGTTGCTTGAAAAGGAGTAGGAAAAACCATACATGTAAATAGCCACCCAGTCAACTACTCCTGTTAATAATTATTCCACAATCAACTCAATTAAAATCACAATATAAAAGTCAAAATTTTATTGGAACCGATAAGACCGCTACATAATTTCATCTATTTACCATAACTCACTAGCGGCCATTAATTAAGAATAACTCTGTAATACAACCAAAAACAGCAAAACAGCAGTGCATCCCTGTACTAAGACGTTTAACAAAGTTAAAACTAATCATTGTTGTCTCAAAATCTGATTTTTGTCTACAAGTTTGTTTCTTTATCTTTGGTATATCTGCATTTCGATAAATTTTTCACTTTACTGCTTTAGTATAATATCTTTTTTAAACTACGCTTTCTTTATTCAGCCCATATAATATTTTTTTTATATTGATTTATTGCATAACCTAGAAAGTCGTTTATGACATCTCTGTTTTGCCACACAGCAAGTGACCAAACAAATTGTGGCAACTTCAAACATAAATTTGTTATTAATTTAAGCCTATATAAACAAATAAAAAATTACAATCAATTCCGGTTCATGTTTGAAGAATAATTCCCTAATGCAGTGGTTTTCAACCTGTATCATACTGTGGCTTACTTTCCAATCCAAGGTAACTTAACGACCCACTTCGGTGAACAGAATATAATTTCTGTCGCAAAAATCTGGTGATCCCTAAAAAAAAGATCTTGGAATTTGTCTGCGATTTCTGAATTTTCACCCAAAACATACAGTAGTAATTTCTAAAAAAAGAATAAAAGGGTTTTCACTAAGAATTTGTTTCCGATTTTTCGATCATGATGTTATCATTATACGTACAAGTCTCATATTGCTTTCATTCCGATTTATGCTCTGTGACCCACTGAAAACAGCGCCATGGCCTACAAGTGGGCCATGGCCCACCGGTTGAAAACCACTAATGGTTAATACGGGTTACGGATTTGGCACGGTTACTCTAAATAACCAGTGTTGGTAGTGTAGGCAATGTAGGCAGTGTATAGGCAGTGTAGACAGTGTAGGCAGTGTATAGACGGTGTATGAGCAGTATAGACAATGTAGGTAGTGTGTAGCTGTGCTTACACAGTACTTTTTCTACCTTCGCGATACACGTCTTGTTTCTTGAACACACTTTTTAATAATAATTCAACACGAGCCATTCTGTTGTGTTCTTGGGAAAGACACTTTACGGCACTTTCCTCTGCTTGGTGGTCTTGGCAAGCAGTTCTAAATTACAGTCATATCTTTACTAAATTACAAGCGGACAGCAATATCTTGGTACCTCCGGAAGCAGGTCGGGGTAATTGCTTACCCTATGTATAGCGCCTCCGTCGCTTTCCTGCGAGTCAGGAGGATAAATATAGAGATAAAAATAAATAAAAAAAATAATAAACGAAGTGTGAGTAGATAAACAAAATCATTGTCCAATCGTAAACGCTTTCACACGTGCATGCACACCCACGTCATTCGTCACAAGAGTCTTTCGAGAGCCGATTGGTCGCCACATGGCTCCCCCCCAGCGTTGCCGTACCACTGTTGTACAGCAGCGATATAGTCTTTGACGATATGTGGCGGCGGTTGAACTAATTGTCCACTGCGTGTAGTTGTGACGCCTAGCGATTTATTGGGGAGCGAAGAGGAAGGCATCGAAATATCTTCTTCTTGGTTGTTGAGCTGTGGTGGATATCTTCCGGTGGCCAGGTATGCTGTTTTGAGACGGTCAACTGAAATGTTCTCTGCTCATCCATTTACGTTAAGGGTAAAAAATTTCTCAGATGTAGAAATAATTCGGTATGGTTCTTCATAAGGTCTTTGTTGGGGTGTCTTGTGTTCGTCGATTCGTACATAAACGAAATCTGTCTGGTCAAGAGAGGGTGGGTAATATGGTAGTGTGTCGGTGGTGGTGGAAGGGCTTCGTGCATCGATTTTTGCAGGTCGCGAAAAAACATGGTTGAAGGTTGTAGGGGAAAAGGTGGGGTGGGGTCAATGAATTCACCGGGGATACGTAGAGTAGATCCGTACACTAATTCGGCGGGAGAACAACCCGGTTCTTCACGCCAAGCTGTTCGTTTATTTTTATTTTTTTATTTATTTTATTTTTATCTCTATATTTATCCTCCTGACTCGCAGGAAAGCGACGGAGGTGCTATATATAGGGTAAGCAATTACCCCGACCTGCTTCCGGAGATGCCAAGATATTGCTGTCCGCTAGTAATTTAAGAGATATTACTGTAATTTAGAACTGCCTGCCAGGACCACCAAGCAGGGGAAAGCGCCGTAAAGTGTCTTTCCCAAGGACACAACAGAATGGCGCGAGTGGGTTTTGAACCCAGACCATGTTGATCATCAGTCCGGTACTTTAACCACTCGATATAGATTTCGATTCGTAAATCAAGGAGTGTAAAAGGTAGGTGTTCCATCCAATGTGGAGATGTAGTGCGGGCTTTAAGGGAATCTTTGAGCTGTCGGTGCAAACGTTATACCATGCCATTAGCTTGTGGATGGTAAGCAGTGGTGTATTGTTGTTTAATACCAAACATTTTATTTAGGTTTGACCATAAAGATGAAGTAAATTGTCGATCTGATGTGATATCTGCCGGTACCCCAAACCGGGAAATCCATCCTCGTATGAGAGCATTTGTGCAGGTGAATGTTTTTGCGTCGGGGAGGGGAGTGGCCTCGGGCCATCTGGTAAATCGGTCAATAATGGTGAAGAGATATGTCATTCCTTCGCTTGGGGGATGTGGACCGACCAAATCTACGTGGATGCTGTGAAAACGCCCTGTTGGTTGGGATCTGTGAGAAAGTGGGGCTGGGATATGGCGGTGCACTTCGGCTGCTTGGCAACCCTGGCATTTTCGGCACCATCTGTGAATGTCACGTTTGAGGCTGTGCCATACGTAGCGGTCTGCAATTGCCCGTTGAGTAGGACGTGGTCCGGCGTGAGCTAAAGAGTGTATAGTTTGGAAAACTCTGTAGCTCCATTCTTTTGGAAGCACGGGACGAGGTTTTCCAAATGATATGTCGTAGAACAGAGAGACGTCGCCAAACGATATATCTCGTAGAAAAAGATTGGTTATTGAGGTTCGGTACGCTGCAATTTTTTGTGAAGCTGCTTGGTCGTTAGCTATAGTTGTCGGAAATCAATAGGAGGCAACGTGATCGTGTTGATTCTTGAGAGTGTATCGGCTACCACGTTGAATTTTCCTTTCACAAGTCGTATGTCAGTGGTGTACACTCGGCGATGAACGACAGGTGGCGGGATTGACGGGCTGAGCGGTCAGCATCGTTAGAAATGCGAATGTCAATGGCTTGTGATCAGTGTACAAACTAAAGGACTTGCCCCCTACGAAATGTCGAAGGTGGCGTACAGCCTGGTACGCTGCGAGTAGTTCTCTATTGAAGGTACTGTATTTCATTTCTGTAGACGACAAGTTTCTGGAAAAGAAAGCGATGGGTACCCAGTAACCGTGGTGTAATTGTTCAAGTTGAGCTCCTATGGCCAAGTCAGGTGCATCTACCGTTATGCTGGTAGGTGAGTTTGCCTGAGGATGGTGTAGTAAGGTGGCATGTGCTAGCGCTGCCTTGGCGTTTTCGAAGGAGTCCTAACATTCTGTAGTCCACGCAAGTTCTTTGCCTCGGCCGGCCGACGCAGCATGCAGAGACGCAAGCCGCGAGGCAATGGTGGGGAAGAAGCGATGATAGAAATTTATCATGCCCAAAAAACGTTGAAGGTGTAGCGTTCTACTAACTACAGTATAACTGCTTAAAACAATAAGCTCAAAACAGCTGCCTTTTTATTAACATAACGAACAACGATTGAACTGTAGCAATACACGAGGCAAGGTTACAACATACGAGTATTGTGATGTCATAATATTCTACAAAAGGAAGAACGAGAGTTTGGCGTGGGGAAATTGCGAATAGTTTCAATACGGCTCGGGAGAGGTCTCACACCTTCGACTGTGATTAGATGTCCTAAATACGCGAGTTCTTGAACGCCAAAAATGCATTTTGATTTCTGAATTATTAATCTGTTTGACGACAACAATGTGAAAATCTGTCGAAGGTGGTCGTATTGTTCCGCCGTTGATTTACTAGCAACTAAGATATCATCTAGATAGACGAAAACAAAATCTAAGCGTTGGAAAATGCTGTCCATAAGTCGTTGAAAGAGCATCCGAAAGAATTCCCAGAGGCCAAAACTGGTGGCGATTGCGGTCTTGGCGATTGAATTTTCGGCCGTAGGAATTTGGTGATAACCGCGAATGAGGTCTATTTTGGAAAAAATTTTTGCTCCGACCAGTCGTGTGTTGAAATCGTGAATGTGAGGTAGCGGGTAACGATCGTCGATGGTAATTTGGTTAAGGCGGCGATAATCGCCGCACGGTCTCCATCCCCCAGAGGGTTTAGGCACCATGTGTAGTGGGGCGGACCAGGGTGAATTGGAACGGCGATTTATGCCTGCCCGCTCTAATTGCTGGAATTCAGCTTGTGCTAGGGCTAGTTTTTGGGCAGTTAAACGCCGAGGTCGTGAATGTACTGGTGGGCCAGTAGTGACAATATGATGTTCCACATCGTGTTTACTCACGTGGTTTTGTAGACTGGGGGCTGAAATTTATGGAAATTGTAACAGTAGTTGATTAAAGCGGCTAGTTGCGCCCAGAACGAAACTGCAGTGGCTGTTCGGTGCGCACTCAGTATATGCAGCAAAAATGTTGCCGTGATTTAAATCGGCAAGTCGGCGTCCGCGTAAATCAATGGCGGTGTTGTTGGCTGTGAAAAAATTGGCACCAAGTGTGGGGCGAGCGACGTCGGCTAAGTCAAAGTTCTGGTGATAGCGCTTTCCTTGTCCTATGGTAAAAGTAATAACGCGCTGTCCCCATGTGTTGGTTTTGGAACAGTTGGCCGCTGTGAGGTTTTCGGTAGGTGTACGTTTGCGCTTGTCGTTTGAGGAAGCAGGGAAAACGCAAACGCCAGTACCGGTATCTACTAGAAAAGATGTCCCTGTGATACGATCCCATACTGACAAGGTGTTAGTTTTAGTTAAGCCGACCGCCGCGGTTATTGGCGGCCGGCTTGCCCGTTTTCCTGTACGGTCATTGACGATGATGTTTTAAAGAACGTGACTCATTTTCGGAATGATATAATTTAATATACAAAACGAAAATGACGAAATCGTTCGTCTGTAAAATAAAAGAATAAATAACAACATAACTCAAAACTAAACACGCTACTAAACTAGAGCTTAAACTTACTGAACTAGCGCTTACTAAGTCAGAACAAAACTGTACAGACAAGCGATATAAGGCAGAAAACAACTATACAGACAAACGATATTGTGACGCAATAGTACGAACTAAGCCATAGCATTTGTACAATGTTGTCACTGGGAGTAAACTCGCGAAAGGGTAGCTGGGTTTGCAAGTACGAGCGTTAGGGCCAAATTTTTTATGGTAGTAGCAGATAGTGGGTTGAGTGGAGGGATTAGTTTTGGGTTTGTATTTTGGTTGTAAGTTTTTAAAATTCCTGGGGCTTAACGCCGATACCGAGTTAATAGGTAGTAACTCGTTAGCTTCTATAATTCGGTCTGCAGCTGAAGCTAACACCTGTAGATTTGGAAATTTTTGAGTCGCTAGAATCGCGCGAACCTGCGACGGAAGTTGTGCTAAAAAAATGCTCGCCGAAGAGTGTCGGCGTCATTGTTGAGAGACTCTAGATAGCGTAAGAATGCGGAGGACTTCTTGTCCCCAAGCCCTGAAATATTAAGGAACTCGGCGTCTTTTTGCAGTTGGGATTTGCCAAAAGCGTTCAGCAGAGCTGTTTTCAAGGCGTTATATTTTCCTTGTTCTGGTGGATTTAAAAAATAGTTTTAATTTCTGCGGCGGCGCGATTGTCTAATTGTTCCGATGATAAAAAGTTTTTGAAATTTTGTAGCAAATTTATTCGGTAACTTAGTACGTTATTTAATCGTCTACCTTTTCGGCGCCTGTAAAGAAGGCCTCGCCGATAACACAATCGCGGTGTCTACTAAACGATAAAATTCTTAATCTTCTTGCTGGATCTGACCTTCGAACCAGCGACAGCAAAAAATATAGTCTAGCTAAATCACAGCTCAGACTACCACAATATCTTCTTTATTAATAAATTATGCTCCAATCCACTTAGGAGCCCGAATAGTATAAATCAACAGTAAATACAGGTTCAGCAGCTTAATTCTTCAATAATCACGTAGACAACCAAAGACTTGCGACCAAAAAACTATGACTTCACACAGTTAACAATTTTCCAATTTTAAGTTACCACAACGAATCATAATACTGCTTTCCAGCGAGTCTTATATATACCAGTCGGTAAGGTTTCTCGATCGTTCTGAAATTTACTCAAATCAAAAACAACTATTACGTCATAGTCAAAACAGGTCAAGCGGATAGTTCTGAAAGTTACTTCAAGGTTCGTGAAATTAAGCAGTGTTGCCATTTTCTTATAAATAAATGTAAAATATTTAAATTACTGGATCAACTAAATAATATGCCCCCATTAATGATCAATTAAATAATATGCCCCCAGAATTTTATCAACTAAATATTATGCCCCCAGAATTTTATCAACTAAATAATATGCCCCCATAATTTTATCAACTAAATAATATGCCCCTGGGGGCATATTATTTATATAACAAAAATATAAATTATTAAAATAGAAGAAATAATAATAATTATTAAAATAAATATGTTAATTTTTAAAATAAAAAATAATTCAAACATCACATCATCATTTATTCAGAATAATAATTCTTTACAAGATCAATCAGTTTTTCAAAAGGATCACCAGGTAAATTATCCCTCCACATAAATTCATACAAATAATCTTGAAGATAAATTCTTTGTATTCCTTTCATTTTCTTTACTCTTAATTTGTTCTTACTCCAGTAAGACTCAACATTTTGAGTATGGACACCAGTTTGTGGAGATACAAAATTGAGAGAATGATTTACTGTATCATGCTCATAACATAATGATTGAAGATTAGAATAGGCTCTCCATTCATCACTATGGATAATTGAACCTGGTCTAACATACCTAGTTATTAATGGTTTGAGTGTTTCAGCTCTTCTGTTAGGAACTACTATCATAACACCTCTAGCTGGTGTGTATGATGTATCTACAATACCAAACACCCAAATCTGTTCAGAAGCAACTCTGCCACGATGGTATTTTTGTTTTGGAACAAAAAGACTTTCATCAATCTGGCATATTACTTGATCACCACTTAGCCTAAGAGGATTTCTTTCCCAATATAAAGAAACACAAGACCTCAACTTTTGGAAAATTTTAATAATCACGGGTGTTGATATTGTCAGGGACTTCTGGACCATACTGATTTGTTCTTCATTACTCCAACGGTAAAGGAGGTCAAGCCAGGTCTGTAGACTTATGTTAGATAATGAAAATAAGGAATAAGAACGTATAGAACTTGTTGTTTTATATTTTCTACAAACCTTATTTTGGCATTTCCAAGCATATTGGTCTATTGAAGATTTCTTCTGTACCCAAACCATCTCCTGATTACAATAATAACAATCCAACTTTGATCTTAAAACACCTTTCATTTTAAAATAATTGATAATTTCCAATGTGTTTCCTTGGGAAAGTAAGTTTCTAATAGTGTTTTCATAATTTGTAACCATTTTAAGGTAAAATTTAATAAATATCACAATTATATATACTATTTTGTATTTAAAATTTTATCACTAAAAAAATTTAACCAAAATACTGATCAAATAAATAATTTACTTAAATTGTGATCATATAAATAATATGCCCCCAGAATTTTATCAATTAAATAATATGCCCCCAGAAATTTGTCAACTAAATAATATGCCCCTGGGGGCATAATATTTATATGATCCAAATTACTTATAAAACCGTTATTTCTTAAGCTATTTGAGCCGGACCAAAGCGAAATCAAAGAGATTTTTTATGAGATTGTGAATCTACATAATGTGGGCAATTTTTAGGAACGGAACACTAATGCTGTAGTAAAGTAGTCAAATTTAATTTGATCAATGATTATGGATTTAGATCTAAATTGTGCTTCCGCTTGAAGAAACCAGATCTTTGGGTCGTCTGTCCAAAACTCTGGAAGTTTAACTGCTACAGCTTGAATCCCTGACGTTGACAAAGCATTGTCTGTTAACTTGCTGACTGCTTCTGTTAACTGTATTAAAATTTCGCTGTCTGCTGACATACTAATGTTTAGCAAAATTGATCTAGTTAATAGTCTGTTATTAGAAAAATTTGGGCGGGTTCTGGCTTCCAGGGTCACCGATGTAGCTGTGCTTACAAAGTACGTTGTCTACCTTCGCGATACACATCTTGTTTCTAGAACACACTTTTTAATAATAATTCAACACGAGGTGCGAGTACATAAACAAAATCATTATCCAATCGTAAACGCTTTCACGCGTGCATGCGCACACGTCATTCGTCACGAGAGTCTTTCGAGAGCGGATTGGTCGCCACAAGTGTATAGGCAATGTAGGCAGTGTATATACAGTGGAGGCAGTGTATAGGCAGTCTAGGCAGTGTATAAGCAGTGTAGGCAGTGTAGACAGTGTAGGTAATATATAAACTGTACAAGCAGTGTAGGCAGTGTATAGGCAGTGTAGGCAGTGTAGGCTGTGTAGTAGAGAAAGATAGGTGGTGGTGAAGGCTGTCACTTTAAGCGGCGAAAAGCCTATCACTTTATCCGACTAATTCGGTTATACCATTCTGTAGTAAGACATAGTTTCAACTATTGTTTTCTAAATAAACTTTTCCTTCATAATTATTTATAATATAAAAAAGTTACAACTGACTATAAAACCGGCCTACAAAAGCACCGGCCCACTGGGAAAATTCCCAAACTCCCGGCGGCCTAATCCACCCATGCCTCACACTGCCTATACACTGCCCACACTGCCTGCTCTGCCTATACACTGCCTGCACTGCCTACACTGCCTATATACTGCCTATATACTGCTTATATACTGCCTATACACAGCCTACACTGCCTATACACTGCCCACACCACCTACACTAGGGTACCTCTAAATTACCCTATTACACCCACCACCTAAATTCTAAATACAGGTTTCCCATAGAGTCGGTAGTTCTTCTCCTCGTCATAGAGCGGTTCTTTTTAAGAGTTTTGTAGCCGGGGATGTGAAAAGTGGAGTCAGAAGAGGAATGCAATATTTAGTCAATTTAATAGCAATATTATAAATGCGCAATTGCAAAATCAATGAAAAAACCTGCCTGCGCTGCCTAAACTGCCCACACTACAATGTCTATGACGCCAAGCAAGGTTGTAAAGAAATTTTTTGACTCTAACTCCGACCCCACCTTTTTAAAATTTTTTGACCCTTCTCCTATTTGCAACTTTTTAAACCTTTACAACTGTAATTTCGACTCTGACTCCAGCTTTTTAAAAACTTTTGACTCTGACTCCGTCAAATCTAAAAAACAACTCCGGCTCCGACTCCTCCCTAAAGCGCGACTCCGGCTCCGAATCCCGCCCCATAACCCTGTTGCCAACATACAGACTACACTGCCTATACACTGCCCACATTGCCTACCCCGCGTATACACTGCCTACACTGGTAATTTAGAGGTACCCATTTGGCACGAGTTCGGTCCGACACCCTCTCTGGAATGGTGGCCAGACTTTTCGGCTATGGACTATTTCAGCTGTGACACTTCGGCTGTAAACGGAGTTAGGATTAAGGTTAGGTTCCTAGGCCAAAAAATATGAGGCCGAAACGTCCTACATTCGTCTGGAATGCACGAATGTGAGATACGCGTGCTTGATCTGTTGAGCTACGAAGTTTTAAAATTGATTAGATAGCCAGCAGACATTACAGCGGGATAAAGCGTCACAATAACGCACAAATTTTGTAGAAATCCAGTTAAACGTTAATAGCTTGCCAATTTATTTATTTATTTAATTCAGACTCCCGGTCCATAACAGAGAAAAAAAACACACCAACAAAAAAACAAAACAAAATAAAACAGCAAAAAACTGCACAGATTCAAAAATTTAAAAACTAATTTCAAACAATACTGTCTATATAAAATTATCGACAAAACAAATGTGCACGTTAGAAAAACAACCATAATTAAAAACGATAAAGCATGTGCCTATAATAAGTAAAAAATTGACTATCAAAAAAGCAATAAGTGTTCATCATGTTGGTGACAAGTAAGTTAGTCGAGTTAAGACAGCGATTAACAAAATTGTACAAAGTTTTTCTCAAGAGAGCTTTAAAAGTAGGTCTATGATTTATAACTTGAAATTCACGCGCACTTGTGTATCTAGGTAGGTTGTGTAACATCCTATAGCAGTCATTGTAGGCTACACGAATACTGTAAAAACTTAATTTTAGGTAATTACTCCAGAGATGTGAACCATAAAATTTGTACAATGCGATTTAAACAATAGGTTTTTAACATCAAACAAACAGTGTGAAAAAGCAGATTTTAATTGATTTGCGGAACAATAGAAAGATCTTACTTGTCTATTTATATCGTCTGTTAATGCATTGGTTAAATATACACCAAGATATTTAACTTTTTTACTAAAATTCAGCGTTTCGTTACACAAGCGGACTACAGGGACATTCGTGAGGTGAAATGATTTTGAAAGAAACTGCATACACTGGGATTTATTACTATTAAAAACAATACCATTATTATAAGAAAAGCTATCACACACAGCGAGTAAATCTTGAAGTCCTGCAACGCTAGGACTGAAGTAGCATATATCATCTGCATATTTGATATGGTTAACCAAATTGTTTCCAATATAACAACCAGCAGGAACGCAATTGAGATCTTTTGACAGTTGGTCGATATAGACAGCAAATAAGTAAGGACTAAGTATTCCCCCTGTCGCACACCGTTAGAGACTCCAAAAGATTGAGACAGTTGAGATCCCCATCTCACTCGCATTTGCTGTTGACGATACCAATATCGCAGCAATCGTATAAAACACGGCGGAACATCACGCAATAACAGCTTTTTAAACAAGAGCTCATGAGATACTCGGTCAAATGCTTTAGAGGCATCTAAAAATACTGAAAAAATAGGGCTACCCTGTTGAAGGTAAGACGAAATGATTTGTTTGAGCAAGAAGATACACATATCAGTGCCAGTACCACGCTTAAACCCGAATTGGTGATCACTAGTTGACAAAAAAGGCTTTATGTGAAATAATATAAAATGTTCAAAAAGCTTTGAAATAGTAGTAGCCACAGCTATAGGCCTGTAATTACTTACTTTAGTAGCATCTTTATTTTTACACTTGAGAATAGGAACTATATCAGTAATAAGACAATCTTCAGGAATAAAGCCATGACTCACACATAAATTAAACAAAACGCTTAAGTAAATACAAACAGAATAGTGAGCATACCGTAAATGTTCTGCTTAATACCATCAGCACCAACAGATTTCTGTAAAGGTAATTTTTTAATTAAATTACACATCATAGGAGCTGTGCACTGAAAGTTGGTTATATTGCAAAAACTGGATCGGCGGGTTAGAAAGTTATCAACAAAAATTTTGTCACAACTTTTACCAGATGCACTGTTTAGAAGTCCACTGTAGTGGCTTTTCCACATATTTGCAACATCAGACTGACCAGTGGCATTGCCAACAGACAGTGGAATGCTGTTATTATTTTTTCTGTACACTGCACGTACTTTTTTCCAAAATGATGTTCTTGAAGAACTTGATTGAACAGCAGTTGCTAAGGCATTCGATTTATGCTGTTTCTTGAGTCTTCTACAGTGTCTTAAAGATAGCTTAAATTTTTTACGAGTAACTTTCATTTTTTCAAAGTAAACTCTATGTTTAGGACGGCCATTATGCACCCAAGTTAAAAAAGCATAACGAGCAGCTGGTTGTAAAGATTTTATTTTTTTGTTCCACCCTGGAACCTGAGAGTATTGAGGGGTATTCTGATGATAGCTTAATGCTGCTTTGGGTGCTTTAGTTAAAGCAGAGATAATTTTTGAGTAAAAAAGTATTATCTCATTGAGATGAAAGTGATCATCACAGGTGGCATTTTTACACTGCAATGCAGCAGCTGGAAAAGATACATCTTTTAAGAGTTTAGATCAGATCATATTATATCTTTTTTTCTGTTCAGGACTAGCACAGTTCCAAGATTTAGTGTATTGATTAGTAGCCTCATCGCTTGACAACAAGAGAGGTAATAAGTTACAGCAAAAAGTAATAGATAGTGGACGATGGTCTGATGTAATATAATCATATAATACTGAAATGTTTTTTATTGATTTATGAACAGATGAAGAAGATATGCAATGATCAAGCCTGCTGGTTGTATGATAAGAGTTACTTAAGTAAGTAAAAGTGTTAGAAGGTAAAATAGATCTGTCAGAGATGATATAACCTTGTTCCTTACAAAAATTATTGAAGAACTGTCCACAAGTACTTTCTTTATTGGCATTAAAATCTCCAACAATACATAAATTCGAGCTTTGCTGAGCTTCACACAAAATTTGAAGAGCACCCAAATATTTTAAGTATGCCTCAACATTTGACGGAGAGTTGTACAGAAGATAAACATTAATAATAACTATAGAATTGTTTTGACATTTAATATTTATTCCAACAATGCTTTTATCAACATTACTTACAGGGTAAGCAGTGAGTGATTTTCTCCACAGAACAGCAGTGCCACCATGCGGTCGACCAGTCATCACTCCATCTTCCAGATACATGCAAGAAGTACCAACAAAAAGAAAATCATCATGAATAGAACTTAAAGAGTGAAGTTGCTGCTTAGCAAGCCATGTTTCTTGTAGCAGAAAAACATCATGTGATTTGCATAATTCTTGAATTTCAAGTAAGGAGGACGACAAGAAGAGGTTAAAAGAGACTATAAGAAGATCAAATCTATAAGAAGATCATAATTAAAAGAGACTATAAGAAGATCAGAAATGGTGCTTTTCATCTTATGATTATTCATTGTCATTGTCATAATTTTATACTGCATTTTCAGTGTTGGTGTGATGTGAAACTGAGTAAAACTTTTTAACTAATATTCCTTCAGGCCAGTTATCAAAATTTAATGCATCCTGTAGAGAAATGCCATGCATAACAATTTTGAAGGAAGTATATGATGGGTATCTTGTGGATAGTTGTGAACAAGTCACAGATTTACAATCAGAGAATTGAGTTTTTACATAATTTTCCATTGAATCGATTGTAGTATGAGGTTGAAACCTTGACACAAACATTTCAGAAGGCCTAAAAAGAGGCTTCACAGATTTAAAGATAGTTGTCACCTTTTTTCCTACTGTAGTGACTGGTTTCCTTCTTTTCTTAGTTATTTTCCATTTTTCTATGCCATTAAATGCACTTGATTCAATATTAGAATTTATATTTGTAGAAGATGAATGAGTTGAATTTGTGACTAAATTTTCTTTTAATACTTTAGAGAAAGACTTCTTTTCTTGAAAAAGCTTTTATCAGTTGTATCACTTATAGTGGAAGATTTAACATTGGCATTTTTCATTTCCGTGAGCATTTTTTTGATTTCAACCGGAGTATCATTGTCAGCATTTCTGCTGTCTTTAATTGTATTAATTTCTTTTCTTAAAAGACTAACTTCATTTTGAAGAGCTAAAGCATCAATATTGGTGATATCCATAGAAGGGAAATGAGAATCTGCTGTAGAAAAATGGGTGGGTTAAATTTATCAGCAACAGACATTTCATGAAGGAGCTCCAGTAAATATTTGACATTATTTTCATCTTTGTGGAGACCTTGTCTGGTTATTTTCCGTTGTAGCTTCTTAGTTCTATGTTGATCAGGAAAATGCTGGAATAATAGCTCCTTAGCTGCTTCAATTTCTTCACTACTGTAATAATCAAGAATGACTTTAATAATCATCACTTGTGATAATTGTTTCATCCTTTGGTAGACATACCATAATAAGGAGTTGATGACTATAGGTACTACCATAGTTGAGTTGTCTTATGAGAAAATAATAAATTTCACAAGACAAATAATGCAATATTTTTTATTTTTATTTTTTTATTCCAGTTCTTTATCAAATTTTCTTCAAGCTTTTAACTTCTTGCAGGTTCAAATACCATCAATTCAGAATAACTTTACAGATCACTTACTTATTCAATATTTTTTTAAATCAATAATAATCAAACTATAACAACCTTATCACCTTATTCAAATAGAATTTATAATTACATTTAGTCATTACAATAATTTAGCTAAATGGTTGAAATAATTTGTCCGAAAATTGTGCTAAAACTGTTGTAAAAAAAACATGTCAAGGACAAGTTACAGCAAAACACTAGAAATAACACTACGAACTACGGACAAACCTAAACTAAAATTAATATGATAATAAATAATAAAACCAAGGAAAAAAACCTTCAGAACATTTTAATCATTTCAAATTATTTTATTGTAGGCTACCACAATATGTCTATTTATATAAGACTAAATATTCGTCGCTTTCAAAATTTAAATTTTCCTATTACTGTGAGTCCTTCTGGGAAGGCTTCCCGTATACAAAATATGAAACCAAATTAACGAATGGGCTCTTTTCAATTGCGTGCGCTTGGAAAATGAACTACTGGCCTATGCGCCATATCTATCCAAAAAAATTTCTGGAAAGCTTGTACACAAGCATTATACATTTAGTAATGATAAGAATCTTAATAAAAATCTGCAACCTAGAGTTAAAGATAAGCTTTCCCAATTGACTACTTTTATAATTTATACTCAGTAATACCACTTCGTCTAAAAGATTATTTTTTGTCTTGCAGCAAATCCGCAGGCAATCGAGAAAGTCAAGATCAAAATAGGATTTCTAAATTGAGGGTCCACAGAATTTTTTATAAAATAATAATTTGCTATAGGCCTACATTTCAATTTATCCCAAAACATTTCTTAGTTTGTAAGAACTTGCCAATAATAAGCTCATTACTCAAAAAAATCTTAACTCGTTGCTGAAACCTTAAATTTTTTCCGAAAGTCATGTGAACCTATAAAACTTTTAATACTGTGGCGAACTTAAAGACTCCTATACTATTTGAAGTTTACGCTGTGGCTCCATTCGGCTCCAAACCTTATTTAAAGGTCTCGATGCGGCTCTTGCAGTTATTTTAGTTTATCCTGTGGCTCCATGCATCTCTAAACAATATCTTAAAGGTCTCCATGCGGCTCCATGCATGACTATATTTAAAGACTATATTTAAAGGGGCCCCTGTAATATTTGAAGTTTACACTGTGATTTCATGCGGCTCCTGTAGTATTCTAAGGTACCGGTTTATTGGCTATTAAAAAAAGCTTTAATGCGTTGTGTCCAAAAATTTGATGAACGCGTAGCTGGAGTTGCAAGTATAGCATATAAATTGTGGAATTGTATTCATTCGTATTTGCGTGTCTGTCTGTGATCGATTAATCTGTTGCTGAAGAATCAAGAGCGTCATTTCGGTCCTCGTTTACTATTCGCCGTTCGTAATAAACTTTTAAATTTTGAGAAATCCCCAAAGCCTGCGAATTTAGTTAGGGCGAAGGATGAACGAGACCCAGCTGGGGACTAGGTTGCAATAATAATAATAATCATAATAGTAAGCAGGCGATCCAATGTCATAGCACAACAGTAAGTTTAAATAAATAATATTTTTGCTACTCTTATCTAGTAGGGACCACTAGACAAATTGGTGCCATATTTTTCAGTCGGAAAATCGTTTCGCGATATGGAAATATGACAACAGACTGGATTAGAGGTCCCTACTGCTAATTAGTAAATAAATAAAAGAACCTGTCAATTTTAAATTGAATCAATCTAAGGTCAGAATTTTAATTGAACAGAATTAAAAAAAAATCTTTTAAAAAACATGGGCAAATAGATCCTTTAAATCTAAGATTATTGACTAATTTTAAGTAACTGTGTAGTAAAATTTTTTTGCATCATGAAAGTTGATTTTTCTTGGGATCCTGAATTACTTAAAAAAATTAGCATTTCACAATATGATTCAAGTTTTAATGATGAATTTTCACTTACTAATCCAAGTAAGGATATAATAGTCAGACCCTTATCCAGAAATGACTATGATAAAGGTAAGTTTGTAGAAAATTAAACTTTATTTCTGGTGTGTTGTGTAGAATAATGATAATACAAAATAGTTATTTCATTTCAATTTTTTATTATTTAACAAAGATTTGCCATTAATGGGTCTCTTAAAGAAGTCTCTGTAAGCGATTTTTGTTCGTCAAACTAACCTGGATGTATCTATGGTTACTATCACTTCTTGAGAGATTCTTTTTCTCTTGGTTTTTTCTTTATTCCACCCTGGTACTGAAAGGGGAATTTCGGGTTGATTTCATCAAAAAAAATTGCTCACAATGACTTCTTGAATAGACTCATAATGATCATAAAAAAAAGTTTTTTTTTATGTCAAATTTCTATTATTTAATAAAAATCTACCATTGATAAATGGGTCTCTTTAAGAAGTAACCAAATGCAATTTTTGTTTGTGAAACTAATCTGGATGCCCTTGTGATTACTATTGCTTCTTGATAGACCCTTTTTCTCTTGGTTTCTTCTTTATTCCACCCTGGTACTGAAAGGGAGATTCCAGGTTAGTTTCACCAAAAAATTGTTTACGATAACTAAAGAGACTCAGGGTCTCTTCAAGAAATTACTGTAATTTTATTGATGAAACTAATCTGGAATTTCCACTATGCCAGCAAAATGGAATAAAAAAAAACCAAGAGGAAAAGGATCTTTCAAGAAGCAAAAATAAGTACTGGAGATCGGGTATAGTTTCATGAATAAAAATTGCTGATGGTGACTTCTTGAAGAGACCCAATAAAACTTGGTTTGTGAAAAAAGATATAAAAGTTTGATTTCAAACAGCATTAAGCCAAACTTGTACCAAAGTTTTTTCAACAAGAATATTTCTTTTCAAGGTTTTCCACATTTGCTGTCTCAACTAACTACAGTTGGTATAGTCACTGAAGAAAATTTTTTGAGTAAGTTAACTAATGTAAATTTTAGAAATACTTTTAGTTTATGTTTTAAAACTATAGCAAGAGCAGCAAAACTTGTAATGCTGTCAAAAATTCTGACCTTGTTACCAATGGCTGGTTGAAAAACATTTTTTTAATGCAAAAAAGTTCTCAAACTGATAATTCACCTTCAAAGATCACATTGACTCTTGTATTTTACAAGATATTTCACTTTTTTGTTTAGATATGGTAATGAGGTATTGACTTGGTAAGAAGTTTTTTACTTAAATTTATCAAGTATTAGGTGACAAAATTTGATGTGCAAGATTTCAGTGCGTTGTCTATAATTATTACTCAGGCAAGTATAATATTTGTTTAGGTTTGCTACTTTGCAAGATTGACAGATGACAAATAATATTAAAAATTGTGCACCTTTTGATCGCATAATTGAATAGAAAAAAGACTATTATATTTAGTCTAGATATGTCAAAAATGTCAGCTGTTAAAATTGATTAAATCTGAGCAACTCTACAGCTTTCCAGTACAATTCTAGACCATCAAAAACAATTAAAATAAAAAATAAAATAGTAAAAAATTGTGCTTAAGTTAAACAGCCAGTCATTAAGTAGTTAACTTGTAAATTTTTATTTTTGAAATCACAAAAAATAGGAAAAATCACTTTAAAGCAGCATGATTAACCTGAAAACCTTCATTTCATTTTTTCAATTTAATTTCTATGTTTGTCCTTTTGACTTGCAGGAAAGCATCAGAGGTGGTATTTGTAGGCAAGCAATTACACCCATCTGCTTCTGGAGATGCCCAAGACATTGTTGTGTTAAATTTTTTTAAATTTTGGTTTTTCATTATTTTTTTTATTGAGATATGAATGAAATAGAGAAGTGCTTGCCAGATTGATAAGCAGGAAAAATGTTGTAAAGTGTTTTTCTTAAAGTACACAACAGAATGGTGTGAGTAGGTTTTAAATCAAGTCTATGTTGATCAATCATGGCCCTTTTAACCACTCAGCCACACGGCCAGCTTAAAGATCAAGTAACTTAAAAAGGTAAAGGCAAAAATATTATTTTTTATCTTGTAATCAAGGTGTAATTATAAGTAATGGTGCAATAAAATTCCATTGCTGTTTGCAGATGTGTTATAATGAAATTAGCTATGAATTGCAAATAAATTGTTTTAAATAGTTTGTTCATATGGATTTGAATGATTTTTTAAAATCTTTATAGGACTAATAAGTAATTGCTGCATAATAACTTAGAGTCAACTGCAAGAAAATTGTCAAACAATTATTAGATATTTATGAGGACACTGAGCAGATGTTTGTATATTAATGTATAAAAATATGTTTTGCATTCATTTCCTGGCACCGATGCTTTAATTACTGTAGTAAATAACTTTTGTTTTTTCTCTTATACTTTTTACCACATCACATATGCCGACTGGGAGCGACACTCTCCTTTGCTTGCCGTGTATCTCTGGACCCCAATCATATCTTGTATGGTCTTTTAAGTGGGTCCTCAGATACTTGCCAAGTGAGACTAAGATCCAGACGCCGTTTGTGCCAGCTGCACAGAATCTTTTGGACAACCTTGCCAGACGTGGCATCTGTGCTTCTGAATAAACAAACCACAAATGGAAAACAGAGCATTGTGAAAATGCTTCCAGGCTCCGTGTTTTTGTGCCTGGGACTGGTGCCGGGCCTGTTGGGATGGGCTTACCCCAAGCAGCTTGGGTGAAGCTCAACTGCCTGCAGACTGGTGTTGGGCAATTTCATTTGTCCATGCACAAATGGGGTCTCGCTCCTTCACTGAATTGCAAGTGTGGCACCTCTGAGCAAATCGCAGACCATGTTCTAACAGCGTGTCCTATACATTGGGCACCACATGGAGCATGAGATCTGGCAGTTTTGGATGACGAAACTTGATGCTGGCTTAATAACATCACTGCCAGCATCTGATTCAGGCAGTGCAGCAGTCTGGGGTAGTAAAAAGATAAACCCTCGGTGCCAGTCCTGTTTGTGTCTGACCTGGAGTGGATACTTTTCAAACGACGATAACAACGATCATGTCATATATTAATAAGCAAAATTTGGTTTATTGGTACTTGGCCCCAGTGCTAGCAGGTTCATTAAATGCACTTGGCACCAGTTCTTGCAAGTCATATTTAATAAAACTTATCTTTTGACTCTTAAAAAAGCAATCTGTTTGTAAAATTTTGTTGAATTTTTTCCTGCTATTGTAACAACTTGTTTTGTTATTTTGTGATCAGATCGTTTTGACAGCATGAAGTCCAATGGAAGCTATTACACATTGGTTATTGAAGACACTGAAGCGAATCAGGGAAATGGTAAAATAGTTGGTACAGGAACACTAGAAATCGAAGAAAAGTTTATTCATTCTTGTGCATTAGTAAGTGTGTCTCTTGAGTTTGTTTTCTACTTTTTATTATTTTTGTAATTTTCTTCAAAGTACTAACTATCTGCAAAAGTGTAATGGTTTTTCTGTAGTAGAAAGATAATTACTTCACTGCAGCCAGAAGAGAAAGTCCCCTCTTATACTTGGAAGTGCTGCATATTGTTTTTAGGTGCAGAATGGAGGCATTTGTTGAATGCCTTTTTAAAACAGTGTTTGTGTGCAACACATATTGCCTTGCTCTAGAAAGAATGCTTGCCAATTAACAATCTTTGCCTAAACCTTGAGATAGATAAATACTGCTTCGTTTTCAGACATGCGATATCATTGCAACAAAAACTTAGGTCTAGATTTTCAAGAAATATCTGCCATTTAGGTCAATAGAGTCTCATTTTTTAAAGTTGTCAATTTGCTGTTTCTGTTACATGTACATAAGAGCAGAGATAAAAGTCGATGCTTTCTAAATTTAGCTTGAATTTTTGTAGTGCTAAAGTATCTTTTTAGTCAGATTATTGCACCAAATATAATTCATTACAAATTATCAAAAGTTTGATTTAGTTTTTTGTTTTTACAAAGCAAGTTAATTTTTAATAGTTAATCGTTTTTTAAAGAAATGTCTTGTTTATTTTTAAAGAAATCAAATTTTCAATTATATTTTTTAACTTTGTGAAATATATTTCAATTATTTTTAATTGCTTTAATCTATCGCTGCACAAAACTCGCACCTCTTGTTTGGAGAAAGCGAAATTTCTATGTTTGCGTTAAGTTTTATATTGTTAGTTGACGTTGGAATGACGATTTACAGTATCCAATGCATACAATGAATTATGTGGATGTCTCTACAAACAACGCAATTAGTTGTACTAATAAAAGATTTTCCTAAGAACGCAATATAACCATCAATTATAAAATTTTATATTTGTCCCGGTTATTCGTGTCGCTCCCGTCTCACAGCGCCGTTAAGTGGCCGCGGTCATGATGATCACGTGGAAATCACGCAGCATAACGACATTTTACGCATGATAATTGTGACGTGTTTTCAGCGCGGAAGGATTGAAGACGTCGTGGTGGATGACCAGTACCGGGGGAGGAAGTTCGGAAAGATGTGAGTTTGAGCGTGTTTCATTCAGCTGCGAAAGTTGTACAAAGCAATTTATGATTTGGCTAATTTCAAAAAACTGAAAGTTTAACATTTTTTATCTCGTAAAACAATTATGTTCGTGCGAACCAAAGCAAGAACTCGCAGCTTTATCGCTTCTATGTAAATTGCTGATTAACCATCGAAACAGACATAAGGTTCAGTGAGATATACAATGCTGGAAAATTATTGGCTAAGCATCCAGAAGCATATTTGTTCTGTTTATTGTAATTGCTTCTTTGGCAGAAACCCAATTATATTGTTTACTTATATATTGTTCAGCAATCATTTAAAAAAATGGTTTATATTTTTTGTTTTCACAAAAAAAAGTCAGACATGGATAATTTCTGCTTATTATATTGCATTTACCAGTAATGCAATTGATATTTTAATATTGTTGCAGACTAAAAGCGCTCACGGCAAAAAAGCAAGCGCAAAGCGTGTTTTCCGCTAGGCCAGTGGTTCACCAGCTGTGCGTCGTCATAATCATTCAAGGGCGTCGCACAAAACGTTGATAATTTACTGAAAACATGTCGATGCAGGCGAAGACTTTTTTTTTGGTCTTAACTCTTGCATATTTTTAATTTTCACGTACACCTCTGCTGATAGAAAAACAAGTCTTCTTTCGGGTTTTCCCGATTGGGGTTCCCACAGCAAATTACCTCCCCTTAACTTGCCCTGTCACATCCATCTTCACAGTCACACTCGCTGTTGTCATATCCTCATTTAACCCATCCATAAATCTTCGCTTAGGTCTGCATTTATGTCTTTCGCCTGATACCTCCTTTTGTAGCATTCTTTTATTTACGTGGTCCTCTTGTCTCCTCTGTAGATGTCCAACCATTTCAGCCTCGACTCCTTAGCTTATCACGCAATTGTCTCACATCCCACGAATTTCTCGTTCTTGATTTTGTCTATTTTTGTGTAAAAAGTAGAAAACCATTCAAGACCAAAAAAAAAGAACTTTGCTTGAAATACTTATTTCTTCCAAACTGAATCTTAAGCTTTCGTTGCTGGTCTGCCGCAAGTGAAACCGACGTGCTGAGCTTTTCGCTTGCTTCTCGAACGCTTTCAGTGCAAACCAAGCTAAACGATTGAAACATTTGATCTTCAACATATTCGTCCGCACTCCCCGGGATCAGTCTTTTCCACTTTTTCTCCTCCAGTGTCACCGCGGATGCGGAAGGTCATTCTATTTTAGCACTCTCTCCGCTTGCCTCCCGGGGCCTTTCACCTGCACCTGGCCCTCCACAAGAAGAATGGATTGCTAAGCGCTAATAAACATTTTCTTTGTTTATTAGCGCTTAGTAATCCATTCTTCCTGCATGCAGTACTTTTAAATTATTCTTATTGAGGCGCTTAAAGTCAAAATTAATTTCAAAATGATAAAAATAAGTTAATTGAACAAACACTAGTATTGGTTTAAAGTTAAACAATGAAAAATCATGGCTGCGTCAATTTTATTTAGTCGTTTCCATTCCCCAAAGCAAAAATAAAAAATTTGAATTTTCGCGTGTGTGTTGATATAATGTAATCAGTTTCCTGCCAAAGCAACGATTAAGATATAAGCCCTGTGTTCGTTTGTCAATTCTGAGCCATCAGCTCCGTGTCAAAGATGAAAATGTCGATTGCAGAATCCTGGGCTCACTCACTATGCTTAGCAAGGAGCTGAAGTGTTATAAAACATCGCTGGAGTGCAAGGTGGAAAACATCGACTTCTACGAGATCTTCGGCTACAAAGAGGATCCGGAGAAGTTCATGCAGCTCCGGTTCCGGAACTGAGACGAGCAAACAGCGATTCAAAAATCTTTTTCGGTTATTATTAATGCTTATAATTGGCTGAATGCTGCCACCAGGGAGCGCACTTGTTCTTGGCTTGTAGTAGAAGTTTCGTTTCATGCGATTTTTTTATTAGGCATCTTTATTCAAGTTTATTTAATTTGCACCAGCTTAGAAGTGCGTAGACGCTGTTAAACGTCTTGTACATATCACCTAACAATACGGTGGATCGTAGTTCGCGTTGAAGCTGTGATAAAAGTTCAAGAAGCGATTGTTGAGTGAACTGCGATGCTTGCGTTTTATTGAAGGTTTAGTGCAGTAAAATTTATCTAATTCTCCACCTCAAGTGGGTTAGAAAATAGTCATGAGTAATGCAAATAGATAAAAACTCGCTAGCAACTGTTATGTATGGTGCTTCTTTTGCCATTGATTCAAATACGAAAATCATTTCGTGCGTTTCTGAGAGCATTGACATGGTTTAATTTGCTTTTAATAAGCTTGCGTGCAGTTAGAGCGCGTCATATTCGGTTTTTTGTCTTGCTGTAGCGAGATTTTTGCGTAGACTATTAATCCAATAGTTAGCCTTTGCTCGGGGTCACACCGTGTCGGGCTGGTGCAAGCATTCGTGCTGCGGCAATCAGCAAACCGTGGACACCGTTTGAACTTGCGAGTGAAATCAGGAAATTACAAATCAACCAATCAAAAAGTTGTTTGGGATATGAAGAAGTGATGGATTGAGTTGTAGCCAATATGAGACGATTCTACTGGAAAATTATTATGTTTTTGGTGTAACAATAATAATCTACCTAGTCTGGTAAACACAACTCATTATATGGCAACAATCAATTTTATAAATCAGATTATTTTTCTTCTTGCTAGTTCTATAAACTGTTCTATAACTGTTTGCATATGGATGCTTTAGTTCCTTATATTTATTAACATTCTAGTGCAATTTTTTTTTGCCAAATCGAATTATTATAGAGTGCTGTATAATCAACAGAAATTTTTCTGTTTGTAAAGTATTTTCAACGTTGAAGGTTTTAACAAATTTGTGGATTTAATAAAAAGAAGTAGAATGCTAAAATATTTGTGTTGATCCAGTTTTAATCCGGTTTGTTCCCGTTCTCCAGCGGTGGTCGGATCCACTTCGGCGACTTTTCACTGGCTTTTTCTACCTGCAAGTTCTAGATTTTTGTGGCAACCGTATTTTCTTCCTTCCGCTTTAAAGTCTAATATATCGTGTAATTTCATACCTTTTGGTTTTTAAGCAAGGGTTTAAATTACTAAATTAAAAGTAGGGGAAGGTAAGTTGACACGCTACCCCTACAGGATTCGAAACAATTTTTTTAAAAAAGTAGTACTAAATTTTGAAATAATGCCTTTGGAATAGAAATTTTATAAAGTTGTGCTAATTTTAAAATAAAAAAAATTAATGCTCAATCAACTCCAGTGTAAATGAAGAAAAGATTATGAATAAAAATAATTTCTAGTGAAACCATTGGTGTTTGAGAACGTTTAAATATTTACGCAAACAATTTTTGACGTCATAAGCAACCGTATGCCCAAATTTTTTCTTTGTTTTTGTAAATAAAATCAATATACTACAACAAAGAAAGAAAATTTTGTTTCGTTAATAAAAGCTAACGTGGACAAGACAGCTGCGTTGATTGGTTGGCAGTGAGTTTTGTGATGACATCACCTGCTGAAATCGCAAGACTAGGTCTGCCTAATGCGAATGACAGAATTTCAGATGGATATAATTTGTACAACGTTGAGAAATGAATACCAAGGGTGCGCTCCAATTGGCAATGGAGCAAATGGTTTTGTTTATAGCCTGTCGAGACCGGAAGCGGCTAATAAGTGACGCATTAAATCAATGGGCGATCGATCGCCCAACGTTAAATTATTTAGCAAAAGGTCGAGTTTTTTAGAGTCGTCTTTTGCATACACCGCCTTTATCTGAGTGCACAATTTCGTATAACAATCTGAATGCTGCGCTTTTGGAATATCGCATAACTTTTCAAGTTGGCCCATGGTTAATGTTTCTAAGATTATCATGAATTTCAAAACTGGCACTTCTATAGCAGTAATAGTAAATTTAGCCTCACATAAAGCTAACCAGCTATCCGCATCGTGCGACCAGAAAGGTGGCAATTTAAAATTGAAATTTGAAGTAAACCGATCTTTGCTAGCGGAAAATGTTTTTTTATCGGCTGATTTCCGGAGAAACCAAGTTGTTCATCGGCGGAATTTGACGGCGATTCAGTAGAATTTTCAATCATTTTGTGAATAGGTTTCAAATCAACGTCTCGCTTAGTTTTACGCGTATTTATAAGATAAGGTTTGGAAGACTTAATTAAAGAAGTTTGTTGCCGACTGATTATTAGAATAACAAAGCGAAAGCCATGAAAAAATAATTACCATTCATTACGTAAGATTGGCAACAAGGCAGAAAATAATAAGAACAAAGAGTTATTATTTACCTTTGTTCAATCACGTCGGGGCCACTAAAATGTTAGGATTAGAAGGTTTGGTTGTAAAATTAACCCTAACACAATATTACAAATAAAACTTATTGAAAAAAATTTATTAATTAATTATAATATAAGCACGTCTCTGTCCCAGAGTAGCGGTATAACGTTCTTCATAATTCCGAAATGGTACACAGCACGTCACTATACAGTGAGCATGACCGAATATCCAAATCATCGACAGTGGGACACAGATTTAACCGCCGTCGCGCAAAATTTCACACGATAAATATTATGGAAAGCGGAGCACAATTGATAAAATAAAAGCATAAGCCGAGCATGCTGCAACCACGCATTCAGCATACACGAATCACGACATACCCTTTTTCTAAATTACAAAAATAAGCTGTTTGTTGACCCCCCTAAACACAAACAAACAGCACAATCGATTGCCCTAAATACGCCACGGACGCCTCGGATGTTTTCTTGGGTGTCTGGAGTATGAATATAGAGATGAAATGAAAAAGAAAAAACAAACGACAGTTCATCATGACCCCAGTTTATTGAACAATAGTTAATTTTACTGTGGAAGTTTCAATAATTAATATATCTTTTCATTTAAATTATTTAAAATTAGAAAGCAGCTGCGAAAAGCCGCTGTTAGGTTTTCGGTAAATTCCTCCAAAACTCTAGGGAAAAATTTTCTTTGTTGAAATCAAATTTTGGTCCTAATTAACTTTATAGTAAGATGTATAATGGTGGCAACCAGTTTTTATCCTAATCTTAACTCTTTGTGAAGTCTGCCCACTTTCCTGTTTCTTGTAAAGCTTGACACGACTTTGATAGTCTTCTTTTCCTTCAGGACCTAATTCTTAATCAATTCAATTAGTGTCCTATCACATCTTCTGCCTTTCCTGTCTTTAGCTGCTTTTTCTGCCATTATACAAGGTCCAAGGTTTATTTTTCACTTCTTCTTCAAGAACTTAGATAACAACAACAACAACAACAACAACAACAACAATTTATTTGCTTACTTCAGCAGTAAAATTGATAATATACAGTAAAATATTAGGCATATGAAAACAAACACTTAACTAGATCTGTTTTGTTTGCTTGACACAGCATACCATTTCTCTATGTCACTGATTCCTAAGTTTTTTTTAGTTACGGACCCCTTTCCAAAAATTTTACAAGCTACGGACCCCTAAATTTTTACGATTTGCGCAGAATAATAATTTTGCGGAATACCTGTTCGTTTATGTGATAAATTGAGTTGAACCAAAAGATTTAGTGCTGCCTACAGAAACTGGTCGGCTATTCGAGTTGAAGACATAAAAAAAAGATTCATCCGAAGACTTTCCCGAAGAAATTCCAGAAGCCCCCAAACACTTTTGTTTTTGGTCTTCAACTGCCATGTGAAATCTATAAAGTAACTTCCAAAATTTGCGCTGAAATGAATGAGAAAAAGAGTGCCTTTTTAACCAAATGTGCTTTTTTTCATATATTAGCAAGAATTGTTTGCTCACCTCCTACGAACATTAGACGGACTCCTTAGATGTTCTATATCTTCTTCAATAAACTTTTTTGACTTTTTCATACATCTGTTGCACTTTTCCATATATATTGTATAACTAATTTTTAAGTACCTTTGCTTTGTTCGAGTAGTTAAAAGCGCCGTGATTTTGATTTTAGAAATGTGAGTGTTAAGTTCGTACTATGACGTCATATTATATCGTTTGCCTGTCGAGTTATTTTCTTTTTCAAGTTTTAGCTCATTACGCATGTAAGTTGTAGTTTCAGTACTATACTGACCATGTGATTCGTGACACCCTGCTAAATGGCATCGCTGACGACGAGATCCGCCGAGAAATTTTCGGAAACGCAGATGTGCTTACACGCGCCGTCAATGAGATCGTTACCCTAGTAGAAAACAAGGAGATGGCTCGCAACGTCCCTTCGACCGAGGTCACATTCATGTCAGCCATTCAGCGCCTACATGACGCAGACCACAGAACACGTCGTTATGCAACCCCATGCAGGGAATCCAACAATTTACCTGCTCGGTCAAAACAGTCGCGTTGTCCGCTCTGCCAGTGACTTTATCGCTCTACAAAAATGGGGCTCGTGGTTGGAATACTGGTAAGCAATAATGGAATACCAAACCTTATACCTTGTGTATTGAATGCTACCGGACACAGAAAAGCCGAAGACGCCACCTCGCTCCTAAAGTGGATCCTTCACCACCGGAACCAGGCCTACAAACTCTTGAAGTCACGTCGTGTACGGACCTTTCGTTGAGTTCAGTAAGAACAAACCATACACGGGCCAGTTTTGAGGCACAGGCCAAACAAGTGCAACATGCCTTTATCTGCAATACATAGGAATGGTACAATGCAAGGTCCCCATTATCTATTCAAAAATGGACAGTGGGCAACTCCACATACGAGCGAGCACCCTAAGGTCCAGGTAACGATTTCATTCGATCGCGCTCAGGCTCATGGCGAATCAACGTCAGTCCGTGCTACAAATGTCACTCTATCGCCGACACGGGTGAAATATGGTCTCTGAGTGAATTTTTGCAGTATGGTTTCCCACGTGACATCCTGACCCCTGCGCCCAACCTGGTGGCCGGCAATCATTCCTCCATATCAAAAGCGGGTAAGTTCTTTGTTATTATTCAAGGACTGTCACGTCACGGTAATATCGTGCAATTTCGGGCCATGGTCTACGTTAGCGCCAATGTTAAGGCCCTCTTCTTATCGCATGACACACTAGCAACGCTAGGGGGGCTGTCCCCTAGTTTCCCATCATTGGGCGAACGTGCTAAGACCGACGCAGGAACATGCTAAGAAGCTGGTGAACCTGCTGCTATAACTAATGCGCACCTCATACGCACTGTTACTAGTGGCTGTGCCTCACCGGGCAATCAAAACCATTCTTGCACTTACCTTCAACGTACTGCCGTGCCACCACCCTCACGGTCGCTACCATTGCGCTGTATTCCCAAAAATATTGATCGAATAAAAACTAGGCTATTGGAGCGATAGCTTCTTCCACATTTAAGACATGTCCGCATCGCCCTCTTTATTGCATGACGGGATCACCCATTGAAATCCATGTCAGCCCCTCAGCGAAACCAAGAGCATTTCATATCCCGGCTTCTATTTCTCTACAGTACATTGGCAACAGCAGGTCCATGCAGACCTCTTTCGGGATGAAGCTCCAGGAATTCTTGAAAAGGTCCCTCACGGAGAGCCTACTCAATGGTGCCATCGCATGGTGATTACAAGAAAACAGGATGCTTCACCCCGACGGTTTCCTTGTAATCACCATGCGATGTAGACTTATCGCCGCTGAACAAATTCTGTCGTCGGGAAACATTCGCGTCGGAAATACCCTTCAAGCTAGCCCATCGCGTACCCAGTAATACTTGGAAAACTGTTGATGACGCTAGGAACGGATACCATAGCGTTCTATTACGCGAGTCAAACCGTCATCTTATCGCCTTCATCACGCCGTTTAAACGATGGCGATACACAAGGGCACCACAAGGTTTCCTCTCTTTGGGAGATGGTTACAATCGTCGCTTTGCTGCCATTTTGTCTGATTTTATGCGAAAAGAGCGATTCGTGGATGACACCGTGTTTTTTGAAGAGAGCCTAAAGGAACACTGGTGGTGCAGAGGTGGGCACGGTACTTTTACTCGGTACTTTTGAATAATCCAATTTAATAGTTATAACTATTAACTTCTCTGTCATACATTGAATTTCAATTGACATTCAAAAATAGTGTAATTCAAAAATAAAAAAATAAAAAATAAAAAATTTAAAAAATAGTTTTTTTATTACTATTAAATTGGATTATTCAAAAGTACCGAGTAAAAGTACCGCGGTACTTTGTGCCCATCACTGGTTGGTACACCATCCAATTTCTTACAGTAGTGATCCGCTCCGGTATCGTCCTCAACCCAAGCAAATTTCAGTTCGCCCAGCGGTCAGTTGACTTTGCAGGATTCCGTATTTCCGAATCATGTGTAGAACCCCTGCCCAAGTTTGAATGCTATTCAACAGTTTCCTACGCCTAAGAACACCAAAGACATAAGAAGCTGGTTTGGTTTAATCAATTAAGTGGCTAATTATGCTAATGCTACAATGATCGTGTTGTTATTCCGCCGCCAAGTATTATGGGCATTACATGCCGCTCATCAAGGGGTGTCGGCCATGGAACGGCGCGCGCGTGCAACCGTTTTCTAGCCGGGATGACCCAAGATATTCACAATATTCGCAAATCTTGTGCTTATTGTACTTACGAAATGCGCCTTCGCAAAAAGGTGCAACCTTCCCGTTACCCTCCCACCACCTCTTTCAAAAAAATTTTTGCCAATTATTTTAATTACGCGGGACGACAATTTTTGATCGTTGGAGACAGATTGTTCGTTTGGTCAATGTGTTTGGCACGCCTGCTAGGTCCACCGTCATTGGTGCGGATGCACTTCTTTGCCTCCTTCGATCATACTTTGCCACTTTTGGAGTGCCTGAAGAAATTTCCTCAGATGTTGGCTCAGAGTTTACTGCCTTCGTCACATAGAATTTCATGCGCAAGTGGGATATCAAACACCGCGTTTCTTTCGCCTACTTCCCCCAATCCAACGGCTGCAGTCAAAGCCGCAGAAAGACTTCTCATGGCCTATATTAGCCCTAATGAGGATTTGAACAATGATTCGTTCCTGCACGCCTTGTTGCAACTGCGTAATACCCTGGATCCTGACTGCGATTTATCCTCAGCTGAAATTGTCTTTGGCCACCCTTTGCGAGACGCATTCTCGTTTCTTAATCGGCTTGCCACTTTTTCTAATCGCTTTTTTCGTCGTACTTGGCGCGAAGCATGGCGAGCTAAAGAGGATGCTCTTCGAGTCCGAGCCAAACGGAGCAATGACGCATTGCGCACACATACACGTCCGTTGCGTTGCGGTGATCGCGTGTTCATTCAAAATCAAGGAGGCAAACACCCACGTAAAAGAGACAAAATTGGCACTGTGGTCGAAGCATTGGACTTCGACCAATATAACATTAAAGTAGGAAGTTATGGTCGTATGATCGGGCGAAATTGAAAATTTCTTCGTTTTGTGCCTAACGTTGCAGAAATCCCGCAAACCTCTATACCATTAACAGCGCCTACGCGACACGAGACACAATTTCAACACCCACCCTCGGCGTCCACCCACGTTGTTAATGAAACCTCCTCTGAGGCCATAGATCATGGGAAACCGCAAGACGTTTTTGATCACGCATCCACCACCACCACACACCCTACATCTGTGGTGAACACTAATTTGCAAGAGAGCGATCTCGACACTTACCAACCCAACATATCAATGCTTTTTAGACAGTGATCTCACCTGCGACAACCTGCTGTCGAATTGGATCCGACATCTAGTCAATGGATAATTAAGGTATCGACTATATAATCATGCTTGATTGTAGAAGTACAAACTGGGGAAAAGGATTAGGGATATATATACAACATATTTGTTTTATATATCCCTGGGGGGGGATGTACAATGTGATTGTTAAGTTTGTATTATGACGAAGTGTGCAGTTATTTTTAGCTAAAAATTTTAGTTTAGTGAGCGAGTTTGAGTTTAAGTAGTCGTTATTCAGTCTTGTTGATTTTGCAGGTAAACGATTTTGTCATTTTTGTTTTTTATATTATTTCAAAAATGAGTAGTGTTTCTTCAAGGAAATAAAGGTGTCTAAGATTAAAAAAGTCTTTACTTTCAATCTATCTTATTTTTGTCCCAAAACATTGTAATTTCTAAAAAAAATTTTTCGCCTATACTCGTAAACTTTTTTCTGCAATTAATTTTTAATTTAGATGAACAAAAGAAATTTTTACCAAAACAATTTTTTGTCACTGGGTTGAAGTTCCTGATTTTGCCTAAATTTTTTTAATCGCTGCCAGAAAAATTATGATTTGGCCCAAATTTTTGAAACTTCTGGTGCAATTGCCTGCAGGTACAGCAATGTTTAGAATACAATAGTACGAACATATAAGCTTTAAATTGTTTTCAAGATGCGTAGTAAATGATCTATAATTTGATTTCTTAAGACTCTTCCATACTACATTTAGACTTCTGGAACTAAAGTTCTGGAAGATAAGAATTGTGTCGTGTTTATAGTAGAATTATTCATAGAAGAAACTTTATAAAAAAAATTTGGCTGAGCATATTAGCCTTTTATGTGCCCAATAAATTCATTTTAAACGTAAATGTCAGCAGCATGGACCCTGATCATATCATGGGTGGTCTTAGTGCGTCTTTAGATGCTCGCCGAGAGAGACTAAGATCTAGACGCCCGTTTGTGCCAGCTGTGCGCCAAATCTATTAAACAATTTTCCCGGCTGGATGAATCCTAGATGGGACAGGACACGGAGTATTGAGTAAATCCGGGCTCCATCTTTCATGCCCATAACCAGTACCAGGCCTGTTGGGATGAGCTTGCCTCGAACAGCTTCGGTTAAGCTCAACCGCCTGCGGACTGTTGTTGGGCGATTTCATTCGTCCATGCACAAATGGGGTCTCGCTCCTTCACCGAATTGCGAGTGTGGCGACTCTGAGCAAACCGCAGACCATATATCGGGCATCAAGGTTTGATGGTTTTGGATGACGAAACTCGATGCTGGCTTAATACCATAACTGCCAACATCTGATCTGAGCAGTACAGCAGCCTGGCATAGTAAAAGGATAAACCTTCGGGCCCAGTTCTGCTTTGGTCTGACTTAAAATGGATGTCCTTTCAAACGATGACGAGAGCGTGGTCGAGTGGTCAAGATCACCGTGATATTGATCGACGTGGTCTTGATTCAAAACTTATTTGAGCCATTCTAATGTGTTCTTGGGAAAGACAACGGCACTTTCTCCTGCTTGGTGGTCTTGGCAGGCAGTTCCAAATGTCAGTTGTACTGTTGTTAGTTAGTCACTAAATAACTAAAAACTAGAATAAAAAAATTCCAACCGGACCGCAGGCCGAGCAATTGCTTGACAGTCGCTCTATGTATAGCGCCACCAACTGACGACCCTGTGTATAGCGCCACCAACTGACGACCCTATGTATAGCGCCACTAACACTTTTCTACGAGACAAATAAAAAGATGAAAAAAAGGTTTTGTCTTGAAATATTTATCTGCTATTTTATTCAAATTAACGTAGGCTACGGTACGTTTAAATAAAACTATTTGAGCATAAAATGACTTTTTTTTCCAAAAAAAAAATTTTTACGAATACAATTTCTGCCTGAAGAAACATACACAGTGCCAATTGTGGTAAAAATTTTTTTGATCGATTCAGTTGAACTGTGGCTATGGTGACGTGCAGTCCATGAAACGCAACAATTTAACATCCGCGCTCTATACCGATTTCATCTGGTGGATGATTGAGAGTTTCAAGCCAGTTTTCGCTTCGTCGATCATCGTTGTGCGAACTGACGAGATGACAGCGCACCACAGTCAAAACATTATTCGAAAATCTAGATGGTGCTTTTTAACAGTTCTGATAACACTAAATATTCAATAAACCGAAAACAGCGTCTTAAGTTTGGCGAGCGCCTGACTCGGCATCGGATGGCGGCGCGAGGGCTCTTTCAGGGGAGTGATCAGCGCCTTGGCTGATGGATTCATCTTGGGATACCCCGCACTTGTGAGATGACATCGCTTTTTCGCTAGCGAAGCAACGACGACACTTCGAACAAGAAAATCCAGATAAGTGTAACTTCTCGTGACGCACCTGTTACAGGAGCGGCGTGTTAGCGGAAGACACGAATCGATGCAAGCAAACGCTCACCTTGCAAGAAAGCTTTTGGTACTTCTTTTGGCAATAAGCGCATTGGTAGGTCTTCTTGACAGAACTATGGCTGATGATGTGTTCTTTTAATTTATCAGCCCGGTTGAATTCTTTCGTACAACCCATCGCAGACCTCAGAGGACACTAGAAAGATAAACATACTACATCAACAAGATTGCGCGTTAGCGGAAAGCACTAAAACAAAAACAAAATACGGAGTTAAAGTCAACGAAATCATGATATTCATACCAATATCATCTATTTACTCTCTTGACTCGAAGGATAACGTTGGGACCGTTAAACTTTCGATCGTCAAGCGATTTGCTCCGTTTTCGAAGGTGCTTAACATAACACTGGGGAACAAAATTTTTGTTGCATTGATACCGACAGTTGTTTTTACCTAATTTTGTGGTGCTGAATTCAAATATGCAGTTAGTTTTTTTCTTAAAGCTACAGATTTTTTGCAATTGAGCGTTTTTATTTTTAGCGAATTTTGCACTCCTAACGTAAAATGACAGGGGTTATTTTGTAATAGCCATTTGCACCTAAGGCCGCATAAGGAACTTTGAGTATACCAGACACCAATATTCAAGTCTCATGCATTTAACCAATATACAAATAAGAGTATGTGAAAATCAATGTGCACTGTCGATACAGACAAAATACAAGATCAAATTTGGCCCTGTTCAGGCAAGAATTTGCGCTTGTAGCTCCTGCGCTTGTAGACTTCCTCGGGCTCTCGCTTGATGCTTTAGCAGGAGACTGCCATCATGTTTCTGTCCCATCTGCCTTGGTAGCAATGTTGCATAGTCACGAGGTCTTGATGAAACCGCTCCCCTTGTTCATCACTAACAGCCTTGGGGTTACTGGGAAATTCATCAAAGTGACTATGAAAGAAATGCAGCTTGATACTCATTTTACACCCAAGGTCACGATAAGCTAACAGCATTGTAGTGACCAGAACGTGGTAGTTATCTGCCTTCTTGTTACCAAGAAAGTTTTATGTAACTGCTACAAAAGATAGCCATGCCGCCCTTTCCTTGTCATTTATCTTGTTGACAAATTCTTCATCACGTACAAGGGTACGAATCTGAGGTCCATCGAAGACGCCAGCCTTGATTTTGTCAAACAACAATTTATGAAAAGCAGAAACTATCTGATGAAAACACTCACCATCACTATCCAGTGCCTTTATAAACTGCTTTATCAAGCCGAGTTTTATGTGGAGTGGGGGAAAAACTACCTTGTCTCTGCTTACTATGGGGTCGTGCACAATGTTTGGTGTGCCTGCTTCCAAAGTTTCATGAATAAGCCATTCCTTCTGGGTCCAGTGTTTCTCTCGATCTCGGCTGTCCCACATGCAAAGATGACAGGAATTCTTTGTAAAACCTCTCTGTTGGCGAAGGAGAAAGCTGACCATTTTAAGGTCTATGCAAAGGATCCAGTTGTGCTCATGATATTTGAGTAAGTTGATGACCGCTTTTATGTCATCATACGTTTCTCTCAAATGCACAAAGTGACCAACGGGAACTCCTCCATAAAGGTTGCCATTTTGTAAAAGAACACATTTAAGGCTCTGCTTAGAGCTATCCAGAAACAGTCTCCATTTAGTTGGCATGTCGAGGCAACATCTAACTGCCTGAGCAGACCAGGAATATCGTGACAATAAACAGACTGTTTCTGTTCTGAGAAAAATGTCGCAAAAGACTGATATCGCTTTTGAAAATATGAAACTTTTGCAGAGTCATCAAGTAGATGTTTTTCTTGCAGCCTGGAAGCTGGTATCTCTTCAGCTTTCTTGGAGAGTCCCAAATCACGAACTAAGTCATTCAATTCCGTTTGGCTAGACAGCTCAGGGGCTGATAGCCGATTGGTGTTATCTGAAAAGGATTCAGATTCAAAAACCTTCTTGTTATTGCAGCCTTCATGCTCTCGCTGATCATCATCACTGTCTGCACTTGAGGAAAAACCACTAAAAACCAGGATTGCAAGTTCTTCAAATGTGGAACAGGTCGAATGGCTGAGGGAATGCTTGGATAGATCTTATGCCGATTTTTCTTGCCAACACCTTTTGTGTTGACCATGCAAAAATAGCAGTTAGTCACATGATCTCGGGGTTCCCGCCAAACCACGGGAACTCCAAAAGGCAGTCCCTTTCGTTTTCCTTTTGTCTAATTGCGAAGCATTTCCTCGCAGTTATGACATACGATATGGGATGACCATTTCTTGTCTTGGTCACCAAGGGGAATTTGAAAATATGCTTTGTAGGTATGCTTCACAAACAAAGTGATGTTACGCCTTTGATGAGGCGGTGTATAGCACCCACATACATAACAGAAAGAATCAGGCTTGTTTTTACATTCACGTCTATGAGAAAAAGCCATGTTTACACCTGATATAACAAAACGTTTTGTAAGTCAAATAACTCAAGGAAAAACTATAAATAGAATACCATAAAATTACTTTAATATACAAGTGTAAAAGATACGGTAGACTTAAGACCGTAGTTGGCTGAGTCTTGATGAAGAGCCTAGACTAGTTTACAACGTGTGCAGTGCTGTGCACACTCTCGACTGATAACGCGAGGAGTTTCCTACAATCGCACATTTTTTGGCTGCTTAGTAACCTGATAGTCTTACATGACCGCGCACAGTCAGTACTTCTTCCAGGTAGCCTACTTCTATTTGTATAGCTGCTGAGCCTTATAACAGAACGTATTGATGCTCTGATTTGATTTTTTTGATTGCATTTCCAGCACTTCTTGCTGTCACCGACTGGCACATGCTTCACTACAGCGAGATGTTTAACCTTTATTTGCACCAATTGCATGCTTCACTGATTGTACTGAAGGTGCCGCAACTAGAAAATCTGCTAATTTGTAATGGGGACAAAAGTTAATTAAGTGTTTACGACTGTCAGCTGGTGCGCTGCACTAGTCGTGACTTCGAGACCAAGGTTAGGTTAATTACGTATACAATATAGGTATGCATCGATCCGTTTTTGTGGAAATACGGATTCTCAAATTGCGCAAAAACTAGAGCATGTAGACGAAAACCGACTTCAGATTTGGAATCAGCGTCAAAAATCTATCAAGAATCATTTGAAAAATCTCATGCAACACAACATGAAAAAAAAAATTGTTCCCCTGTGTAATGAATTGGTGAAACATCATTAAAATTTGACAAAACAAAAACCACTTCGTATTATTGCTTTCGAGCTGCTTAACAATGATTAGCTTTTTCAACTATAATTAAAAAAAAGATCAACGAAGTAATGCCGTATACCAGGAGCGGCCAACTTGCTTTCCGAACACTTTCGATTGTTTTAGAAACTTGTGATAAAAATTCTGTGGCAAATGATAAATTTTTAAGAAATGACATAAAAATTTAATGAAATAAAACACAAAAATCGAGTCCTTTAATTTTCTAATATAATCATCATGCTGATCAGTGGGATGTTTGCGTCATCATGTCGTTCACCAGCTTTTCATGATCAGGCTTCGCATGACGCCCGGAAGGCGGTCTGTTTCGCACAGAACGTTGCTTTGCTTTTTTCTTTAATTTGCTTTATGTAAATTGGATTGGGTGTAATAAATATGCAAACCAGGGACGAATTTAAGAGTTTTTTCGGGGGGGACAGAACTTTGATATTAATCGAAAAGAAAAACACAGCAAAAATAAGGCCTCAGAAATAAAGATTACGTTATTTTGTCCATAGTTCGATCAGCTTATATTAGACAGTTGTCTGTAAATGTTTCTTTCCAAGATTGAGTTTAAAAGCAAAGAAAAAAAATCTTTTACCTTTTGCATGAGCGATAACTGCAAAAGCATTGGACAAAAAGCAAGAAAAAAATTTGAAACAAAGATTAAAGTAAGATGCGTTAATTACGAAATGTCGACAGCGTAGTCGAGTGGTTAGAGCACTGTGATTGTGATTGATACGATCTCGGTTCAAAACCTACTCGGGCCGTTCTGTTGTAACCTTGGAAAAGACACTTTACGGCACTTTCCTCTGCTTGGTGGTCTTGGCAAGCAGTTTTAAATTTCAGTCATATCTCTAGAAAATTAAAAAAACAAATAAAAAATTTCAAGAACAGGAATATCTTGGCATCTCCGGAAGTAGGTTGGGGTAATTGCTTTCCCAATGTATTAGCGCCTCCGTCGCTTTCCTACAAGCCAGGGGGATAAATATAGAGGTGAAATAAAAATAACGTCGTTTCTTTTTTTGAGCGTATCTATTGATCATTGCCGACGAGGTTCGTCCGTATGCAGAGCGGGACTACAAGCAATTAAAACCAAAGAACCGATAAGTCGTTGGCCACACATTTTTCTAACTCGCATGTAAAAAGTGTTATAATGGGGCAGGGGTTTTCAACCTGTGGGCCACAGTGTTTTTTTTTAGTGGGCCATGGAGCATAAATCAAAATGAAAGCAATATGTATAATTAGGCTTGCCATCCGTCCCATTTTTTAAGGCATTTTTCTGGCGTCCTGTGCAAGCAACCACATGAAGACTTTTTTTTTAGAGAACACTATGATTTTGGGACGGGAATTTAATTTTGTTGACCAAAGTGGGTTGTGAAGTTAACTTGGGTTGAAAAATAGGCCACGGTACAGAAAAGGTTGAAAACCACTGTAATAGGGCAATGTTCAAGCGGCATGCTTTCGGACATGCAAAGATATAAGTTCAAATATTTTATTTTTAATTTGCAGAGATATAAATGAAAATTAGAGCTGCTTGTTAAGACGCCAAGCAGAAAAAAATGTTCAAGTGTTTTTTCCAACGACACAACAGGGTAATGCGTCTAGGTTTTGAACCGCGACCGTCTCGATTAATACGGCGTTTGCCACAATAAGGTGCTCTTGATCACTAGGTGGCGACACATAGAACGTACGTTTTAAAAGAATTAAACTTTCTCATACATAGCTAAGGCAGGGGGCCACTGTCATGTCCTGTCATGTCCACAGATTATTATACAATATTTTCCCATTCTGCTGGGTCTTACAGCGCCGAGGCATTCTCAACTCAACTCTTCCTATTCCTTGCTTTTGCAGAGCAAACTCAAAATGGCAATACCATTATAAAAGTGCCAAAAATATTATTGACTGTTTGCAACTTTCAGTGACTTATACATAGCTAGCCTAGCAGATTTTCCGTGCAATAACAAACTGAAGAAATTAAAATGACGTTGCAAATGAGTGCCTTACATGACTTTGACAAGACTAAATTTAATCGTGTTTAAAGCAATTAATGGATAAAATGCAAGGTTTTTGATTTAAATTATGCTTGCACAGTCTTTCATTTTACCCACCATGGCATCAGCACCATTGTAAACCAAACCTTGTCTCAACATTTTGCTTTCTAAACACAGAATTTAAATCAATTGCATAAGTAAAGCATACAAACTCTTAAGCTATTGTGTCACTATCTTACATAGAGTATAATTTGACAGGTCGTTGTCGTCGTCATTTTGAAGGGTATCCACTCCAGGTCAGACACAAACAGGACTGGGGCCGAGGGTTTATCCTTTTACTACCCCAGAATGCTGAACTGCCTGAATCAGATGCTGGCAGTGATGTTATTAAGCCAACATTGAGTTTCGTCATCCAAAACCGTCAGACCTCGTGCTCCATGTGGTGTCCGATGTATGCACGCTGTTAGTACATGGTCTGTGGTTTCCTCAGCGGCGCCACACTTGCAATTCGGTGAAGGAGCGAGACCCCATTTGTGCATGGACGAATGGAATCGCTCAACACCACTCCGCAGGCGGTTGAGCTTAACCCAAGCTGCTCGGGGTAAGCCCATCCCAACAGGCCTGACACTGGTCCCGGGCACAAAAGCACGGAGCCTGGAAGCATTTTCACAGTACTCCGTTTTCCATTTGTGATCTGTCCATTCAGAAGCGCAGATGCCAAGTCTGGCAAGGTTGTCCAAAAGATTCCGCGCACCTGGCACAAACGGGCGTCTGGATCTTAGTCTCACTTGGTGAGTATCTGAGGACCCACTTAAAAGACCATACAAGATATGATCGGGGTCCAGAGATACACGGTAAGCCAAGGAGAATGTCGCTCCCATTCGGCGAAGCTCAGCTGGCTGGATGCCTGAGAGTACAGGTAGGTGGTCCGTTGGAGTGGGACGCAGGCATCCAATAACTATGCCCATGGCGTCATTCAAGACACTGTCGATGAGGCGAGTTTGAGCACTGTGACATCAGACTGGCGCACAGTACTCTGCTGTTGAGTAGACTAAAGATAAGGTGGCTATGCATAGTGTTTTAGCACCAGCACCCTATCCTGAGCCCACAAGTCGCCTCAACAGTGTGACGCGTGAGGATAGTTTTTTGCGCAATGCCACTAAATGGTGACGAAACGTGAGCGATCTGTCCAGTTTTACCCCAAGATAAGTAGGGGTTGGACAGAACGGTAAAAGTCTATCACTGTTGTAGACCTTTAGCTCACGTTTGGCCTCTCGGTTATTTAAGTGAAAGGGTGCTGTCACCGTCTTGGTGTGACTGAGCTTCAACCTCCAAGTCTGTAGATACGCTGACAGTGTGGACATGTCTTGCTTGAAGTCCCCTACAAGTCCTTCCAGTTTCCAGAAGAGTGCAACAATGCCAGATCATCAGCATAACCAAACTTTCTGGAAGTCATAGAAGGAAGATCGTACGTATAGATGTTAAATAGGAGGGGAGCCAAGACCGATTCTTGAGGAACGCCGTTTTTAAGACGGCTTAGCCTGCTTTGCTTGCTGTCACCGGTGGTAAAGGTAAAACTTTGATTTCGGACAAGCTCCATAATCATTCTGACCATGTGCTTATCCGGAAGTAGTCTCAGCAGCTTGCAGGTAAGGCCACGGTCCCAGACAGTGTCATAGGCAGCTGTCAGATTGATAAATACGGCACCGGCCTTCTTTTTAGCCTCAAAAGAATCCTCGATGTTCTGGGTTAGCAGAACAACTTGATCTATGGTTGACTTCCGGCGTCGGAACCCAGCCTGCTCTTTAGAGAGCAGTGGATCGATTAATGGTTCAACGCGGGCATAGATAAGCCTCTCGAGGATCTTATAGGGAACACAGAGCAGAGATATCGGTCGATAACTCTTTGGGTCCCCCATGGGCTTTGCTGGTTTTGAGATCGTGACAAGCGCTCTTCTCCAGATCTTGGTAATTTTGAGTTGGCGCAAACAGGAAGAAAGGAAGTCACATAACCAGGACTTCAAAGCAGCTCCAGCATGGAGTATAAGCTCTGAGCAGATGGAGTCAGGTCCCGGAGCTTTACCTGGTTTTAAATGTTGAAGGGCAGCAGTAAATTCTCTTTGAGAAAAATTGTCAGAGATGTTTACTGGGTCTGGTGTTATGGCCCTCCAAAGGTCAGACACTTCTTGAGACAAGTCGAGATGACTTGCGGTCAACAGCCTCGTATTTCCCATTTCTAAACAGCTGAGATGCAATAGCATCGGCTGAAACGGGACAGTAACGAGGAGAGTGTCGTGATCTACCAGTAAGGTTGTTCAAAATACTCCACGCTTTTCGACTAGAGTGTGAGAAGTCAATGCTCCGAACTGCTTCGGACCATCGATCCTTCCGCTTTCTGTCAAGCTTGGCAACCAGAGCTGTAGCAGCCAAACTTGAGTCGTCTCCCTGAGGAGACTGCAGAAAGGTTTTATAGAGGGATTCACACTCTGCATCCCAACACGGAATATAGTTATTTCGATACTAGCATGGGATAGTCTTTTTGGCTGCTTTCTTAATGGTGTTACAGAAGTCCTGGTAAGCTGCATCCACATCAAGTGAATCAAGCGGCAACAAAGTCTTTGTAAATTTATTCGTCAAAGCAATGTAGTGACTCCATTTGGCCTTGCGGAAGTTCCATCGATTAACAGGCATGCTTGGCACTGCCATAGCAAACCTTGGTGGTGTAATAAGCGAAGGTCGATGTTGTGACCTGGGGAACTTTTCAAGAACATGTCTCCCAGTAAGTGACTGTTTGGACCTATGCTAGCAAAAGCTAGATCCGGATTGGTGCCAGTGTTCCAGCGGCTGGAATAAAAGCTGGCAGCGTCCTTGTCATTATATAGGAGGGCAAGACAATTAATACTTGCCCAGCCAGCCAAGCACTCACCATCTGGACTGTTGTCATCGTAGCCCCAATCAGCATGACGACAGTTAAAATTGCCAGCATAAAGACAGGGATGAGGAAAGACAGGGATGAGGAAACACTGGGAGATCCAAGGTTCGCAATCGTATTGGCAGTGGTTTGTAGACATTGACTATTTTATAGCCATCAATGTCCACACACAGCCACTCGATCTCCGATGTCAGTGGAGATTGGTCCAAAAGCGTGTATCTGTTGCTCGTGGACAAACGTGGCAAGGCCATGCTTCCTGCTTAAAGAAGACCCAGCTAGTTGGTAGTTTGGAAGTAGCAACTTCTCTGCATCAGTGCAGTGGGCCTCCTGCAGTAGGATAATGAGTGCCTCAAACTGCATAGCAAGGTGATGAAGAATGTTCATCTTGCTTGCAGTGAGGCCTTCGATGTTCAGCTGAAGAATAGTGGATCTTCAGAACTTGTTGGCAATGTGCCCTGAAAAGGGCAGTTTTATCTTGACATTGCTCTGTCCTGAAAAGGACGTTTGCTGATTAGCAGACCCACACTGAACATCAGAATGGGTGGATACCCTTCCATTTTGGTAGGTTTGGTTTCGGCCTGTCATTTTTAATAGCAATAAACAGACTTACTCATGGCCCCAGCTGCGAGAAAGCACCTACTATTTGGGCCAATTTGATAGGTCTTACAGGTTGACACAGCAGCTAACTTGTTTTTAATAACCAGAAAGGTAGTATCAATAGCCTAGTTTGATTAAATACTTGATTTAGTTGGTTAGATCAACTCCACAGTAATATCCAATAGCCCCAAAACTTATGGTGTCAACAGCATGGCCTGTAGATTAAAGTGTTGTAATGATGTGAAATGCAATCGACACCTTTGCGATTTGAAACCTACTCTCATTATTTTGTTATGTCCTTGTTAAAGACAACTTACAGCACTTTCCTTTGTTTTGCTGTTTTAGCAAGCAACCTTAGGTTTCAGTCAAATCACTAATCAAGAATGTAAAAAACCAAATGAAAAATTTCAACCACATTTAACAATATCTTGGCATCTCTGAGAGCAAATTTGGGTAATTGCTGAATTGACAGTCATTGTATAATGCCTCCATTGCTTTTGTATGAGTTACAGAAGGAGATAAAAAGATAATAAGAATGATACAGTGGATCAAATCATAAACTGGTTAAAAAGTTTGAGGGCCTGAACCCCTTGATCCCTCTCCTTAAATCCACCCTTGGTACAAACTTTTTATATAGTTTGTAACATATGAAATTTTACAAACTATATAAAAAGTGTCTAAAAATTACAAAGCAAGACAACGGACTAAAAATCAGATGCAATGGACTAGCAAAGATCGGTTTGTAAGTCCTGTATGGCTTACATAAAATTACACAAGCAAACATTAATTCCATACAAGTCCAAAAAATTAGCCAAACTTTTTGAGACATGCTTCATTATTTTGCAAAGTTTTAATTGATTTTTAAAACTGTTTTACAATTTCTTGTTTTCATAACTTATTTCTCTTGAGATGTGGTTTTTACTTTACATAACTGTCTAATTTGATGTGTGTAATGCAATGAGCAATATAATTAAAACCATTTATTTCTGTTTTAATTTTTACTTGCTCTTATACTTGTTTTTATTTTATTTAATGTTTTTAGATTTATACTCTTTGTTGGGTTGAAACTGATTGTTTTACAACATTTATAAAGGATAGGAAAATATGTCTAAATCATGAGTCATAAAAAGTTACTCTTCTAATTTTTTGTGAAAAGAGCAGACTACTGGCCATGTAACACACTATTTAATTCATAGCAATTAAGAGCACCTGCTGTATCTGACAACTTTTCTAGAGAATGTAATGACTTGGTTGTCTGATGTATATCCTGTCATCTAAGGGCAAAGCTTTTTTTGTCACACTTTTTTGTTGGAAAGGGCATCTGGTCCATGTTGGACAAAAATAAAACTAGTACAATTGCATGCAGGTCTATTGTCACAGTGGAGGGTTTATAACTTGTTATATTACAAAAATGATCATTCAATCTGTCAATCTGTGATAACTCTGCATCAACTGCTTTACTCTAACAACGATATTTTCATTGGATTTTGTTGTGGAAGGCTGTTCTTACCTAATGTCTTTCCTTTAATTTCTCACAGCTACTATCAACAACAACCAGAAAATCATGCAAAGCCTGCTTTAGTTACTGTCACTTGTGGTAAGGTTGAATAAATAAGGTTGAATAAATAAGGTTAAATAAATAAGGTTGAATAAATAAAATTGAATAAAACTTTTGTTTCAGACAAGTTCCATGATTGTTTAGATCATGCACTTGTCTGGCAGAATTTTTATAGCTTACAGGTAAAAACAAAGTTTCACTGTCATATGCAGATAAAGATACCATCAATCTTCCAATTCCTTAAAAAATCCTCAATGTTTTGTGTGCAAGACAAATGACTTTATCCAATTAACTTAATGTCTCAAAATCTGCTCTACTTTTTTGGAAGTATTGGATAAATAATTGATTTTATGTATATAAGCCATTCAAGAAACTTGTAAAGAACAGTAAGTAAAATATTGGAAAATGCATCTTCAGCTTTTAAGTATCATAGACTAGTTTCTGAAAGTGAGATGCTATTGCTTTTCGTATTGTGACCACAGGTTAGACATCTCTTTAAAAAACTAGTCAAGAATACTATATTGTAGACCAGCAGTGATTTCTGCAAATGAGATGTTCACTGATTTTAATATTATGACCATAGATCAGACATCTCTTACAAATTTAGTCAAGGTAACTAGCAGTCAACATTCTTGTATCTCTCTATTCTGTCCAGCTGAAGTGATAAAGCATCAGCTAAAACAGAAAGATTAAAAGTGTTAGACAAACTTGTCAGTTGGTTAAAATCAATCCAAAGTTTTTCCAAAATAAATTAGCAATGTGATAAAGTAGCAATATAATGCCACTAGTCAGTTAAAAAACTATTTGCAAGCAACAGAGGTCATCCAAAAGCGAAAGCCTAGGTTAGTTACTACAAGATTGGTGTTAATTAAGTAACAATAACTCGGGTGACCTGTGATGCAACAAACTCAATTAAAAGTAACTAACATCCTGGTTTTGTAATATCAACTTGGTTATAGTCCTAGAAGAGAAGTAACATAAAATATTACTAATAAAAAAAACAAACACTAGTATAATAGAAAATTAAAAAATATTTCAACCTGGCTGCTAAATTTTTTTGTTTTAAAAATAACTAAAAAGGCTTACTTTAAATCGCTTGATAGGATCATGTGTTAGCATGTGTCTTTTGACTTTGTCTTTTCTGTTAAAAGCAGCATCACATTTAGTGCAACGATATGGCAATTCTTTGGTGTGTATCAACATATGCAGGCGCAGATAATAGATGCTGCGTACTTCTTTGCCACACACACCACACCTGTTAATGCAACATAACAACTTTGTCAAAAAAATTAAAAGCAAATATTAAAGCTTGCAAACATTACGCTAACAGAGTAGGCAGGAAGAATTTTTTCACTAAAACTATTACAAGTAATTTATAATTTCTATGCAAACTAAGTCACATTTTAATCATCATCAATCCAATTTTAATGGTGGCTGAGTGCATCTTACTACTTCCACAACTCTTTCTACATCTTCTCTCCACCTACACTGATCTGCTAAATCTTCTTTCCTTAATTCAATCCTTTTCATGTTTCCTTCAACTTGTTTTCTCCATTTCATTCTTGGTTAGCCTTGTTTACATTTTCCATCTACTTCATGTACCATTGCCTTCATCAAAACATCTTTTTCAGGTTGTCTGAAAACATGACCATACCGCCTCACACAATTTGCTCTTGCCAGGTTATCTGCTGCTTTCTTTAACCTCAACATGTCCATCAGCTCCACAGTATTCTTCTTGTCCACCAACTTTATACTGCACATCTCCCTCACTATAAATCTTTTTGATCTTCTCAAAATAGATACTTTATTTTCTCTAAAACACCACACTTCACTTCCATATAACATAGCTGATCTTACATAGATTTTATATATGTTTCTTTTCATCTGCAAAGTGAATGTTTTTCCAAACAGTATCTCTTTAAACTCTCTAAATTTCCTCCATCCTAATCTTGTTTTTGCAGTCACTGCAGCTTCACATTCTCTACTGGCATTTAACCTATCACCAAGATAGCAAAATCCCTTTACAGTTTCCACTTCATCACACATTACCTTCTGTTGCACTTCTCTCATACCATTTGCGACTTTATTACATTTACTACAAACAAAAAGTCTTGCCATACTTGTTTGTTGCCATATATGAAGTTACTTTCTTCAGCTTAGAACACCATTCATCACTTTATGTGATGCAATACTGAGTGTGCAATACTCAGCACATGAGTATTATATTACTAGCTGTTGAGTACTATTATTATGTTACTACTATGAAAGATATTATGCTACTATTATGGAAGATCACATTATAGACATTTTCAATTAAGAAACTTAAAATAATCACAAAATTATATGCTTCATTTAATTTTAAATTTAATAGATTTTTAAACTATCTGATTATTATAAATAACTTAAAACTGAAACCAACTTTTTTTTATTAGCATCATGATCTTTATGTTGAAGAATATAGTGTTTCCTCAAGTATCGCTCACAAGTAAACTTGGCATCACAGAATCGACAAACATATGAGTGAGGATCACTTGACATGTGCTCATGCAGAGAAGTAGGATGAGTAAATTTGCTTGGGCATAAACTGCATGCATATATCCTAAAAATTATATAAAAATTAAAAATAAAATTGCAAAAACTGCTAAAAACAGCATATTTGGAATAAAAAAAATTATCAAAAAGAACAACACTATAAAGCATTATGCAAATCAACATTTTTATTGTTACAGACAACAATAATTGACCATACATAGCCATATAAATACTTGTCACAAAATTGATTCCAAATCTAGTAAATCTAACTTTTAAACAAGATACTTTTTACAGGAAGTAAAATCTGTTTGCATGGTAGGCATATAAAGCTGCTTTGTGTTTTGCAGAGAGTTATCATTGTAGATGAGCACATTAAGGAATTTGTCCTGATCTGCATTTCTTAAAGGCAAAACAGGAATATCTCAAGCAGATGCATCAACTGCTTGCAAGCCAGAGGGTGATCACACTATGCTATGCCGGCATAAAGTTACATAAAATAATTGCTGTTTAAATTTGAACTGGTTTGAAATGCCAATTGAAAACTGTCAGTTTTAGAATTTTTAAGCAATTAAACCATTAAAACCTTTTTTAATATACACATTTTTTTAAACATGCTTTCCTACTTTTCAAAAAAATATAGTTTAACAAACTCTTTCAAGTCTGGTGGTACATATTTTGAACCACTTTGAAGGCCATGTTTAATGCTCAGTGGTACAGAAAATATACCACTTATTTAAATCGAGTTTCTGTCCTGCTCTGCAGCTTAAAATTTGTACCACTTACTAGATGTAAGAGTATATCCATGAAAAGTCTAGTTGTTAAGCTGTAAGAGCTGTTTGGATTACGGCAGTTTGGATTGATTTTATAAAGCATAAGTATTGATTGGTGCAAGAAAAATTAGGTTTTCAACAATAAATAAATTCGAGCATGTACGGTTTTGTTTTTTTTTCATCAAAAATCTGAGCGTGAAAGAGTTAAAGGTATTTTACCTTAATACAGACAAAATTGGTTAATTGCATACCGCTTAAACGCATATATCATTTTATTGCATACAAATCTAAAATCCCGAACCAAATCCCATCTCTCATAAGTAAAAACATTGGTTAATCACATATCGCTTAAAGAAATAAATCGGATTATTGCATATAATTTTTGTCACAATCGCTATCTTCATTCACTTAATTACATTATTTCCTGGGAGGAAAACATTTTCGAAACAACAATCAAAAAAGTAAACAGTGGTAACTTAATCTGTGATGATGGCTGCTACTTGCTGTGAAATACAAAACAAAAGAACCGCAATTGTGGCAAAATACAAAACAAAAGAAGTGCGATTGCAGCGAAATGGTGATATAATCAATTATATTAACCAAAGCAAAGAATGATTAAGAATATAGTTAATTAAATAAAAGAAAGCAAGAACTAAAATCAATTCTAGCATTATTTAAACATTGAAAAAAGTTAAAATCATAACCAATGTAAATTGCAAACTTTATACTGTCAAACTAAACCTTTATTTCCATAAAAGAAAACTTTAGAAGCACATGTGCACGAAACAAACTCCCAAGAAATTTTAACATAAGAGACAAAACGTTTATGACGAAACACAATGGTAATAAAAAGGATTGAGTCAGCTAAATCTTTATTGTACAATTCTTAGAGATAAATTTATGATGTAACATTCAAGTGAACAAAAAAATTCAAGTTATCCAATTCTCACTGCTACAGTTATCATGAACGTGAGTGTGAGAGTGTGACAACACTGTTAAAAAACGTGCAGCAAAATCAAAGAAATTTTGCAAACATCAAAAACGCCGACTGCAATGATTAAAGAAACGCAAAAACAATATAGAAATGATATTATTAAAGTGAAGGCCTTTTTTGTGACAGCTAAAGAGAGCGGAGCAAATCAAAAGACTGCCAACAAAAAAATCGCTGTTTCGTAAGATGGTCTATTGTTTTTGGTTTTTTGATAGTTATTGTAAAGGGGGATGGCATGGGGGCCAAACATCCCCCTAGTTGCACCCCTGAGTGTGTCATAGTTAAGGTCATGGCACAAGAAAGACCAATAAACATTAAAATTGCGTATTTTTTTGCCGGTGTTTGTACAATGTCTTAATTGTGTAGAAACATTGCAAAACAAATTGGCAATCTACAACGTGGTCAAAGGGTAATCACATAAATCGGTTAAACGCAAAAAAATGCCTGGCAAATTGAATATGCAATTAACCAATTTCGTATGTATATCTATTTTTGCACTTTTAAGTCTTGAACATACTTTTGTATGTCTATAATTTTACACTTTTACTTTGCTGCTTTCACCAGACTGCATTGTTTTTCAAGAAAACTTTAGGTATTTTCAAGCATAAATCTTTGGTTTTTGTTTTATATTATTGTTTGTTATAATACTTTCTCTATCAGCAAATGCATATTGTAAACACCAATTGAATCAGTAAATGTTTTTTCCAATCTTCAAACTGTTTTACTAAATTTTTTCTTGCATACATGAATTTTTTAAAATTCAATATTATTGGAGATTCTTCAATAAATACTGAAGCCATACCTGCATTCTCATGTGCTTTTTGCTTACCATAAATCAGAACATTAAACATATTTGTAAACTGAACAATTTTTAGTATCATAAAAACTAGAACTACTGGTACATTTGCATGCTAGACTTGGATGCTTTCACATTCTGGCAGTGGAACTTAAACAAGAGTTTTGCAACAACTTTTTACCTGAAATGGCATTGTAGGTCATAACCCTGAGAGCTTTTTTAAAAGTTTGAGATTGATTCTCAACTGCCCTTAAATTTTTTCTTTTTATTTAAATGTTTTCAGAAAAAGTTACAGTATTTATTCTTTTTGATTTCAAAGCAGTCTTCATAAACTTTGCAATGATAAAAACATACGAAGTCTGTCCAAAAAGTACCTGATCTTTATGTATGAAACACACAACACAATGAATATCACAAACTTTATTTAATCTCTGCTGTTCTTGATACCAGGTTTTTTATTAAAATCTTTGTTCATGATCTTCTGGTAAAATTTGAGTCTAAACTGCTGTTGATTCTTTAATAAAAGGTAAAAAAAATAATAAAAACTCAATGTTTTGGTATACTATAATGAAGGTTTACTGAATTGTAGTATACTGAAAAGTTGAGTTTTTATTATTGTTTTTACCTTTTAGTAAAGAATTAATAGCAGTTTAGACTCATATTTTACCAAAAGATCATGAACAAAGATTTTATTTAATCTCCTTTAAAATACTCCTCTTGCAAGTGCACACACTTTTTCCAGTGCCTCTGCCACTTTTGAAAACATCTCTTGTTTTCCTGCTCTGGAATGCTCTTGAGCTCTGCCATCATTTTTTCCATAATGTCCTTATGTGACTGAAATCGCATCCCTTTTAGTATAGTTTTTAACTTGGAAAATAGCCAGAAGTCGCATGGTGCCAAATCAAGAAAGCAAGGAGGCTGTTGCACAAGTGCCATGTTATTTTTGGCCAAAAAACATTTGATTACATGGATGGAATGAGCAAAAGCATTGTCATGGTAAAGCTGCCTGTTCTTCCCTATTCATATCTCTGGCTGCTTTCTTTGCACAGCATCATAAAGGCAATTTAAATCTTTAGTTAAAATCGAGTGAACTGATCCTCTGCTTATAAGTGTTAAATGGCAATCTTTCATCACAATTTGGCAAACCTTCTCAATCACCTCCTTGTTTCAGCTTGTGGATAGTCTGCCAGAGCATGCCTCACTCTCCACTGACATACAAACATTTTTGAAGCAATTAAACCATTTCTTTATTTGAGTTTGACTTAAGGCCTCATCTCCAAAAACTTGCTAAATGTTTTGAATTGTTTCAGTTTGATTATTACCTAGCTTTTGGCAGAATTTGATACAATATCTTTGTTTTTTTGCTTTCTGTTGTAACGCTTGCAAGCAAAAAATCAATAATCATGCACTAAATGCTTCAAAAAAAAAAAAAAAAAAAGAATGACACAACTATTGGTTTGAAATTTTTCATGCATGGGCAGTAATTGTGACGTTAGAATTCACCAAAACCACTTTGCTGGTGTGACATTACTTTTGGCAGGAGATAAGGTCAGATATTTTTTGGACAGACCTTGTATATTGTCTAAATGAGCAGTATTAACAGTAGTTCTTAAAGATTTTTTTTTTTTCGTCGCATGAAAGTCCATTTAAATTAATAAAACTATTTTGCTTAGTCCTTATTTTTCTATGGCACAAAAACAAAAGAAGCATTCATTGTATATATCTTAAATCACATAACATAACCTAAAGTCTGAACAATTATTTAAGATATAATAGTAAACTTTACCTGACTTGTCTTTAGTTACTTAACAAATGATGACAAGTTATTATTGCACTCAATTATATTTCCTTGGACTTAATTAATTGTAAAAAAATATTAGTTATTGTGACAATATACTGTTTATTTTATTGTATCCAATTTATTCAAATTAAAACAATTTTTATTTGTGAATACTAAAGCTTTAAACCTCAATTTCTTTTATATACATATACATTGTCTAAGTGAGTGGTCTGATAAAAGTAGAATCTTTAAGTTGTAATTTATAGACACATTTATTTTACCTTTAGATTTGGAGCACCTTGGAGGAAGTGCAAGCAAACAATAAGGTATGGATGTAAACTTTTAAACCCCTAAAATATCTTTTAAAAAAGCCTTTTAACACTTTCGGTGCGAAATGACGGAGATCTCCGTCAGCTGATTCAATGCATTGGGTGCAAAGCGACATAGATTTCCGTCAAAATGAAGCATTTCTTTGGTTGGGTGCGGGAATGCATTAGAAGAATCGGAAAAGGACGGATTTCACCATCAGCATGTTTTACGCGTGACAAAGGCATGATATTTCAAAATTTTAGATTTATCGGCCTATTTTGCTCATGGTAGTAAGCATAATATTTGGTAAAGTTTTTCTCTCAGTTGTTCGTTTTAGCAGCTTCGTCTTCATGTGCATGTGGTTGAAAGCAGCAAATTTAACAAATACAGTAGTAAAGCAAGATTTGTAATAGAGGCCAGTTAGGATGTTCTATTGTAAGAACGTTGTGCTATATAATTAGTCAGCAGTCTCTGTCCAATATTTGGTCAAAGCGATGAACGTGCAGACTCCTCTGAGGATGAAGCTCCTCCAAAAAAGACGCCAAGGTATGATCCCGAAACTTGATTATGTCGCATATATAGAGCTCATCATATGAGCTTGTATCCTGCTACAAAAAAAAATACGCCCAGAGAAGGTGCAGGGTTTGCATGAAAAAAAAAGTTCCAAAAGAAACCAGATTGCATTGCAAAGAATGCAACATACCACTATGCAAAACTCCTTGTTTCGGTGACTACTACACCAAAAAACGCTTATTACAAGACTGAAAAAGGCAAAGTAAAACAAACTTCAATCGTTTCTGTTGATTTTTTTCATTTGTATCTGATTTAAATAATGGGTTTCCACATTGTTACTATTTGCTTCTAAATTGTCATTTGTTTCGAGTTGCAGACAGCCTAAACACAGGACTTTCTGTGAAACAATGTAGAAATAGCAATTTTCTAATGACAGTATGTATGTATAATGAACGGAACAAATCAGTCTTAATGTTGAATCAACGTAATTTTATAGTAAACTGATAAAAGCGCCGCATAGTTTTCAGGATGAGAAACGTTTTAGATGTACAGGGTGATTCACCGAAGTGTTGACAAATTAAAACTGAATTATCCAACTTACTATAAGGGCAAAAGAAACAAGTTTTTAATAGATAGAATGGAAATTTAATGGGCTTTCACATAAAATTCAAATTATTCAATGTAGCCCCCTTTGTTTTTCACAAGGCGCCTAAGACGTGGAAGTACTTGGGCGCACGTGGCACGCACCACTTCTGGGTCAATTTCTTCCCATGATGCCTTCAGTTTTCGTTTAAGGGTTTCAATATTTGGATGGGATGTTGAGCAGGCTTTTTGCTCCAGAATGGACCAAATCCCAAAGTCCATTGGGTTCAAATCGGGTGAAGAAGGGGGCCATACTTCCTTCTCCCAAAACCCTTTAAAATTGGTCTTGCACCAATGCTGGACTGCTTTGGCTGTGTGGGAGGTTGCCCCATCTTGTTGAAGCGTAATTCCTTCCTCTCCCACTGTTTCTTGAACCCAGGGAATGACTTTTTCTTCCAACATCCGATGATAGATAGTTTGGTTAATTTTCACGCCTTTGTCGATAAAGATTAGAGGTGTTTTCAGGCCTGTTGAAGTGACTCCTGCCCAAACCATCACGGAAGAAGGTTTCTGCCTCCTAAATGAACTGCAACGTTCAACTGGCACCATGTCCTTGTTTGGAATCCAAATCCTGTCATTTTGGTGGTTGTGGATAGCTTGGACAGTGAAAAGCTTCTCATCTGTCCAAAGCACTTGAGGCCGCGTGCCAACAACAAGTCTCTTGATCAAAACCTTAGCTCTATCAAGCCTTTTCTTCTTAGTGGCGTTTGACAGGAGCTGCCTCTTGGTAAATTTGTACGGGTAGACGTGGAGATCATCCTTGAGAAGCCTTTGCATGGTGCTCACGCTTACAGAGGTGTCCTTAGCCAGTTTTCTTGCGCTCCTTGAAGGGTTCCGCCTCAACCTCTCCCTGACCTTCTTAATCAGTTCCTTTGTCCTGATGGGTTTTTCAGTACTTCTGGTTCTTGGAGCACAACTTCCAGTCTCCCTGAACCTCTTCACAGCCTTTTAAACACCTCCACGACTCACAAATCGCTTCATCAACCGGAAAATTTTCGCAGGTGGAAGTCCTTTCTTGCAATACCCTTCAACGATGTCATTTACTGTCTTTGCCATCTTACTTTTCTAGATTAAATATTCTTATTGATATTGAAAACTTACTCTAGAATATATAATAACAATCTGAAGAGGTAATGCGAAGTTAATAATGGAATAAAGTATTTGTCAACACTTCGGTGAATCACATAAAGTATTTGTCAACACTTCGGTGAATCACCCTGTATAAGGTAAAATTAGACGAACAAAATGAGGTCATTCTGACAAAACAATAAAGCGTCAGGAAAGCCTCGCCACGCAACAATGCGTGCGAGCAAGCCAAGCCGCAGCCAAAGTGTTAAGTGCCAAAATTGATTTAGCAAGATGAAATAACCCTTATTATAGATTTACACCATTTTACTAGTACTAGAAACAAAGAAAAAGACTTAAAATCAATCATGCAAATCAAAAACTTATGCTGCCAAGTGGCAATCTTAAAACATTGATAACTATTTAATTATAGCTCATAGAAACATAAATTTTTAAAATAAATTAGATTACAAATATTTATAAAAGATAAATTTTTACTAAAATTAAAGATTATATTTAATTTGCCAAACTTTCTAAAAATTATGGCAAACTAAATATCAAATTACCCAATATCAATAGGAATATTATAGTCTTGTTACTCTTATTATTCAAATTCAGTAGCAACACATCCATAAATAATGATAAAGTTTTGAAACATTAATTATAGATCGTGATATAATCACTTGTTTACAAGCAAAGAATTTTCTAAAAATTACATTTTGTAAAAGTGCTTTTTAAATTTGATTTAATAATGTATCTCATAAAATGGGAAAAAATAAAACTCTAGATTTTGCAAACCATTTTTTTTGTTATTTGTAATCAGATAGAAAATATTTTAAGGGTGATTTACAAAAATAGAAATAGCAAAAAGTTTGAACTGCAGAATTTCAAAAAATTGAAATTGAAATTCTAGTTTGCAAAGAGTCCAATTCATAATCATATTGTTGAAAATAAAGTGAAGATTGAAAAAAAAAGTTATCACTTTGATTACTGATCAAATTTTGTCTTGCAATAGACTTGGCTTGCAATGAACAAAAGGTTTTGCATTCATGTACTAAAGCAGAGGTTCTCAACTAGTTTTTGTGGACAAGAAACAAGTTGATAAATTGAGTGTGGAATAAATGTAAAAACCTTTTTTGGAAAATGATTTTGTGAAATAGGTGTGGAATGAAAGTGAAGACTAAACAAGATTTTATAAATAAATTTTAAACAACTCTTATTAAAGCAGGGGTGGGAAAACTTCTTAGCTCATGGGCCATATTCATAAGTTGAATTTGTTTGCAAGCTGCACTATAGTGATCTCTAAAATAAAAAAGTCTTTACTTTAAATCTATCTTGGATTTCTTGATTTTCATACCTAAAAATCAGTGATTGCTAAAAGCAATGACTAAAAATTTGGTTGAAGACAAAAAAGAAATTAATAATTTTTTAAATTATTAGTTTAAAGCCTGTGCTGTCTCACTGAAGGTCATTAAATCCCATAGTTTATCCACCCCTGTGCAAGAGTAATTAAGACAAAGCAGGAATATGATGTTTAATATTTAGATTTGACATAGCAACTTGTGCACTGTGGAATTTTAGCACAAAGCTAAATCTTGTTATACATGTAAATAAACTTTAAACTGATCTGTGTATTTTCCAAGGTCAATGAACATTTGTTAGGCAAAGTTTTTGGTAGACCAAAACAAGGATATACAGGGTGGGGGATAAATACTGTTACAAGATAAAATACAAACATATTTTGAAAAAAGCTTTTATTTCAATATTTAAATTTGCAAACATTCAAGACTCATACCAACAAACAATTTCACACAAACTTTATTCAAAATGCTTTCCTTTAGCCTTTACTACAGCGCGGAGTCTTCTGGAGAAATCATTGATGGAGGCACGCACTATTTTCATGGGAATTTTCTCCCATGTTTTCATCAATTTTAACTTCAGAGCTTCGATACTAGGGCTGGGTTTAGAGCAGGCTTCACTCTCAAGAATTGACCATAAAAAATAATCTAGAGGGTTGAGATCTGGTGAAGAAAGAAGCCATTCCTCTTTACTAATCCAGGTGGGGCAATTGTTTTCACACCACACTTGAGTCACCCAAGCTGTGTGACTTGTTGCTCCATCTTGTAGTGTCCAATTGTCTTCACCATATAGAGATTTGCACCATGGTATTAAAGCCCCTCTAAAATATTCTTTATGTAAAGTTCTTTGTTAATTTTAACCCCCGAGGGTACAAAAACCAGAGGGGATTTCCCCTTTTCAAAAATTGCTGTCAACACCATTACTGAAGCAGGTTTTTGTGTTGTGAAGACTTTCCTTGTATTGGCAGGGATTGAATCTAAGGTTTTTGCCAAAACTCGATCATTTTGGTGATTGTGCACCTGTTGCACAGTGAATAACTTTTCATCAGTAAAGATAAGATTTTACAGCATGCCATTTTTGAGTCGTTTCGACAATAGTTTGCTTCTTGCCAGTCTCTTTTCAATTGTGGCCTCTGAAATGAGCTGTCTCTTTTGCAGCTTTTAGGGTGACATCTTAAGATCATCGTGACAAATTCTGCGCATAGTTCTTGGTGATATTTTTGATTCCTTTGCCATTTTTCTTATCGATTTCCTCAGATTACGTCTGATTTTTTCTTTTACACTTTTAATCAGATTAGGTGTTCTTGTTGCAAGGGCGTCCTGATTGAGGTCTGTCTGTGATTGAGGGTATTTTCTCAAATCGATCAATCATTCATTTGATCAGCATTTGGTTGATTTCAATTTTTTTCCTAGTTTAAAAATTTCTGTGGGGCTAAATCCTTTTTTGTGGTGCTCAATAATGAATTTTCTTTTTAATTCTAGCAACATTGCACAGTGTATACTTAAAAATTTTCTGAAAAACAAGAACTGGGTATATATTTAAATAAATTGATAAAGCTAGTTTAGCTTTTTAGTTAAATTTATTAGTACTAAAATTGACATAAAATTTTGTAACAGGACTTTTGCCCCACCCTGTATCTGGAGAAATGGTCAATGGACAAAGAAATGTACTAAAAGATGCTTTGCTAATATTAAAGGCAAGTATTTTATAGTAAAAAAAAACTGGACACAAAAAGTAAGTGACACCATTCAATTTGGGTGCTGCATAAGATCAAAGCACAAGTTAAACAATTAAACACATCAAATATCTTAAAACAGTTGGTATGTCTAAAGATGCATAGCAAAAAAGTAACTTAATTTTTAATTTCACAATTAGTTCTTTATAAGGTAACATAAGTGGTATTGCAGCATACAAATGTCAGTATCAGAGCAGGTAGAAAGTGATTTTTGGCAGTGTGTAATTTTTTAATAGATTGCAACTAAGAAGAGTCAACTCTGCAAGACTTATGACAAGGTCATAATGATATAACAAGTTTTTACAGTCATTTAACCCTTACAAACTTAATAATAAAAATTTTCAGTAGATAAAACAGTAATAATTATCCACACTTTTAAAAAAAATTCATCATATATTTTCAGTAATTGCATACTCTTGATAATTCTTGAATTAATAGAGCCAATTTGTAGAAAACATATACTTTTATAATTTCATTAAAAGTTTTAAAAAGTGCAATAAAGTTTAAACATATAGTGATTAACTTTAAAAAATCCGTTTTCTTTCAAAAATTATTCCATCCTTTAGTAAAAATCATTAACCAAAAATAATGATTAAAAAAATCAGATAAGGATTACTATCAATTAACATTTCGCAAAAACATACGTGAAATTAAAAACAAAAGTAACTTACTTAGTTTGGGCAGCTTTTTTTTTGCTGTTAAGATGAACTTGGTATTGATGAACTCCAAGATCATGAAGAGATTTAAACACTTTGTGGCATTGATGACAACGATATGTCATTCCAGACTCATGGCTTTTAACATGAGCAATAAATTGATCAAGATCTTGATAAGTTGAATTACATCCTTCTTTTAAACACTTGTATACCTGTGAAGCATTTCAAAGAATTTACTTTAAAAAATTACAGTTAGAAAAATATTAAATTATTCTTTTTTGGCATATTTTTTGTTTATTATTGATGTAACAAAATAATGCAATCATTCAACCTTGGTAATAATACAATGGCATTTAGGTTAAACAAATTTATTCATTGTGATTTAAAAACAACTGTGCAGTATTTGTGAACAAGTATAGCTGGCATGTAGAGTGCACCAACATTTTATTAATTAAGGCTTACAACAAAATGGGTAAATAAAACTAAATATAAACTCATTATTAAATAACTAAATAAGACTAAACATGGAAATATTAACTAAGTAATAAAATTTTTCAAAAACACATAGCATTTAGTACTTTTGCAGCCAATACTTAAATTGTCTAGGGTTAATAATATTAGCGTTTTAAAGTTCAGTGAGCTAAAAAAGATTAAAATAGGGTTTGATGATGTAACTTGTGTTTTAATATTTCAATAAAAAATAAGTTTAATTGAAATGTGATTATTTCAAAATTTACCTTACAAACAACTTTGCAAAATAAATAAAAAAGATTTGTGACTGGTTGTAAAGTAAACACTAAAGTAATTCTTAACCAAAACCTTTTAATAGTTGAATATTTTTTAAAAGGGGATAAAATAACTGCAGTTAAAATTATGTCTCGATTATAATTGCTTCAACAAATTCTATTATAGTAGTAAGTTGCTTTTTTTTTGTTTTTAAAATAAGGAAAAGAGATTAGGTCAAGTACCCAACAAGAGTGGTTAATCAGAAAAAATGTATTAAAAGTAATGGTAAAAGCCATAATTTTTTGCACAGGTGCCAAAACAAAGGGTTGAAACAAAAGAGTTTCTCACCACAAAAGTTGATGTGCACCAAGCATCACTTTTACCATCACTGCTTTAACCAATCATAGTTAAAGTTATCAGAGTGGTGCTAAGAAAATTGATGAATGAAATTCTATATTGTAGAATATATATTAAGATGCCTTTGTAACAAGACAATAAAAAACTTAAGAAGAAGTTGAAAGAACTTTTAAGGGGATGAAGATTAACATTGAAAAAACCAAGCATTATAAAAATTATTGGAGAGTCCATTGTATATTGTGTGCTGAAATCTGCTTATTTTGCATTTTAAACAAATAAAACTAGTTTTTTACCTGAACATTGAAAAAGTTGCAAGCCACTACAGATGATGCAATTTTGCTAACTTTGTCTTATCCCTATTTGACCTTTAAATTGATCAGTTACTAGTATAAACAAGGTTTAGCAGTTCTTATCTTTGCGGTGTTGCTAATTAGTAAGATATTTTTGAGCATATTTAAGTGTTTCTTTGGACTTTGTGTAAGAGTTTTGTCTAAAGAGTTTTTAGTTTTTTGTCTAAAGCCCAAAATCAGTTTTTTTACAGTTCAGCCAAATATAAATGTAACTTAGATGTCAAAAAAATTAGATAGAAATTTTAAAAACTGATTATAGTAACTATATATAGATTATAATAACTAGTCCGGCATATAAGACCCTATTTCAATTAAAAGCAAAAACTAGAATTTAGAACATCTTTCCTGTATAAGACCCCCCACTCATTTAAAATAGATATAATTGGAAAGGAAAAAATCTAGTGATAGTTGTTTATTCCAAAGAAAAAATATTTTGCATATAAATATAATAAAATAAAGGGTGTCCATAAAGTCTTGTTACAATTTAAAAAATTTATTACAAAGGCAGTTGATAAGATGTCTTATATAGAATTGTTTTATATTAATCAGTGTTTATTAAAGTTTTTATTCAAACTAAAACTAAAAATTTAAAAAAAGTATAAATACTCATTAATATATTCTTGTATAGATTGAGAAACTAAAGACAAATATTGTGATGAAAAACACATTTTCTTTTATTATGCTCAGTTTTGTTACAAATAACAACTCTCACTCTTTCTTCCATATACCTGACTAAAACTCAAAATGATTTCCCCTAACTAATAATCTATAATTTATACTTGGAACAGACAGACAGACAAGCTTTTTATTTCTCAAAGTCAAACAAAAAAAAACATAAATAACACAGAAAGGACACATACATTATAATGATGTTGATTGATTGAAAACAGGATGCTTTTTCTTTTCTTCTTTTTATATTACTTTCTTGGTGTTTTCTGTTTGTCTCCAAAACTACACTTGCCTTATATTTTACCAGCTAAAATCACTGGTTGTTTCCCTTCCTTCAATTTTTAAAAAATAAATAAATCTTGAAAATCTGCTTTTTATAATATAGCTTATGCAACTTGAAACAGATAGAAATTACTTGTTTATCTTTATGTTCTTTTAAATGTGTTTTTCTCTTGTAATAAGTTGAAAAACCTTTTCCACAGTATTCACATACAAATGGTGCCAATTCTTTACTTGATGAAGCATCAACAGTTTTGGAACCTGTATAAAAGCAAAATTAAATAGCACAGCAGATTGGAGAGAAACAATACAGTACATAAAAAAAAATGATCAAGGCTTATTTTAGGTGAAACCACCAACGCAATATTAATATAGACATAAAATTAATCAACCTACTTTTAACATAAATTTAAATTTAATTTGTAAATAAAAAATGTACCCTACAGACAAAATTTAAAATACTAAAAGAAACAATAGATAGTTTTGTGGATCATATAAAAGAGGAAGATGAATTACAGCCTAATTCAAAAAATAGTTCAACAAAAAATTGAAATTAAAAGGAATGATAAAAAAAGTTCATTTTTAACAATCCACAGAGTGGAATTTTTATGAAAAATATTATTTAAAAAATTGTAAGAAAATGACAATAAATAACAACTAGAATGAATATTTTTAAATTGATATAGAGCTTTCAAACTTATACATATAAGTGCTTTCAAAGCAAAAAATTAAGATGACTAATTTATTTAGATATAAAGCTTTAACTTAGAGTAAGCCAATGGCTTGAAACTTTTAATTCAGAGCAGTAAAATTCCAAAACAACTTTTGTAGTATGTAAAATGGAACAAAATTCTGGTTTTTTCATAAATTTTACTAAACTAGTTGTTTTAATCTGAACTCAAAACCTTTTAAGAAATTAAAATAAATTGTGCCAAAGTGGCAGAAAAGTTACAAGGGGCCAGCAACAGTCTATGGACCTTGGTTAAGAAACACTGAAGTAAAAAAATATTTTTAAAAATATTTAGGCACCTACAAAACCAGAGTTGAAATTAAGACAATATATAACTGTTAGAGATCATACATATAAACGCATTTAAAATAAAAAATTAAGATGAATAATTCTCTAAAATAATATTTTGGCATTATATACACATTTGAAGTCTCTCTCTATTTGATTTACTCTAAGGCATCCATGAGCATCTTACAAGTCTAAAAAAAAAATTAATGCAAACATTGCTTATCCTACCTTTGGCAAAAGACTGATTAAAGTTATGATTTCCTTTAAGCCAAACTTTATGAGAAGCCATGTGTTTTTTAACATTTGATTTTTGAGCAAATGCCCTACCACATACAATGCATTGATATGGTTTTTCTCCTGCAATAAAAAAAAATGTTATTAAAATAAAACTTTATATTGAAACTAATTTGCACTTAAAATTTTTCATACTTGAAAGAGAATAAAAAAATATTAAAAACAGTTAATAGCTATAACCAGAAATTGATAACAATTAATTTGATATTAGAGTTTGGTTGAAATCTATTCAAGGACAGGTTATTTTGCCTTTTTAGTTTGTTTTTTTCTTTTTAGACTGCAGACACATTCTACTTATTCAATACTAAACAAAGTCATTCAACTAGTGCAAAATTTCTCAAACAAGGCCCTTGCCCCCCAAGGGGGCCATAAGGCACTTTTTGGGACAAAAATGAAAAAACCAGAAACAGTTTCAAAGTGAAGACCTTTTTTTAGACTTCGCAAGTCTTTTGAGTTGAAAATGAAAAATTCAGATACAGTTTTTTAGTCTTTTGGGACAATATTTTAGGCAGGGGGCTGTGGGTGTTGAGAGTCTCCGGAAAGGTGCCAAAAACCATGAAAGGTTGGGAACCACTGTACTAGTGTATCAAACCATGAGCTATCAGTCTTATGCTGGCACAAAACATTTACAAAACTGGATTTACCAACAAAAGCTAAACACTTATCACAACAAAATCTGTCAAGAACAAAAATAACCAGAATGTTAACATAAATTAAAAAATTACATAACTTACTGTAGCTCAGCAATTAAAAATCATTGGTTTTACAAAAAAATTTACAGTCACTGAAGAAAAAACAATTTTCTGTACTTTCAAAAGCGAAAAAGGTAATTAACATTTAAAACATTTAACAAGCATTATTTAACTTGCATTGTATCATTCTAATAAAATGAGCTTAGTTTGAATTTATTATGACTGTCACCAAATTAAAAATTTTACTAAATATTTAATTTTTATTGTTTTGATTAATAAACCCATTGGTATAAAAACTTTGATAACTTCTTACCTCAAAAAGCAACAAAGTTCCACTATCTTTTAAATTTAATATAAAGTGTCAACTGATGCAATTGACTATCTTTTTAAAATTTAATATTAAGTGTCAACTGATGCAATATTAAGTGTCAAGTGATTTCAGTTTCAAGAGCAAGAGGTTGGACAACTACAAAAAAAGTGGTATTTGAACATCTTGACTTTATTTGTTTATTATAGAGCAAGGGTGGGTAAACTATGGCCTACAGGCTGCATGTGACTCACTGCCAACTTCTATGTGGCCAGCAAATAACTTTACTTTCTCTTTACTTTCAATTGTGGTGATCTCTAAAAGTTATCACTTTCAATCAATGACCAAAATTTGGAGTGATTAATTTTTTTAGAGGTCACTTCACATTGTGCATAAAACTCAAGAAAAGACCTTTTCTTTAGACATCACTATTTTTTAAAGACAAAAATAAAAAAAACAAAAAAACAAGGATGATTTTACACTGTGCAGCCTTCAAACAAAATCAACTTCTAAATACAGCCCTTGAGCTAAAAGTTTGCCCACTCCTGATATACAGCATCCAATAAAATAAAACTTTGAACTGTGATTGTACATACTTTTAGTAAACTAGTTAACCCTTTTGGCGTGTCATGACTTAGAAATCAGTTTCTGAATGCAATGTAAAAGGCGCGATCTGACCGATTTCTCGGTTTCTGTAATATCTCTTGAGCACTACAAGACATAAATCTAAGTCCAGCACATGCTGTTTGACTGCCTTTTTTTTGGAAGATAGTTGATTCTGAATGCTTATAGTTGTCATACTTGACCAAATTTATACACGCAGGAAAGACATAATAAGGTTGTGAAGAAAGGAGTTGTCGTCGTCATTTGAAGGGTATCCACTCCAGGTCAGACACAAACAGGACTGGGGCCGAGGGTTTATCCTTTTACTACCCCAGAATGCTGAACTGCCTGAATCAGATGCTGGCAGTGATGTTATTAAGCCAGCATCGAGTTTCGTTATCCAAAACCATCAGACCTCGTGCTCCATGTGGTGCCCGATGTATAGGGCACGCTGTTAGTACATGGTCTGTGGTTTTCTCAGAGGCGTCACACTCGCAATTCGGTGAAGGAACGAGACCCCATTTGTGCATGGATGAATAGAATCGCCCAACACCAGTCCGCAGGTGGTTGAGCTTAACCCAAGCTGCTCGGGGTAAGCCCATCCCAACAAGCCTGGTACTGGTCTCAGGCACAAAAGCACGGAGCCTGCAAGCGTTTTCACAGTTTATACTGCATTAGTTTGCTACTGTTTCAGCGAGTGGCAAAAAAACATTGAATGAATAAAACTAAACAATTTAGCTATATAAACAAGCCTACGAAATATGGCATAAAGGCAGATTCCAAAACAGGATATTGTTAGAATCTTGATTTTTACTGCCAACAGAAAAAGTCAATCAAAGAGACAGTTGAGTATTTGGTCACAGAAAAATGCATTGGACTTTGGCATTCACTGTATATATGGACAATTTTTATAACTCAGATCGAAAAGCTTCTTGAGAGGAAAATTCACACTTTTGGGACTCTACGCAACTTCAGGGGTAAGCCTCCTGAGATTTGAAAACCTGAAAATCTGGCCAAGCATGGGATGCTTGCAAAGGACAATGGAAAAGTTGTTGAGATGGTTTATAAAATTGAAGATAGAAATCCAAAGGCACCTGTTGATGATCCAATAGATTGACTTTGTGGTGGTTTCAAATTTCACTGTCTTGAGACATATGAGCATTCTGGTTCAACAAAATATTCTCAGAAATGCTACAGGGTTTGCAACAGGAAGGAAAATCGGTGGCAAACAAGATACTTTTGCATAAAATGCAAAGTTCTTTTATGAGTCATTGGCTGCTTCTTCTATTACCATTTGAAAAAAAAGTTTTGGTGATCCGTTAAACTTGTAACTAAGAGGTGATACTTGCTCTTTTGAATTGTCATGTTTATTTGTTATGGCATAGCAATCCAGAATGATTAGCCAGGCATTTGTGCATAGATGACAACTTACGCATTTGCACTAGACAGTCAGCTTGCAGGAAGCGTGCTGCACTGCATTCTATTTTTTGTAACACAGAACGACGTGCCGAAAGGGTTAATAAGTTAAATTGTGTTGACTTAATCTAAATTTTAAAAACATTCTGGTTAAGACGTTAGACCTTTGTGGTTTTGAGACCAGCATACAGATTAAAACAATAAGTAAATCTTCCAAAATGTACAAAAGTATATGATGCAACTTGGAGGTATCTGGTCTTACTAAGGATAACTTGTTTTTTTGAACTAATGTGCATTCCATCAAAAGTTTATCTCTTCACACTCATGCTATCCCAACTAAAAAAAACTTTTCAATTTTTACTTTGTACCAGGAGCTTCCATTCAAATGTCAATAGGAACTGATCTTTAGAAACGTTTTATGTAGAAAAAATGCAAAAAGGGGCTAAAGACAATTTTTATGCAATTGAAATTCCTTTAAAGTGGTTTTTCTATTGCTGTAGGTCTATCAATAATGATTTCTTACAAAGCAAACTTTAAATGTTACCTTTTCAAGTTGTAAAAATAATGAACTGCTAAAAGCAAATGAGCTCTTGTAAAAGTCAAACTTTGATGAAGGTAAATCAGTGATAAATGCTACAAATACAAAGGAGGCCAGAGCAACGTAAACAGTGGTGAAATCTAGATTATGTCACATGCTTTAAATAATCTTTTATAACTGCCATTGTTATATAAGAATCAAGCTGGGATGCAAATGCAACATTACTCCACACATCCACTTTTGCCTTGGTCCATTCCATGGCTGAGTACTGCACACCTGTTTGGTGTCGCAGTGCTCATACCTGCCTCAGTGATATGTCCATTAACAATATCTTGTGCATAATGACTGGATGCCACACCGACATAGCATCCAACCAACTTGGCTTTGCCACCAAAAAGTCATACTGTCTTTAGCTTGCTGTGCTCAGAAGTCAAAACACCACCTATCTGAAGTTTAAGTGTGTCTAAACAGATTTAGCCTGTAATACTATCATTAAATAATGTGTATTTATTGAACAATAAAAAATTTAATACTGAAAGAGTTGAAAATGATGTTTTTGAGTTTACTACTCAATATTTGTTATTTATTAAATATGTGATAATTGTAATATTGTCAAAAAAATTTTGAAATCAAACCTGTGTGACTTCTTTCATGCTGTTGCATGTCAAAATTTTTTGAAAATGTTTTGTTGCAATATTGACAAGCAAACTTGAATTTTGCAGAAGTACTCTGTGAATCCTTTGGAAGGGTTACTTGAATTGAATTGCTTGCCATTTGAGATGACAATGAAGATACATTACTGAAAACAAATAAAAAATAATAGATGCTTTGGAAAACAAAAATTTTACAAAGCATAAAATATTAATCATTTCTTTTTCACTGCAAAAAAAATTGCAATATTACAAACACTTTTGGGCAACTTAAAAAAATCTTAAATCATAGTCTGGAAAATAAGTTTACTTTCACCACAACTGTTCATAAACATAACTCTACAGCACATAAAAAAACAGGACTGAAAAGGCTGAAAGTTGTATCAAAATTGGGTTTTGTAGTTTGTAACTAAAAGATCTCATAATTTGTTAGGTGCTTTATGTGTAGGGAATAAAGAAACAATGTGGTTTATGTTTGTTCAAAAAAGCAAAGGCACTGTGTACAAGAGCTACCTCCTACAATTTCAGTTAAGTGTAGCAAACTTGGTAATTATTAAAATTTGCTTTGCTCATTGAGCAATTTTACATAAGGAATAAATTTTTAACTCAATATACTTTTTTTAGTTGTAGTTTTACTTTAGCCTACACGTACAGCCAACTTGCAAGTGGTGTTATTCCAACATTGATGAAATAGCTCAGTGTGATTACCACTCCTGACTTGTTTTTGTTTGCACACAAGTATGTTTGGCAAGCTTAGGTTGTAAATTTAATACTTAGTTTACTCAAATGATTTTTGTTGTCTGTTTGGGAAAACAAAACTCAGGGTCACACTGTTTATCTGTAACTGGTACTCTTCTTCTATGCATGGCCATACTTCAATGGTTGTTGCTTTCTGTTTGAAGTGCTATTGGACGATTATAAATCACTCAGGTAAAGTCAGCATCTTTCTATTTTCAAGTCAAAGTGTCACCATGCTGAGCAATCTTGTTGACAAATCAGTTTTAAAGTTGGGCATCTCATACCTTTAACTCCTATTTCCCAAACTTAATTTGTTATTTTTTCTATTTTGCTGTATTGCTTTTATTTTCTCCCATGATCTATACTGGCTTATTGACATATACATATAATTCTAATTTACTATTCAGCAATGCATATGAGGGCAGAAAATAAATAAAATAAGATTTAAAAGTTAACATTGTTGGCAAGCTTGGAAAATTTAAAGTTAGTGTGTTTGACACACTAATTACTTCTTCAACTGTAGCAGAGTACCAACACAAGATCACACAACTAGTTTGTGAAAAAACTGCTTGCAAACAGTCGTCATCATCGTTTGATGGGCATCCACTCCAGGCCAGACAGAAACAGCACTGGGGCCGAGGGTTTATCCTTTTACTACCCCAGACTGCTGCACTGCTTGGATCAGATGCTGGCAGTGATGTCATTAAGCCAGCATCGAGTTTCGTCATCCAAAACCGTCAGACCTCATGCTCCATGAGGTGCCCGATGTATAGGGCACACTGTTAGTACATGGTCTGCGGTTTGCTCTGAGGCGCCGCACTCGCAATTCAGTGAAGGAGTGAGACCCCATTTGTGCATGGACGAATGAAATCGCCCAACACCAGTCCGCAGGCGGTTGAGCTTAACCCAAGCTGCTCGGGTAAGCCCATCCCAACAGGCCTGGCACTGGTCTCGGGCACAAAAGCACGGAGCCTGGAAGCATTTTCACAGTACTCCGTTTTCCATTTGTGATTTGTCCATTTAGAGGTGCGGATGCCAAGTCTGGCAAGGTTGTCCAAGAGATTCCGTGCTCCTGGCACAAACGGGCGTCTGGATCTTAGTCTCACTTGGCCAGTATCTGAGGACCCACTTAAAAGACCATGCAAGATATGATCAGGGTCCAGAGATACACGGTAAGCCAAGGAGAGTGTTGCTCCCATTCGGCGAAGCTCAGCTGGATGGATGTCTGAAAGTACAGGTAGATGGTCTGTTGGAGTGGGACGCAGGCATCCAGTGACTATGCGCAAGGCGTCATTCAAGACACTGTCAATGAGGCGAGTGTGAGCACTGCGACACCAAACTAGTGCACAGTACTCAGCTGTTGAGTAGACTAGAGACAAGGTGGCTATGCATAGTGTTTTAGCACCAGCACCCCATCCCGAGCCCACGAGTCGCCTCAGCAGTGTGACGCGCGAGGATAGTTTTTTGTGCAATGCCACTAAATGGTGACAAAACGTGAGCGATCTGTCCAGTTTTACCCCAAGGTAAGTAAGTAGGGGTTGGACAGAACGGTAAAAGTCTATCATTGTTGTAGACCTTTAGCTCATGTTTGGCCTCTCGATTATTTAAATGAAAGGCTGCCGTCACCGTCTTGGTGTGACTGAGCTTCAACCTCCAAGTCTGGAGATACGCTGACAGTGTGGACATATCTTGACTTAGAGTCCCCTCCAAGTCCTTCCAGTTTCCAGAAGAATGCAGCAATGCTAGATCATCAGCATAAGCAAACTTTCTGGAAATCGTGGAAGGAAGATCGTACGTATAGATGTTAAATAGGAGGGGAGCCAAGACTGATCCCTGAGGAACGCCGTTTTTAAGACGACGTAGCCTGCTTTGCTTGCTGTCACCAGTGGTAAGGGTAAAACTTTGATTTCGGACAAGCTCCATGATCATTTTGACCATGTGCTTATTCGAAAGTAGTCTCAGCAGCTTGCAGGTAGGGCCACGGTACCAGACAGTGTCATAAGCAGCTGTCAGATCAATAAATACGGTACCGGCCTTCCTTTTAAGCCTTGAAAGAATCCTCAATGTTCTGGGTTAGCAGAACAACTTGATCTATGGTTGACTTCCGGCGTCGGAACCCAGCATGCTCTTTAGGGAGCAGTGGATCAATTAATGGTTCAACGAGGGTGTAGATAAGCCTCTCGAGGATCTTGTAGGGGACACAGAGCAGAGATATCGGTCGATAACTCTTTGGGTCCCCTACAGGCTTTCCTGGTTTGGGGATCGCAACCACAAGCGCTCTTCTCCAGATCTTGGGAATTTTGAGTGGGCACAAGCAGGAAGAAAGGAAATCACGTAACCAGGACTTTAAAGTAGCTACGGCATGGAGTATAAGCTTGGGGAAGATGGAATCAGGTACCTGATTCCAAGTGTTGAAGGGCAGCAGCAAATTCTCTCTGTAAAAAACTGTCAGAGATATTTACTGTGTCTGGTGTTGTGGCCCTCCAAAGGTCAGACACTTCTTGAAAGACAAGTCGAGATGACTTGCGATCAACAGCCTCGTATTTCCCATTTCTAACCAGCTGAGATGCAATAGCATCGGCTGAAACGGGACAGTGACGAGGAGAGTGTCGTGACCTACCAGTAAGGTTGTTCAAAATACTCTATGCTTTTCGACTAGAGTGTGAGAAGTCAATGCTCCGAACTGCCTTGGACCATCGATCCCTCTGCTTTCTGTCAAGCTTGGCAAGCAAACAGTAGAGGTCATTTAAAAGCTGATATCTAGCTTGGCAGCTTCTTAGAAAGTTAAGGGATAGTTTCTCCATAATAAGGAGAACCAGAAAATGGCATTTTTTTGCTTAAAAAGTGCCAATTGCTCAGCCCTGATTGTATGATGTTTGATGAAAAAGATGATCATAATCAAAGAGAATAAACATTTTGACTAGCGATAAGACGAAGCCAGTTTTTTTTCAATTTCGATGCTGATTCTAACCAAAAATTTCAATTCTGATGCCAATTTCAATTCCAATTCTTGTTATTCAAAATTCACTTTGTTTTTATAATAAACTAACAAAATGTTTTTTTAAAGCATCTTTTTTAATCATTTCGATAATTGATGTATAGTGCCTCTACTCTAATTGTCTTACATTGTTCATCATTTGGCACCATAATTTTAAGATTTTGTACATTGAAAAATTGAATATAACTACTTTGGAGATTGCTCTATGAAAGGATCAGAGCAATATTTTACTACAAAATTTACTTAATGACTATTTAATGTTTAAAAAACTACAACATCTGTTGTATCTTTACTTAAATAGAATTTTGATCCTTATTGAAATAGAAAAAATTTATTTGAAAAAGTATATTTGAATGTATAATACTAAATTTTTTTAAAGTACTTTTTGAAAAACCATAATAATCTGTTTATCCTACGGAATCCTCAAATGGGTTACTTGAAAAATTAGGGCTGGTAACGATTAATATATTTTTAATAGTTAACTTTTAGGAAATTAATGATTAATTAATATTTAATTTTGATTAAATCAAAATTTCTGCAGTGCATTTATTAATTGACTAAATGAAGCTGACTTTGCAAGCTGAAGTTTTGAATATTGTAGCAATTGTTTTTTTTAAGGTGTTAAGTTCATGATCTGTTAGATCAATGGTATGCAAATGATTTGTCACTAAGAATGCAATAAATTTGGTCAGCATTTTTGATATTATGGTCAGCCAACAATTCAAATCCAAAATGTTCTTGCAATTTACCTGATATAGGTTTATATTTAATAAATCACTTCTTCTCTGTTGCCATTTTACTGTTATCATTATTATTTTTCTGGATGTTCATACATTTATCCAGATAGGTTAAAAATAAAATTTGAATTTGATTAACGGTTAAACAAAAATTTAATTTGTAAAATAAATTAACAATTAATTGATTAATTAATCTTTAAATTCCGCAGCCCTAGGAAAAATAAAGAATATAATCTTTTGTAATAAAAGTATAGTATGTTAAGTGAATAATTCTTTGATAAATAATATATATATATATATCTCTTTTAAATTCTACAGCCTTCAGAAAAATAAAGAATATAATCTTTTGTAATAAAAGTATGTACGTTAAGTGAATAATAATATATATGTCTTTTATTTTCATTGATTGAAAAACAAACTTGAAAATTTTTCTTTTACTCGTTTTGTCTCAAGATGAAAATGTGCAAAAAAAAATTCTTATCCATGTTAAACTGTTTACCTAAAAATTAAGCAATCACGTAATTGTTGCTACTTAGGTTCATGTGTCTTGTTGCTACAGTGCGCTACTTAGAACTAACCCTAACTTTTATGACGTCATAATTTCCCACCACTAACTAAGGCTTATTTTAAGGGTAGGTCTAATCATCCTGAAAATCATGCTAGGTCATATTTTTGAAGAAACATGGTAGTTATCCTAGCTTTTATTATGACATCATAGTCATCTTTTGTGACATATTTGCTTTCAGAAGATTATCCAGAATATTGTAGTTTTGTCTTAGCTTAATTGCATTATTTGATAAAGAAAATGCTTATACAACTCGAATTTTACGATCGTAAATTATGAATTGTGTCGTAACAGTTTACCTTACAATTTAGAAACTTGTAGTATAGTACTTAATTTTTTTCTAATTGTAACGATTTCTATGACATAATAATTTAGCTAGTACATTTCAGCAAAACTGTGATAGCCATACATATAAAACCAAGATTTTAAGATTTATTCAATTATGGTAGAAAAGAAAAAATTATTTCAGTGTTGTTGTGATATTGAATTCAATATCATTAAAAAAACCATTAAATCCAAAAAAAATCTGAAAAATTTATTGTTTATATTATGCAAACAAAATTTTTTGGGATATAGAAATTCTGTTTTTGTAAAATTTCAAGTAACTTACACATGTTGTATCATAGATTTTTAAAAGGGAGGGAAACATACAACCACATCAAATATGCTTGTGGAAAAATTTTTTCAAGTGGTAGCTAAGAAAAACAAGAAGTCTTCGCTTTAAATCTGTCTCTGATTTCTCATATTAGTGAACTTTATAACACAATGCTCCCTCCCTAAATACTGAGCCTACAGTTCTATGATGTTGTTCCTGTCTAAAACTTATTTTGTGAATAAAATAAATAGGGCAAATGAAAAAACAAAACTTAAGTTTTTACTTGCCTTTCTAAAACAATGTTTGAATGATTGGTAGCACTACTTGGCTTTTAGATATTGAGCTTATGGCTCATTTCCATTACAAACATGAAATGGAACATTATTCGTTTGTTTTATTGATTTTTTTACTTCTTTCCATGCTTAAAACAAAAAGTGGTAAGTGAAGCAAAAATCAAAGAAGAAACAAAGAATACTCCATTCCACGCTTGCAGTGGAAACAAGCTTTACACCTGCAGAAAAAATGCCACCAAGACACATAATGCCATTATGCAATGTCAAAAAATGTGACAGTGCAAAGTATAGCTTGTGGAGCTTACTAAACTAGGCATTTGTTAAAAAAATGCAAGGGAAAGTGTGGGGCAAAGCCCCTCCATGCTTGAAAAGATGTTGAAATTGTGTCAGTCCCCTTTTGTTGAGGCCGGTTTGCCCCCTGCCTGCAAGGCAACAGATTGATCTATTTAATCCATAGTTGGAACTCTGTGTGAGGTGCTCCCACTGTAGGTCAGAGTGGTCCTGGAAGTAATAGGAATTAAAAACAAGAGTGGAATGGAAGAAATTCAGAGTGTAAAGAAATATTGTTTGGAAAAAGATTCTTTTTGCAGATGAAAGAAAAGGAATGTAAAAGCTATGTAAGATCAGCTATGTTATATGAAAGCAAAATATGGTGTTTGAAAGAAAGTAGCTATTTTGAGAATGGCAGAAAGATCTATGGTGAGGGAGATGTGCAATGTAATGGTGAGGACAATGTGTGATGATCAGTTGGTGGACAAGAGAAATACAGAGGAGCTGATAGACATGTCATGAATGAATGAAGCAACAGATAGGCTGGCAAGCGAGAATGGTGTGAGGTGGTATGGTCATGTTTTGAGATGACCTGAGGAAGATATTTTGATGAAAGCAATGGTATATGAAGTGGATGTAACAAAAATGTAATCAGGGTGTAAACAGGGCTGACCGATGATAAAATGGAGGGAAAAAATTGAAGAAAACATGAGAAGGATTGATTTAAGAAAAGAAGATGCAGCAGATCAGTGAAGGTGGAGAGAAGGTGTAGAAAGTTGCAGAAGTAGTAAGATGCACCCAGCTACCTCCATTCAATAGGGAAATTTAAACCAGATTAAAATTGAATTGTTGTTGTTAATTGTAAAGTTGTATTTTGTAGCAAAGCAAAAAAGAATTATTAAACTAATGGAGTTTCTAAATGGTCACTTTATTGTCATTTTGTGTTTGTTATATTAAAAGTATTTCAATTTGGGGAGTTTTACCAATACATGATAAATTTTAAGTCAGGAAATTATGATGTATTCTATTTAGTGATTTTATCAATTTTTAAAATTTAATTTTCTCCTTTGATTTTCATTTTATTTCTCTATATTTATCCTCCTGACTTGAAGGAAAGTGATGAAGGCGCTATGCATAGGATAAGCAATTGCCTTAAACTGCTTTCAAAGATGCAAGATACTGCTGTTTGGTTGAAATTTTTAATTTTACACAGATATGACTAAAATTTAGAACTGCTTGCCAAGACCACCAAGCAGGGGAAAGTGCCATAAATCATGACTCAACAGTTGATTAAATGACACTTGATTGAACAACACATGATCAAAAAGGACACTAGAAATGACACTTGATTGAAACAACACTTGATGAAATAATAAAAGAGAAAATTTACAACTTTAAATCTATCCTGGTTTTGTCAATTTTTTTTGTCCCAAAAACATAGTAATCTCTAAAAAAAGGTTTTCCCTATAAATCTGTCTCTGATTTCTCCAAGGGTGTGGCCATGGAACAATGCTTCCCCCCTAAATAACTGACTACAATGTAGAAAGAATGCAAAAAAATGGCAGCAATAAGCATGTAACAAAAATGACCACAACAAAGGTCTACTTGTTGGTCCCCTAAAAATGTTTTCTTCAGGAATCTTGTTAAAAAACCCTGACCTTGACATTGGCAAAAAATTATAAAAAATAAAAACAAACTAACTGTCTTCTTACTGATGGCCTCTGCTTTTTATAAATTTAATTTACAGTAATTGTTTAACCACAGAAATGTACAAAAGAGATTGTTTAACCACAGAAATGTACAAAAGCAAATCTTTTTTTATCAATTGTCATTTCGATCAAGTGTCGTAGTACTGCATAAATACTCAAAACAGTAAAATTTATTGTTTATCATAATAATGACAACTATAATATCATAATAATTATATGCCGGCAGTGTGGTTGAGTGATTAGAGTAGCAGGATTATGATCAACATGGTCTTGATTCAAAACTTACTAGCCCCAATCTGTTGTGTCCTTGGAAAAGAAACTTTTTATGGCACTTTTCCTTGGTTGGTAGTCTTGGCAAGCAGTTCTACATTTCAGTCATATCTCAATTAAATTCGAAAAGCATAGCAATATCTTGGCATTTCCGGAAGCAGATCAGGTAATTTCCTCTCTATGTATTAGCACCTCTGTTGCTTTCCTGTAAGTCAGGAGGACAAATATAAAGATGCAATAAATAAATATTTATTGTACCAACTTACAATAGAACTGCAAAAACTTTGAAGTTAAAGCAACTATTAAGTGGCTGCATCCAAATACTATTGTGTGGTTAAGATTCTTTTGTTGTTAGTTATACAAAAATTAATGCAATTGCAATAAAAGATGCTTGAAATAATTGTTAACAGGAGCAGTAAAATATTTTTACAAAGAGCCAACAACTTGATAAAGGTAGAATTAAACCACAACCATATTGATATTAATTGCTATCAAAATGGGCTTTTGTCCCTCTTGGCCATAATTAGTTAATATTAATATACAAAGTTAAGTTACTATGAATACTAAAGTTAATATACAAAGGGATCTTTTACTACCTTGGAGTTGCTTCTGTTGATGGAATCTTAGGAAGCATGGTTTCCATTCTACTTTCAATTTTGTCACATTGATGAACATTCAAAGTATCAGCAGATGGAACAGATACATTAGTCAAAATCTAATTTAATAAAAGAAATTGAAAAAATCTGTAAGAGAATATTAAAAGAATTTTTAGGCAGAAGCAACAAAAAAAGAAATGCTAAAATATTGAATAAATGCATGCTACTCTAGTTGATCAATTTTTAGCATGAATTAAAATTTTTAGTCAAGCCAAATCACAATGGAGGCTGAAATTTTCTATTTTATATTCCACTTGATTCTAGATAATCAAGCAATGCTTCTAAAATAAATTACATCAAAAGTTCAAAGAATCACACAAAATAATAATGATCTAAAGTATGAAGTAATTTTAAATACTGTGAAAATACAAAAAAAAGATTCTGTACAAAAAACTTAATTCAAGTCATTTTCATTAAAATCTAAATATGGTTTTATAGCAAAGCAAAAGTTTTCAAACTTCTTTTGTCTTCACAGTTCTTGGAAAACTTATAAACACAACACAAGTTCTTTTCATTCCCATAATTCCTCCAAAACTTTAGCTTTGTCTCTCACTCACCATACTATACTTTGCATTTTCTTTGTGACCATGTTGGCCTAATTGCTGCTTTAACACTTTAACGTTTTTAATGACTGCAGTTTTTAATGAGTTTTTAGTGAGTTTAACACTTTGCAGTTTTTAATGAGGCTGTGTCAACAATATTTGTTGACGACTATTTGTCTGTGTCTAGTGTTGGCAACAATTGTTGTATACGTCCTATGCTATTTCTATGGCACTAAATATCTGTGTTGCCTGCAGGATTTTCAATATTATGCAAATCTTGGAAAATTTTTTTGGTGGCCCCACTGAGGTATTTCTAGAAAACCAGCTTGGCAGTCAAAGTGTTAAGCAGAGTCCCCATTGTGAGTAAGCAATCCTATTGAGAAATTTATTGTGTAGTTCTTTCCAAAAAGCACAAGGAAAATCACTCATGTGATTCTTTCTTGTTGAATGCAGATAAACGATGTAACATAATAGAGTTTTTTTTCTTGTACATCTTGTTTGTTGCTTTTGAGCATTTGAACAATTTTTATTACATATTAGACCTAAACTCTTTTTTATCTTTAACAACATCTTAGCTTTCTATTCTTTAAATCCTAACTGAATTAATCTATATATTTCTCTAAAGAAAAGATTCTACTTGATTAAATTTTTCCCCTTTGCAACCTCTGAATTTAAAATTTGACTCTCTGATAAGTTTATCTTAAATCTTTACAGGGTAAATCATTAGCTTTATATCTGAATAGTTGCTATAACTTTGTACATAAGCTTTTTTCTTAAGCTCCAAAACATTCTTCATCCCTTTCTCAAACATAGTCATACAAATATAAGGAAAGTAAGATGTTCTTCATAAACATTAAGGGGTATTTACACTGCCATGATCAATACATATTTTTCAATATCTAGTAAAAAAAAAACATAATTAAGAAATGTGTTGGAAAGTAGACAGTATCAACTTAAATATTGCACTAATTCAGTGAATTGCATTAATAAATTAATGTATTAATTTACTTTCTTTTAAATTTTTTTCTTACTTGTTCTTGAAAAGTCTTATTTGAAGTTGCAATCTTTTGCTTTACATCATAGGGTGGTATTTGCTGAAGGAAAGAAGTTAGTAAACCATTATCAAGATTCTCTGCTGAAGTGTTATTAAGAAAATCAGAATCATGACTAGAATTTCCAATGGCAGAATTTTGTTGCAATAATATATCTTCAGGCATTAAGACCCTGCAGTAAAAACCAAGTTTGAACAAAAATATAAAAAAAAATCTTGAATACATCAAATCAAAACTAGGGGTTATAAGTAGAATTTCAAATAGTATAATCTTGAACTACTATTTGTATCTGAATGTTTAAGATAAAAATATTGGCTTGCAAACTTCTAATTGAAACTGAGCAGAGAAATAGTGTTTATTGTTTACATCGGCATAACAAATTTGCACACCACAGCATCAAAGCATAAAGCTAAATATTCTATACAGATTTATATTTGTGTGCTTTTCAAGATCAAATAACATTTGTCAGATATATCCACAAAATGAGCATTTTTCTGTAAAAACAACTGAACACAGGAAGGAAGGGTACTGCAACAGTTATCAAACAACAGTTGATTTAACTGTCCAAGTTTCATGGTTGAACAATTTGAAAGTTATACTAAATCAGATTTATTAATGTAAGAAGATTACTATGAGAAGCGATGATGCCATATTTTCCCATTATGTAATTTCAATAAACTGTTGAGTCATGGAAAGAAAGTGCCACCTGAAAAGGCTGCCTCCTTGTTTGTGAGTGCAATTTGTTCTGATAGATGTGAAGTGAGGAATGTTTGGTGTTTTGTGGGATTGATTGAGTTTTGTCTCTTGTATTGTTATGATAAATTGCAGATAGGGCTGTGTTTGTTGTCACTGCATCAGGTGCGTTTTCTGTGTCATCATTTTCACTTTCAGATTCACTATCACATTGAGTCGGTGGATTAACAATTTCAACAAAGATCTCATTGATTAGAATTTCACCAGCACAAATCCAATTATCAACATTTAGCCAGTCACAAGTAGATATAATATGTTCACTAAAGATTGTATAGAGACCTTGTATGTCTCTTTGGATTTCTTCAACCACTTCTGTCTCTGTCCCACATTCCACCAATGTAATCTCAGAAGAGGCTCTAAAAATGATATATGCGTGCACTTTTGAACAGTTTTAAATTACTGTATCTTAAAATTATTTAATGCCTACCTGACCAACTGCAATGCTTCTCAAAGATTAATGGTTACTGGCTAGCTGATCATTTTCTATGGCCTGGAAGAGATCTTTGCTCAATACTTTTCAATAGTAAAGCTTAAAATTTTGAATTATTCCAGCATCATTCAGTTGAAGTTGAATTGTTAATTTAGGGGTTTAAAGAGGGGACTTTAAGCCAAGACATGTCTACACTTTCAGCATATCTCCAGACTTGGAGGTTGAAGCTCAGTCACACTAAGACAGTGACACCAGCCTTTCACTTAAATAACTGAGAGGCCAATGTGAGCTAAAAGTCTACAACAATGGTAGACGTTTACCGTTCTGTCCAACCCCTACTTATCTTGGGGTCAAACTGGACAGATTGCTCACATTTTGTCACCATCTGGTGGCATTGTGCAAAAAACTATCATCGCGTGAATCTTTCGGACAACCTTGCCAGACTTGGTATCCATACTTCTGAATGGACAAATCATGAATGGAAAACGAAGTACTGTGAAGGTGCTTTTAGGGTCTGTGCTTTTGTGCCTGGGACCAGTGCCAGGCCTGTTGGGATAGGCTTACCCCAAGCAGCTTGGTTTAAGCTCAACTGCCTGCAGACTGGTATTGGGTGATTTCATTCGTCCATACACAAATGGGGTCTCGCTCCTTCACCAAATTGTGAGTGTGGCACCTCTGAGCAAACCGCAGACCATTTTTTAAGAGCGTGCCCTATACATCAGGCACCACATGGAGCATGAGGTCTGATGGTTTTGGATGATGAAACTCAATGCTGGCTTAATAACATCACTGCCAGCATCTGATTCAGGCAGTGCAGAAGCCTGGAGTAGCAAAAGGATAAACCTTTGGCCCCAGTCCTGTTTGTGTCTGGCCTGGAATGGATACCTTTCAAATGACAATGACGATGAATTGTTGAATTTGATGGCACCTGAATGTTTTTAAAAATCTTCTGGAGCCCTGTGACTGGCAGCATTGTCAGGAAGAAGCACAACTTTACATTTTTGTTTAATTGAAGCTTTGCTGTTGTGTCTGTATGTGACATATACAGTGGGCTCAAAATCCTCTTCAAAACAAACACACCATTACCTATTTTTTGTTTTTCTTTCTTTTACTGGACCTGTAGCCAGTATTTGCATCCAGCTCCAGGCAATACAGCAATCCTGCTTGTCCATATTATAGACATTTAGGAAAGCATGATTAGGAACAGTTTGTAAATTATCCCCACCTTTTGAAACTTAAACAATGTTAGCAGCAGCAGATTCTCAGTGCACATTGCACAATGTTATTCTGTGCCGTTTCTCAAAACAATTCAATCATCCATTTAAACATGTAAAATCTGTAACACCAAGTTGCTTCCCAGAAGTTTTGGCTTTTTTTAAAGCATGTTGCATGTAACTGGAAAATCTTGTGAATAGACATCCCTACATCACAGAAGTTGTTTGCAGGACCAATCTCTCACAAGGCTTTTTTGCTTAATGTCATCTGATGTTTTTTTTTTTTGTTTGTTGTTTGTTTTTTTTTTTTGTCTATTTTTCTTTTTGTTTGGGAGTGTCAAAAATTGTGAACCTTTCAACATTTATTCACTATTCATTTTAAGAAAAAATGCTGGCTAATCTCAGTTTGTATTGATGGTGGCTCTGATGAGAGCATACTTGAACACAGTACTGCACACAAAACATAAATTTTAATAAAGTACAATGCTGTATTGTACTACTTGACACTCAAAACAGATTTTAAACCAATAAAGACTGTTGGAGACGTTATAAGAGTGAAACTGCAGCATTTACAATATTATGTGTAGATAATCAGCTACAGTTTCTGTCATCTAACCACTTTATCAAGAAAAGGTGTGAATTATTTTCACTTCACTCTTAATAATATGGTTTATTGAATTTTCATTGCCATTAATTTAGGATATTTGTTCCAAAACTTTTGTGTCAGAGTTGAACAGCAGGATTTTCAGATCAAAGGGGTAAAATGCAAAAGAATTCATTATAAGCAGTTTTGTGTCAGATAATGAGGATTATGGTTATTGGGGATCTGGACAACAAGATCTGACTGTACTTTTATCTCAAGTCAGTAACCTTTTATCAGTGATGTCCAAAGTTGTACTTATTTTCATGTTACATCTTTTTATATATTATCAATTCTTAAAACTAGAATTTAATGGTAAAACTTTAGCACAATAGTTATACTGAAGAAATTCTTTTTAAAGTGTTGATCAAAGAATTTAGTAAGAAAGTAATTTTATTAATCTAAGAAATTGAAATGTAGTGTAGACATAAGATATAAATCTTTGTTTACAATTTGCCTGAGCTTTTAAACTTTTCAAAAAATCAAAAGGGGTCATCAGTGATAAAAGTTTGATGGTTACTATATAAGTGAATTTATCTGATGTCAAAAAACACAAAAAACTCAAATATATTTGTTCACAGTTATCAAAAAAAAATTTTTTTGGATGCTATCAAATATCAACTGATTGATATCATAAAAGGGTTATATTGAACTGGATCAAAGTGCAAAAAATTATTATAAAAGATACACCAACAATAACAAAATAGCTATGTTTCTAAAAAGAAAAATGTTCTAATCAAGTATAAAAAATAGACACAGGTTGAAATAATGTTTTTTTCATACCTGTGAGTTGATTCAATTTGACAAGTAACTAATGCTGGGTGTGGTTCTAAACCATTTGTTTTGCATGAATGATCATAAGTATTTGATGTTAAAACGTGACATCCATCTAACTCCTTCATTCTGACAGTAAAATATTAAAAAAAATAATCTAAAAATAAATACTTTTAAAAATTAAAATACCTTGATAGTTTAATTTAAACTGTTTCAAAAAAGACATAAAAAACATTTTGATTACACAAATTATAAGCTGCAAATAAAACCATTTATTTCACAAAAATTTCAACAAAAATTAATTATAAATTGATAGGTTGAAATAACCAATGGAATAGACGAAACTATAACTCTTTTAATTTTTGGTAGTTTTTAAAAAAGACTGTTTATTTGAGAATTCTTTCAGTCAACTCTTGTCAGAAGAATTCGTTGGTAAATGACAAACTGCAAAAAAATCATGGTTTATATAGCATTGAAAGATATTGAAAGAGAAAGTGAATATGCAATTGGTTACACACTCACTTGCCCCACAAGACAGAAAGCTTCAATCCATACACAAACTCTTTCTGACAACAAAAGAAAGGGTTTATGAGACTCTATGAAGGTGACCTTTACTTTGAAGTTCATTATTTGCCAACAAATTCTTCTGTCAAGAGTTGGCTGAGAGATTTCTCAAGTAAACAGTCTTTTTAAAGACTACCGAAAAATTAAGAGCTATGGTTCTATCCATTCCATTAATTATTTTAAAGTACTGCATAACCAAAAATTTATTTAATGAGATAATTTGTATTTAAAAGAAATCATTTTAATTTAAAGCAATAAAAAAAATAAAAACAATCAACAAGGCGTAAGGGCTGGCAAAAAAATAAGAACTATTTGCAAAATGTAAAGTACTAAATTAGAATTGTAAAAGCATTTGATGAAGAGACTAGAAATGTGAACTGCTTGAGCATTTGCTGACTAACAAAATTAACAGCATAGAAAAGAGTATTGATCATCTTGTAATAAAATCCTTTGTAAAAAGATGCATAAAATAAGCATAGTAGTCAAGTCTTTTTACAAAATAATAATATCAAACTATTCATGAAGCAAGACAATAAAAAAATTTGCCATGCAAAAAAGTATAAAAATGCAGAAACCTGTCAATAGAAGTTGGTGGTAAACAAACAATATTATTTCTATTATCAGGAATATTAACACTATTAATGCACTCTTGATTGCTATCCATATTACAGCTTTCTACACCTAAACACAAATAATATAAAACATGATATTATAGAATTAATATCAAAGCATGATAAGCTAAGCAAAGTGAATCTGCAAAGGACAAAACAGATCAAGATCAAAAAATTCTTATTTTACAGCAAACTGTAGACACATTGCAAGAAACTGCACATAAATTAAAATCAAAATAACAACTTTATTTTAAGTTTTTATGCTTTGTTTAATTGTGAGAAATTATTTAAATAATTAAAAGAGATGGTGGCAGTCACAAAGAAACAAATGGAAGAGATAAAAATTGCAGAGATGAAAATGTTGAGGTTTGCTATGGCAGTGACAAGAAAACACAAGATTAGAAACGAGTACATCAGGGCTACAGTTAAGGTAGAATGATTAGGAATGAAGATGAGGGAGGGCAGGCTGAGGTGGTATGGACATGTCATGAGGAGAGACCAAGAGTATTTAGGAAGACGATGGAAATGGAGTTACTGAGAAAGAGGAAAAGAGGGAGACCAAAGAGAAGATTTTTAACTGTAGTGAAAGAAGATATAGGGGAAGTTGGTGCAAAAGAGACAGATGTTGAAAACAGGATGGTTTGGAGAAAGATAATATGCTGTGGCTACCCCTGATTAAAGGGAAAGAGTGAAAGAAAAAGAAGATGCTTAGTTTAATTCAAAATCTGACTGTTAAAATAGAATAAATACTGTAAATGCTACAGCAACTTGAAAACATTTATAATGTCTATAGTCTATAAAATTTAACAAAACTGTATAAATTCTCACTTAGCAATTTAAAATAACAGTTTTTCAATACTAGCAGTCAAAGATCCACAGTCTTTTGATAAGGAACAGTCAAAGATGCTCTTTTTTAACAACAAGAAAACATGTTTGAGTATTTTTTTCTTTTTTAGCTAAAAATATTATAGAAAAAGTTTATTAGTCATCTGTATTTGACATAGTAATTTTCTTTTGGCTTGCTACTTTTCAGAAATTGCTACAGCTAGTCAACATTCTCCATTTATTTCTGTTTTGTGCATTTTCCCACTTTACACAAATTAGCTGAATATCTTTTCTTAGTAAAGATATACATGGGTTGATATTTTGTGGCCTGCACTTGCAAGTACTTTTGTATAACCTGGCAATACCTGACTGATATCTTTTAAGTAACTTTTTGAGTATCATCACATAATTCATTTTGTTTCAAACTATGAAATGTATGATCAACTATAATGTTTTTTTCTTCAATGATGACAATCTCAAGATTAAAAACTTTTGAAATATGCTATGTTCACTTTTTTGAAAACTTATTTAGTTTGCCTATACCTGCCTGCTAACTAAGTTGGCCTGCCTATCAATTTCATATACACAAGTCAGCTTGATTGTACCTACTAACAAATTAAATGAAGAGGATTACTCATACAGGTCTCTACTTCTTACCACATCTGTGTTTTCCTCTTGTCTTTTGCCTGGCAACTTCATCTCTTAACATTTTAACCCATATCAGTTCTTTGGAACACTTGGTGTACCATCTACTGTTCTCTGCTTTAGTCCTATAGTACACACTGTGCACCCAGCTGTTTAAATGCCTCTGGGTCCTTTCTCCTTTACATAGCATGCTATTGTATTCTGTGAGTAATGCTATACTATGCTTTTCACTTTTCAGTTATTTTTTTTTGCTCATGTAAAATATGTTTTATGATAAAAACAAGTGATTTTTCTGATCCATTTCAGTTTTTAAACAACTTATGTTATCTTTTTTGTTGAAATTTTCAGAAAATTACTTTTTTCTCAAAGACAACCTTCAGTAATAATTTTTTTGCCAGTCTATGGCAAATAAAAAAGTTATAAGTGAAATACCTAGAGCAACCAAACAGCCTTGCAAGAAATTAATTTTGGGGCTAGTGGAAGGCTTTAGGTATGCATCTCTTAAATGGGGGTGTTTGAGCTCCATGAACAATAAGGAGCATCTGGATATCAATTCCTATAAAGGAAAAAAAAGGATTGCCTTGTGAGGGATACTATGACAGTTGATCGATTTGACATTTGATTGAAATGACATTTGATCAAAATAACACTTGATCGAAAGACACTAGATCAAAGTGACAGTTGATAAAAAAATTTACTTTTGTATGTTTCTGCAATTAAACAGTCTCTTTGTTACTGTAAATTAGATTTATAAAAAGCAGAGGTCATCAATAAGAAAACAATTTGTTTTTATTTTTTATAATTTTTTGCCAATGTCAATATCAAGGCTTTTATTAAAATTCCTGGGCAAAGCATTTTTAGGGGGGCAACAAGTATATCTGTTGTCATAGATAGGTTTTGTTAGATGCCTATTGCTGCTGTTTTTTTGCATTCTTTTTACATTGTAGCCAGCAATATATTTAGAGTGAGGGAGAATTGTGCTATGGCCCCACCCTTGGAGTAATCAGAGACCAATTTAAAAGGAAGACCTTTTTTTTAAAGATTACTGTTTTTGGGATGAAAACTCAAAACCAAAACAGAATCAAAGTGAAGACATTTTTTACAGATCACTATGTTTTTGGGAGAAAAAATTGACAAACTGGGACAGATTGAAAGTTTTAAATTTTCTCTTTCATTATTCCATCAAATGTCATTTTGATCAAATGTCGTCTTGATCAAATGTTGTTTCGATCAAGTGTTGTTTTGATCAACTGTCTGGTCACAATTGTGAAGAGAGTCTCAGGAGACAGAATTTTTTACTGTACAACATATATTTGACAGCCTGCACTATATCCCACAAAGTGCTTTGGTAAATACAGGGTGACCCAAAAAAAACGGGCCCCGTGTACACTTTATGTGATATCTCCTTTATTTATTCACAGATTGCCCTTATTTTACAAGACATGGCAGAATCAACGACCGTGAGTACACCAAGACCCCAGTGGGAGCTGGGACAAAGAATACACTGTGTTAAATTTTACTACAAGACAGGCTCGTTCAAGAAAACCCAGGACAGTTTCATGCGTCAGTTCGAATGTGAAAAGGTTCCATCCAAAAGCAGAATTCAGAACTGGGTGGACCACTTTGAGAAGTATGGGACCGTGGAGAACCTCAACGCTGCCAGTGAGAACCGTCCAAGCCACTTGGGACGTCCCAAGAAGCGAACAGCCGAGCTGGTCGAAAGTGTGAGAGAGTCTCTCCAGCAGAGTCCGAAATGCTCTGTGCGTAAGCGAAGTCAGTCCCTCGGTATGTCCCGTGAGACTTGCAGGAGAGTGCTGGTGAATGATATCAGGGCTTACCCATACAGAATACAGATGCTGCAGACCTTTACAGCCTCAGACAAGAAGCAGAGGAGTGCTATGACAGTCAAGATGCTCGAGAAGATCAAGGAGACACCAAGTTTCCTTAACCTCCTTTGGACCTCAGATGAAGCCCACTTCCATCTTGACAGAAAGGCAAACTCCAAGACAAATGTCTTCTGGGAATCCTCTAGACTTAATGAACTAGCCACCAAGTCCCTGCACTCTCCTAAGTGCACGGTGTGGGCTACAATCTCGGCCAGAGGCATCATCAGACCAATCTTCATCGAAGAATCTGGCACAGCAGTGACAGTCACCAAGAAGCAATATGTGGAGGTCCTCAAAACCTTCAGGAGTGAGCTCCAGACCCTCTACCCATTGCTCATGAGCAAGTTCTGGTTCCAGCAAGACGGAGCAAGTTCTCACACCTCAAACCTGTCCCAAGATTGGCTGAAAGAGAACTTTGGAGGCCGAGTGATCAGTCTCAAGTCTGATTTTGAGTGGGCACCCCATAGCCCAGACCTAAGCCCTCCAGATTTTTTTCTTTGGGGCTATCTTAAGGACAGAGTCTACACAGGGAAACCCAGAACCATCATAGAACTCAAGGAAGCCATCAGGGAGGAGATGAGAGCCATTACCAATTCAGTCTGCAAGAACGTCATGGACAACTTTGTGCTGTGCCTCAAGAATGGAGCTAAATGGAGGCCATCTAGAACACATGCTGTAGAAAAGAGAAAAAAAGGCCAAAGACCCTAATGTTTTGATGTGATGTTTTGAATATAATAAACTAGTTATGAACAAAGTTTCATTTCATTTGGACAAAACACTAAGAAACGGGGCCTAATTAGAGTTGGGGCCTGTTTTTTTTGGGTCACCCTGTACTACACCCTTCAAAATTACAAATAAAGATAAGTTTTAACATTTACTTCTGTTCTACCAAAAACATATTTAATTATATACTGACATTTTAAAAAATATACATTTTTAGTAAAGAGAAAATGCAACCTGACAAAATGATTCTTCGAAATTTACTGGACACAAAATGTTAAATATTCATAGCTGTTTTAGACAAACTTTCCTCTGATTTAATTCCTTTTAACTAAGCACTTTTCTGAAAAGTTGATTTTAAAAACCAAGTTTTCTGCATATTTGAAATTTTTATTTTTGTAATCTGACACAGTAGTCAAATGCAATAATCAAAAAGTGTGCTGCTGTAATTAGGCTTAAGTCCTTCTCAAGAATTTCATTCCAAAATTCAAATGTACTTACGTTCAATGAAGTCACTGTTAATTTTTAAATTTGCCAAACATTTAAACAGGTCATTGTCAGAAAGTAATGTCTGTTTCTATATCTGTATTTACTATATTTGTAAAAGAAGAAAATCTTTTATACAAATTATTTAATGAGAAATTTTGTGCAATTAACTTAATAATTTCTAGATATAACCAAGAAAATTGCAGCTATAAAATTTATTTATTCCATACAAACAGTTTAAAGCAATAAGCATATACAACTGATTACAAAATGAATAAAAACTTGACCTGTTCTGGACATCACAGTCAATGGTTGAAAATTATTGCAATCAGTTGAAAGAGTAGACACAGTAGAAGTAATACCATGCAATGTAATATCTTTTTCTACTTCAATTAAGTTGGAACAACAAGCAGCTTTATGGTGCAAAAACCCTTGTAAACTATGGCACTGATGCTTACATCTGTACAATAAAAATCAAAACTAAGGAAATTGCAAAGAAAAAATTCTAAAATATGAATTTTTTAATACAATAACATAGGCTGATTTAGTTAACATTAAGTGATATCAAACACATTCATAATTGACACATCTTAGCTGACACATAAACAACGTATTATGTAAAAGGTATTCAAAAAAACTGTAAAATTATCAAGATATCTTGCCAATTAAATTTGTTGAATAAAATCAGTAGAAGCAAAATAATGTTGCTATAAAAAAGTTTAAAGTTTTACAACAATACAATTAAACCAAAAAGATTGTGTTAATGTTTTTATATACCTTAAAATTTTTAAGCAAAAAAGTGACAAATAAACCAACATTCATATTGCCTTTGGTTGTTAAATTTTTGCAAAAAAAAAAAAAAAGATTAATGATATTTAATGTATATAGTCTGCACAATTAAAAAACTTAATCACTATAATCATAGTGGCCTTTTATTACATTATGGTACATGTTTTATATGTTGAAGCTTATCACATATTTGCAGTGCTAGCATGTGCAATATAGCCATGTGCATTGAATTTTTGCAGATGCTACAGGTCATTGAAATTACCAGATCAGATTTGGCCAACTGAAAATCAAAGGATGGAAATGATTATTTATTTGACTAACTAGATGTCATAATTACTTTAAATATTGTTATAAAACTCTTAAGCCAGTGGTTCTCAAAGTTTTTGCGGCATTTCTCCCCTCCAGAACTCAGGGACCATCATTCCTCCCACCCAAAAAATAGCTTACTGATCAAATCAAAAAAAAAAAGTCTTCACTCTAAACCTGTTTCAGATTTTTCAACTTTTGTCACTAAAAGTAGTGTTTCTAAAAAAAATTTCTTCACTTTCTCTCCTGTCCCCCAAGCTGGTACAGCTATAATTACAAAGGATGTACCAACTTTTTCAAATCAATTTACATTGTACCAAGATTCTCAAATTTCTTCCCAAATGATTTTTCCTCCATTAACATTTCAAATTCTTACTTACGGAGCCAAGTGATCCCCATTTGAGAAGCACTGCTCTTAGCATTAATATACTTCTATGGTTAAAATTTTCTTTTAATTAATTTTTCTAAAATCTAAAACAAAACTTAGTTTTATACATATAATTACATGTAGTAATGTAGAAAATTTAGCACCCAATTATAGTTCAAACACAATTATCCATAAAAAATTATAAGTGGGGTAACAATGACACTATCACAATGTCATCAATGACCTACATTACAATGTACCTGCCACATTGAAACAAATCATTTTCCTCAAACACAAGATTTTGCAAATTGACTTGGGGAACAGATTGCTTTGACAAAGAGCCTGTTTCTCCACCAGAAGGTTCAATTTGAGAAATAGAGTTGATGGAATCTTTTTCATAAATAATGTTTTTTTCAAGAAAAGCTAAATTCTCATTAGAATCCAATTCAACTAAAGATATAAAATGTTCAACATAAATATTACCTTAAATTGTTTAATTTTTTTACTAAAGATGAATATTTGAAAAAATTTTTGATCGTACTTTAAAACTCATAAAGTACCATTGGATCTGGGAGACCCAAGATACTTTATAAAAATGCAATGCATTTGAAAAAATATTTACGTAAAAATTAATTGAATAAATAATTTATTTTCCATTTTTACATTTAAACAAATGCATTAAGCATATAAAAGATTAGATATACACAAAGTCATTTTAAATTCATAATAAAATTTATCATCAGTATAATAAATCATAATTTGGAAAAATATATGAATGTGCTTATGGATAATATGAAAATAAATAAACATGCTTAATAATAGCAAATTCAATACAGTAATTTTTTTAGTTAAATTAACACCCATAGTTCCAATACCAATTAAAACTGCAAAAAAATATCAGAAAATCTAAATTTCACTTTTTCCGAAATCTATTGGCTTAACAATTTGTAATTAAAAAAAAGTTGAACAAGCAACTTTATAATTTAATTTAAACAATTCATAAATCGTTATCTAATGCATAGTAGACTAATCTTCTCTTGCAATTTGCTTTCACAATCATCTTCCTTAATTTTTGCTGAAAATGTTTGAAAGAATTTTTGGTTCTATTATTTCCTGCTCCAGCTTGTAGTGATTAATTAGATAGCCTAAATATAATTTCATATTTTTGCATGAAATACAACCTTTAACTTTACATGCTCTATTTTATGCATTTTCCAAATTTCAAACCCTGCCATTCCATATCAAATGATCACGTGATAATATGCCCACTTTTGTATAGCAATTGTAGTATATAGAGTTACTCTCTGGTGTTGTGATTATGCTTTATTAAATTGTCTCTATTATTGTGATTGCTTGTTTTAATTTTTGTTTTGTTTTTTAATTCTATTTGAATAAGTGAATAAATGTATTGCAAATAGAATCAAGTTAGTGATTAATTTTATTATATTAATTTTTTTGTTTTATCTCTATATTTATCCAATTAATTAGATAATCACAACACCAGAAAGTTGTGATTATGCTTTATTAAATTGTCTTTATTATTGTGATTGTTTGTTTTAATTTTTGTTTTCTTTTTTTAATTCTATTTGAATAAGTGCATAAATGTACTGCAAACAGAATCAAGTTAGTGGTTAATTTTATTATATTAATTTTTTTATTTTATCTCTATATTTATCCTCCTGACTTGCAGGAAAGCAATGGAGGCGCTAATATATAAGGTAGGCAATTATCCTGATCTGCTTCTGGAGATGCCAAGATATTGCTGTCTGTTTGTAATTTAACAGAGATATGACTGTAATTTAGAACTGCTTGCCAAGATCACCAAACAGGAGAAACTACAATAAAGTGACTTTCCCAAGAACACATCAGAATAACACAAGTGAGTTTTGAAGCTAGATCATGTTGATCATAAGAACAGTGCTTTAACCACTACAACACACTGCTGATTGAACTTTGAGTTCGAACTGCTGCAATTAAACTTGAACATAGTGCCCTTAACCACTACAAACTTGCCCATCAAAATTAACAACTGATAACTAACTTCAAAGATTATGTAATATGTAATGGAATGGATACTTTATTATGTAAGGTTGGAAATATGTTTTGCATTGAGTGTAATTTTCTGATTTTAATATGTACCTCTAAGCCAAACTTCAGTTTTCTACTAATAAAAAAATTCTGTATTTCAGGTTTCTGGTATAATTGGATAGTTTAATATTATTAACATTTAGAATAACATGCACAAGCAACGTGAAATTATAATCAATCTTCACAAGTCTGGTAAGAGCAATGTGGCTCTGCCAAAACATCTGCAAATTAATCAAAGTACGGTATAAAGGGCCATCAAACACTTTGTTGAATTGAAAAATACTGTTGATAAAGCAAAGTCCAGTTACCCTAGGGCAGTAATTTCTGACTTTTTGATGTTTAAGGCACCCAACCAAAAATAGTGGATGCCACCCATGATATACTCAAGGCATTCTTTAAAAAGTTTTATGTAATAATAATGCACATTAAAAAACACACTGTTGTATAATTTATTCAAAAGTCAGTGTAAAACTTATAATTGATTTTTTGCACAAATCTTTTTAATATCTGGGGGCACATTAGATAAGAAACTTGCTCTTTTTTTTTCTTCAAATTAAATTAGTCTTTTTTGTTGGTACATCTTTTTTTTCTGAAACTATTTATAAAACAATATTTGCTCATCAGGTTTGTTATTACATAGATAAGTTACTGCCAAGTATGATTGGAAAAAGTTTTATAGTTGTTTACATTTTCACAATAAGAGAACATATTATTATTGAAAGAATAGTCAGCAAAGCTGTTACACATCTCTTCTATTTCTTCATCAGAAAAGTTTTTTTTGATGTCATCATGCTATGATGGCTTCTATACAGTTAATGAACTTCCTTTTTATCCAGCATAATATTGCATCACTTTTCTGATGTTACACATCTGATGTAATATATTGCATAATCATATCAAAAAAATGATGCAATATTTCATTATCCTTTACAAATACACTCTAATACAATATGTGATAAAAAACCTACAAAATTTAGATCTCTTCAATAAGCGACCTAAAGTGATTTTTATTCATGAAACTAACCCAGATCCCCCAGTGGTTACTATTGCTTCTTGAGATCCTTTTCTCTTGGTTTCTTCTTTATTCCATCTAGGTGCTGAAAAGGTGATTCCAGGTTAGTTTCACCAAAATCACTTGCAGTGACTTCTCCAAGAGGTCCCAAAATTTTTCTTTTACAAAACTATTTATGGGATTTTAGTTTTCTGATTGTGTATCACATGTGATTCACAAGTGTCTAATAATTAAATTATGTGTGATATGTCTGTATCACATGTGATTTATATATTTTTTCTAGTGCGTATGCCTTTAACTGATCTAATATAATATCGTCATTAATGATTTTTTTAGTTCAAAAGTTAAAGTTAAAAATACACACACAAAGCGTAGCTATGGCATGAGATGACAAAATTTGCTTGGACAGTGAAAAGGTTAAATAAAAAAGAACAATAAGTAGTACCGGTGAAACGTTGCCAGATGCATTATACAGTTATATAAATATTGCATATTAGTTTACAAAGACATAACATGGCACAAAACTTACCAGCTAGAGCTTCATAGTATGGTTGCATATTCAAATTATCAACAATAAGAACACCTTGTCAATTAATTAAACAAAACAAATTTTCCAGAGATACTGTGATAAGTTTACGATTACGCACCCATATGTAATGACCAATTCTTTCACAGAAACCATAAAACCAAAACAACCCAAGATTTTTTTCTACAGCAAATTACTGAAGCGGAACAACAACAAATTTTCTGTGATCGAGCCAGATCGAATCATCGAACGGTCAAACTAATTTTTAACTGGAACTGAGCCCCTATAAATAAAATTTGCTAAACCTAAACATTATTTTAAACGGTTCTGGTTCGATGGTTTGATTTTAATTGTTCGATGGTTCGTCGGCTGTGTGGACGAGTGGTTAAAGCGCCGGACTCGTGACGGTCGCGGTTCATAAGCCACTCGCGTCATTCTGTTGTGTCCTTGAGAAAGACACTTTACGGTACTTTCTTCTGCTTGGTGGTGCTGGCAAGCAGTTCTAAATTACAGTCATACCTCTATTAAATTACAAGCGGACAGCAATATCTTGGTATCTCCGGAAGCAGGTCGGGGTAATTGCCTACCCTATGTATTAGCGCATCCGTCGCTTTCCTGCGAGTCAGGAGGATAAATATAGAGATAAAAAAAAAATAATAATAATATTTTTTGTTTTATTTATAGGTCTTAAATGAATCACAATTTTGGTATGAAGTTGGTGCAATTTGTTTGGTCACTTACTTGTTGTGAAAATCAAGGCGTTGAAGCGATCCAGAACCTGAGCCGTAACTTGTATTAACCTTTATTATTCTTTAAACCTGAACCAGAAAGAAAAAATAAAATCTCCTGAGCCTGAACCAGGGATAGGGTAATTACATGAACAATTAGGCTACCTCCCCGTTCTGCAATTACGATTACGATTACTCAAAATTTGAAAGTAATCCATTACAGTTATGATTACTTACCCATTCTGCAATTACGATTACGCGATTTCTCAAAATGATCATGTGTTTTTCGATTGCCACAACATAAATTCTAAAACGCTTTGGTAGAATAATTTTTTTATTAATGAGTATTAAGATTAGGATTTAAAATGTTTAATAATAGTAAAAAAAATGTTTATTACATTATAAACATAAGTTTCAAAATCGTTTACTTTAGTGGTTCTCATTCTCAATTTTGTCAAAATACATCTTGATTCTTTGTGCCGGAAACACAAGTCAAGTTAATTATTAGCGTTCTAGACCAGGGGTGTCCAACTGGCGGCCCGCAATCTTCAATTTTGTGGACCACGTTTTTCAAATTTTATTGCCATATTAGATCTGTGCCTGCATTTTATAAACAAAACTCAAGAAATCTGAGTCAGATTCAAAGTAAAGACTTTTTTCTTAGAGGCTACTACCTTTTAGGGACGGAACTCAAAAAATACATGACAAATTCAAAGTCATGAACTTTTTATTTTTATTTGAAATATTGTCTGGCCTGCGTTAAATCATAAGTGTGCAAATATGGTCCAAAACACCAAATGAGTTTGACAACTTTTCTTTAGGCTGTTCTATTGATTCTGCAAAAGCAATTGTACTATATGTACATGTTTTGTTAAAATAAAATTTGAAATTTAAAGTATGTTTTCTGACTAATCTTTCAGTTGTTAAAATTAAACAAGTTGTTAGGTTGAATGCGCAAATTAAGAGTGATTACTTAATTCGTTTATTGGTTATTATTTTATCAAGGGTAATGATTAGATATGCCTTTGTGTTCACTGTCCTATGTGCAATACAGTTTCAACTAGTGTGGCGTTTTTGTGGTGTCAACATAGCAAAGTGGTCCATCAGATATTTTTTTAAAAGAAATGGTCCATGGGCCAAAAAGGTTGAGAACCACTGGTTTGTCTAAATAGAGGCGACAATATGTGACGTCACAAATGGGTTTTCCGCGCTTGAATGCTAGCTTAATGTAATCGATTACAAAAACGATTACATAAAAAAGCGTAATCGATTGTTATCAATTACGATTATTGATCACGATTACCTCATGTCCATTGCAGAGTGAATAGGAAACGCCCTTGTCAGGGCACGGCACTGCTCCTACTGTTAAAAAGTACCAAGGACCCACTATGCTGCAGCTGAACATTGAAAGCCTAATAGATCAAAAATCAGCATTATTGAGCAGCTAGCCAATAAAAACAAGGCTCTTGTTTTCTCATTCAGGAGACCTCCTGCACCAAGTAAATATTTTAATCAGTGAGTTATGGTAATTAGAGATGTAATTATGTGTTGGGCTTAAAATATAATAATTTTAGAATATGCTTTTTACTCCTATTGATTGTAATGAAAAGAAATATCATTGTTTTTTAACAACCGAATTTATTCAAGCACAATTTGTAAAATATTGTAGGCCCATTTATGAATATTTTAAATCTTACATGCTTGCGGTTAAACTTACAAAATCGATCAAACTAAGCTGCTAACAAAATTGTATGGTCAAAAATTTGTACTCCTATTGATTGTAATGAAAAAAAATGTCATCGTTTTTTAACAACCGAATTTATTCAAGCACAATTTGTAAAATACTGCAGGCCCATTTATGAGTATTTTAAATCTTACATGCTTGCAGTTAAACTTACAAAATCGATCAAACTAAGTTGCTAACAAAATTGTATGGTCAAAAATTTGTACTAAAGACGATCCGAATCAGCATGATTTCAGTTGCTTTGAAAAAACAAGAAATTTATGTTAAATAACAAAATCACCACAATCAGTACATTTTGAACCGCAGCGTTTCAATCACATTCGCTATCAACGGCGCTCTTTGTGCCCACTTTTTAGAACAAACATGCAAACTGGTAGCCTAATCTTTTCACTTACATGAAAGTAAAATTTTTATTTTACCAAACTCTAAACTGGTAAACATTTTTACGACATACAGTCATGAGCAAAAGTTTAAGACCACTTGAAATTATTACGAGTTTCTAAGCACAAGATAGTATAACACTTTATTTAGGCTACATTTGGAAAATTGTTTTATTTCGTACCTAATCAATCATGAACACATGGAAGACAGTACGATACAGTCTAAACAATCGTATACAAAAAAATGTTCCGATTCTCAATATTTTGTGTGGCCTCCTCTGTTTTTGATCACAGCTTTGATTCTTCTTGGCATACTTTCGATCAAACTTTGGCAGTACTCCTTGGATATTTCTTTTACCCAGACTTCCTTTATCGCTTTTATCAACTGTTAAATTTGCTACGTGTATCGTCAGCAGCCGCGGTCTATTTCTTTTATCAGTCTATAGCTGTCGTTATTAACTTACCTTACGTATACCTATATCGTACTTAATCTTTAAGAATATGAAAAAATTTTATTGACAAGGTCTAAGTGAAGGCAATTCAGAACAAGCACAGCTAAATAAAACCAATTTTAAAAATATTCAGTGACTACGCTACCGACCACGTGCATTACAAACTCAAACCAAAACTAAAAAACGGAGAGAAAAATTCAACACAGTTAGATGCACACGAATCAAGCAGAGAGTGATAAATGTTGCCATTATACAAAATGAAATTGCGTTTCTACCACCAACTCTGCGCCACTTTATGGTTGCTTTTCCGACACATTATTTTTCATGTTGGTCCACAAATTCTCGATGGGATTTAAATCCGGACTGTTTCTGGCCACTCGAGAAGGTCGATGTTGTTGCTATCCAGAAAATTTTTTGCATCTTTGGAACGGTGGCAAGGGGCGGTATCCTGCATAAATATTTGACAATTGTGAACTTGCAGGTGAAGTTTTAGCTTCTCTGAGAGCATTTGCATATATTTTGGCCCATTTATAGTGGTTCCTAGAGGCAAGAACTGAGAGCGGCATTTCTGGAGAGCGGCAGCATTCGACACCATTTCTGGACATAGCCCCCCAAACCATCTGACTAGGAGGGTGTTTCACTGTTGGTATGGTGTATCTCTCATCAAAACGTTTTCCAGTTGGTCTACGGACGTGCCTCTTTCAAACCACAAACTGTTGGAAGGTTGATTCGTCGGAAAAAAGCACTTTTCCCCATTGCTCGGCGGTCCAATGCTGATGATTATTAGCAAACTGTAGACGCTTCGCTTTCATAGCCACAGTAAGCCTTGGTTTTTTGGCCGGTTTGTATGACTTCAGATTAAATTCTTTGGATAAACGCCTGGAAACGGTCATATGACTAATTCGACAACCTCTGCGCATTAATTCGGCCCTAATTTTATTCATTGAACTCGTGGGTGACCTCACAACTATCCTCCTCATCAGGTTATCTTCTCGTGCAGTGGTGACACGCGGTCTTACAGTCCTTTTCTTATCGGTATAGGAGCCATCCTGTTGATACTTCGCAATCGCTTGATGCACTGGTGTCTTGCTGCACCCCATTTGAGCAGATATTTGCCTTTCAGATAGATTTTGGCCGTGTAAGGCAATTATCTGATCCCTCTGAACCTCGCTTAGAGACTTTTTCTTGCCCATTTTAGACACCAAAAAAAATCAGTAAATAACAAAAAAATCAACCTGGAAATGTGGACAGAAGTAAGAATTGGCGCGAAATGAAACACAACGAAGAAAACAAACTTATGATGTAACAATAAAATACGGCTGATGCAATTACATGGTAAATGTTGAAAATTGTCACTTTTGCATAGTGGTCTTAAACTTTTGTTCATGACTGTAGATTGTGGTGAATTCGGTTTTCCTGCACAAGTTAACAAAGCTGATTTTGTTTATTGCAAAGATGAGTCTCATAAAATAATTTGCAGCAGAACGGTAATCACAGCACAAGAAGCACAGAATTGAAGATTCTCCAGTTAATATGGCTCAGTCTGACCGTCTCTGGTAGTTTGCGCGAATCTGTCTAAGTCTCCATATGATTCTTTTTCCGGCCGGTCACAATTGAGTTACGCATTTAAACAAGCAATTTCGCTATTATTTTCTTTAATGACGATTATTCTTTTTCCGCACGAAAATTACGGGATTTTATAATAAGCGATCGGCAGTTGCTTAGTAATATGCGGCCTGATAAACTGAGAACGAATCCAAGTTTACGACCAGCCAGCGCGTACAAAGGGAGGAAATACAACCAGAGGTAGGCAGTGCGCAACTTGCGCAATTGCGGAAGTTGCACTGCGCTTTCATACTTTTTTGAAAAGCGTTGCCCAGTTTGCGCTGCGTTAATGGTTAAAGAATTATAAATTGCGCTTCACTGCGCTGCGCACCGAGAAATAAAAAGATTATTTGCGCTTTATTGCGCGGCGCATCAAAGATTAAACAAATTAATTGCGCTTTATATAATCCTGTTTTGCAAAAGCGCGATCTACATTGATTGGTTTTTAACGTAGGCAACTAGAAAACCGATTTAACTGCGCTTATGATTTAAAAAAATACACTATGATTACGTTTTAATTGATTAAAAAATTACGTTGTTTACATTATACTTTGCTTGAATTTCAAAAGCGCATTGCTTTTGTTGCACTTCGCTTCACTAATTAAAAAAATCCTTGTGCAAGTTCCGCTGCGCTTTCCTGAAGCAAGAAAAAATGCCCACCTCTGAATAACAAATTAAACCTGGGAAAAATAATACCGCAATTTACAATTAAAGGTCTGAGAAACCAAGCTTTGCGATTGTTTGCGAACAAAGCACAAAATGTGTAATGCAGCGAGCGAATAATATTCTAATACAGCGTGGTCCAACTACAGGCCCGCGGGCCGCATGCGGCCCGCGAAAGAATTTTGTGCGGCCCGCGGAACAATTTTGCACAATTCAAGTCTTGTCGATCATAAGTAGCGGCAATCTTCTATAACAGCGTGGTCCAACTACGGGCTCGCGGGCCGCATGCCGCATATCAATTTTGCACAAGTCTTGTCGATCAGAAGCAGCAGCCGTAATTTTTTTTTGGAGAACGCTATGATTTTGCGCCAAAATAGGAATTTTGGAGACCGATTCCAAGTGAAGACCTTTTTTTTTTTTTTTTTTTTTTTAGAGAACACCCTGATTTTGGAACGAAAATAGGAATTTTTAGCCGACTGAGGCCCGCAAACTCGAATAATTTTGAAAAGTGGCCCACAAGAGTGCAGAAGTTGGACCACCCTGTTCTAATAGAATAAAAAATAGAACATTATTAAACATAAAAAGCTTACACTGCTAATCTAGAAATTATAAAGAATGCCAAAAATTGACGCTAAAGGGTCGCAGCTCCAAACCATTTAGACCTGCTATCCAATGTTTAAACAAAATATTCCAACTGAGCCATTCCATGTCAAATCATACATAAAAATTATTCAGGGTCTTGAAATTTTCAGACAATTTCTGGAAAAAATGTCAATAATCTTTTTTATCAGCTATGCAAATATCAAGTCACTCCCATTTTTAGTTTAAAAAAATGCGTTTTCGGACACTAGGTGAAACTATTTTTGCGGTTTTTTTGTTAATGTCTTATTCAATTTTCGACAATTTACCTCTTCTTGAACACAATATTTTTCACTTTAGGCTTAAAATAATTTTTAAATCACCACAACTAAAAAACTAACAATGGAAGTGACTTAATATTTGCATAGCTGATATAAAAAATAATCACCTCTTTTTAAGAAGTTTTCAGAAGATTTCAAGACCATAAATAATTTTCTTGGTTTATTTGACAAGGAATGGCTCTGCCGCTCACAAAAATCGTAAAAAGTTAAATTAATTAAAACCCATTAAAACGTTATTACATTATTAGTCTCAATATCCATAACACATTTTTAAAAAAACTAAAACATTTTCGAGATATACTTTTTGCAATTTTAATTAAAGTTGAATATGTATTTTCTCTTTTTATTCGTAGATTTTACTAACTACAAAATTGATATTTTGTATTCAGATGCAGTTCACCAAGATCTTTTTATTGATGTCTTAATAAAAATATTTGTTAAAAATTGAAAAAGATATAAACAAAAAATTGTAAAAATAGTGTTACCTTGTGTCCGAAATGCAATTTTTTAAAACCCCCAGAACTAAAAAATTAAAAATGAGAGTGGCTTGATATAGAAAATAATTACATCTTTTCCTAAAGTTTTCAGAAAATTTCAAGACCATGAATAATTTTCTTGAATGATTTGAAATGAAATGGCTCAAGCTAAAAAGTTGAAATATTTAAACTTCAATATTTTTCTATTTAGCACAAAAAACTTTACGCTTTTGTCATTTTTTACATTTTCTGCTTGTAATCTTCTAGGCTTTACCGGTTTCGCTTTTGTTTTCACTTATCGGCTTTTTATTAAGATGTTGTAAAATCCTTTTATTAAGTTGGTCTATGGCAGTGGTCCCCAAACTTTTCGAGCAGGGAGCCGTGTAAAGATTTTTTTGGACCTCCTCAGGCCAAAGCGAGAAATTAAAAAAAACAAAGGTCTTCACTTCAATTCGATCTCTGGTTTCACTATTTTTCTCCCAAAATCATAGTAATCTCTAAAAAGAAAAAAAGGTCTTCACTTCGATACGGATCCGGCCCGCGGGCTGTTGTTTGGGGATTACTGGTCTATGGTGTCTTTTACTCTTTTTTTTTCGTGCCATGTGAGCAAAGACGTTTTAAATTGTTTTTTTAATGTTTATCCTGACTATGGTTTAGTATTCCCGGTGAGAAAAATATCGCTGCAAAGTAAATTCAACAGAAATATCTTGTTGTTTGACATTTCAAGATTTTAGTTAGCGAGCAGTATTCACTTAGGATTCTTTTAAAACAGAAAAAAACGCAACATTTTAAGCGAAGTGTTTTTGAAGCATGATAGTTTGAATAAAACAAAAGCATTTGGTCCAGTGCTTGGTCAAGCTCGCTCGGTTCATGCCGGGAACAAACTCGCGTTTGCCTTCCGCTTGCAAGACGTTGATGTGACCATCTCCTTGTACTGGACAAAGGAAAGGACAACTAGGAGAAGATTGAGGAAGGAGTTGATGTCGTAGATCATGGAGGGGACACGACGGTTGCCTCGCGCCTTTACAATGTAGTTCGAAAAAACCAACAGAAATATGTCGCTCGACAGCGACACGACGGCGAAGATGAAGGTTCGGCGCAGAATCTGGCTCACGCGGCTGGTGGTCGCGCGACGGAAGGAGGGCGATAGCTTCATGGCAAAACTTTGATTGTTGTCAGTACTTCGCGATTGTTCGGTCACAGAAGTTATAACTGGTCTTATCGAGGCCTGTTGTTGCTGCGTGATCTTTCGCGAACGTCTGAAAATTACTTTTCTAGAATTCGTCGTTTGAGACAACGTCGGAAAAGGGGGGCAAAGATTGAAAATTCGCTGCAGAGGATAGATGAATAAAGCCAGTAGCACTGCTTGCCCCAGGAAGACAGCGACAGCGACTGAAATCCAGTACCCGATTCGTTGAGCCTCGTCAGGTGTGTAGATGCAACCGTATGTGCTCGAGCGGTGATTGTTGGGGAGGACATTGAGAACAGCAGCGCAGACGCCGGCAACAAAAATCATCCCGATGCTGCCTGAGCTGAAGAACGAGAAGACGTCGCTGAAGCTGCTTCTCACAACGTACGTTGTGTAAAAGACTCTTTGACGAAACCAAAGGAAGAGATAAACTGAAAACAGAACTAGCGCGTACAAGCATACTGCGGCGTCGGCCACAGCGTCGCAGAGTTCGCTTGACCCGCGATCGAAGCCGATGTTCATGTACACGAGGCTGGCGCCATAGCGGACCATGCACGTCCCTGCGCACACCAGCACTGACGTGTAGATCAGACCTGCGTTCAACTTGTCCGACTGTCCTGACCGACTCCATTTCCTTGTTTTTATCCCGTAGTGGATCAGAGAGAGGAGTAGCCACAAAGTGATAACCATTAACATCAAGTTGACCGCCACAGGTATAATCCAGTCCAGCTGTTTCGTGTGGTCATAATTTATCGTTGAGGGTAAAAACGTAACGTTGCCCAATGAAGGTGCATGTAATGCTCCATTAGTGGTTGTCGCATCATCAATATCGACCATTACTGAATTTCATAAATTCATTAAGTCAAAAGCGTTAAAAAACAAAGTTTAATTTCTATTCAAGTGCATCAACTGTGTTTTCAAAAATTTTTCTACAGAACAAAAATATTTTGTTACACCGGATATATCAACATGCTTTATTCCTGTGAGAAATATGCACACCGCTATAAAGAAGCAGAAAGTAATAATATACGTTGGACTCCATGGGGGGTGTTGTTCATGCAAATCCAAATAAAGCGAATTTTACTGCGTTTCTATTAACAATTTTGTAATTTTGGCGGAACAAAAATAAAAAGAAGTAGATTAACATGAACAACATGTGGATGGCAATCAACCGGTCTGCAATGTGCAATTTCAGCAGGTGGTTTCATTTCGACTCGGATCATAATGACAGTACAATCAAATTAATGTTTAGATGTGTCTGTCGCGCTTCTCGTAAAATTCGTTTGTGCTTTGTCATGACGTATTTATAACTTTGCTCTAGCAAACAACCTTGCAAACGCTCACTGAATCACTCTTATCTTCAAAACTGCTTAAGTCAAAGGTTGCAACAATTAATTAAAAAGCAATTTTATTTGTTGTTAAAACAGCAAAAATTGCTGCAAAGTCGTTTTCAGTTAAAACAGCCATCATCAGTATATAAAAACATCGTAAATGTGGGCTGTAAAATAAACTTTGAAAATCAAGTTTAAATTTAAACAATTTTAATTAAATTAAAAAAAACAAAGTGAGCAAATGTCTTCAACGCATGGGGTGAGCACGAGCATGGCGATGGCTAATCGAACCGAAATCGACTCATGAATAATTTTACACCAAATAGAAGCCAAGGCTGAAACACATGAAACCAAACAATCGCAATCCGGTCACGCTCTGATGGTTCGATAGAAAGGGCCCAACCTGATGACGTCATACATGCTGATGACTTTCACGCATTTGAACCAATCAAGTCTTTACTTCAAATTTTGTTTTGATAAAAATTCACGTTTTTTCTTCTGAAAATCAATTCTTCGATCTGTTCTGCGCTATCTTTTGTCTAGCTACTATTTATGACACGAAGATGGGTTACTTACAAGTAAAGTTGGGCCACTGATGACTGAATGAATGAAAAAGCAGAGGCTATAATTCATACCTCCCAGCTAAAACTGTTTGACTTTAAAATTGTCGCAGATTTAGAGAATACGCCGCGGATTACGGTTGGGACAAAGCTGGATTAAAAAATGAAATAATTTCTCGTCAAATTTCTAAAACAATACAAAACCCCAGGTAATTGACCGAACCCAGTTTAAAAGCTTTCATAAGCAGTTTTATGATCGCAAACTGGGCTTACAACACAGGCGAGGCCTGCTTGAGGCCTAGTAAAACTTTTCTAAAAAGAAATAAACATCAATTTTGTGTATTTAGCATTTTTTGTGAAAACGCTGCAAGCTCGATCTTTTTAAGATCTTTTTAAGTTCTGTTAAGTTAGGATAATTCCTCATCAGTGTATGATCGGTTAGCCACGGAATATTCCACCCAACGAGAATTTGGCTTCAGTCACCAAATCAGCTTCCTTAAGCAATTGAATCACGTCATAAATTTTTTTTGATTCTGAAGAGAAGACTTTTGTAGCTCGAATAATTTGTTTATTCTTAATTTAGCTTTAATAGCTCGAATAATTTGTTTATTCTTAATTTAGTGATTTTTTTCATAATCGTGTTTTACGTTACTGCCTTTGTTCTGGCTAACTAACTTTTTTACGAGTATATTAAACAAAAAAAGTAAGTGCATAATCATCTTCCGATGCTTCTTTATAATTTCGGTTTTCTTCCTTGCTTTTTTGTTTCTTACTATTTCCTTACTAGTAGCTAAATTAAATTATTCATAGAAATTAAATTTTACTGAATTCTAACCAGAACTGGCCGCAAGTACTTTAAAAAATTCACACGTTTATGCTAGGAAATGCTTGCAGTTCTTCACTTGACTTAATAGTTGACGTGTTAATATCGCCGACTTTCTTATTTCGGATAAATTAACAAGCAAAAACTAACCTCTGACATAACAAGATTCTGGTTATTTTTACCTTGTTCAGTGCGTACCTGCGGTATGTCGACAATAATTATCTCAGCCAGATGCTCTCTCAGTAATATAAAGACTAATTGTCGTTTTGACAGTCTTTTTGCTGCGTAATTTTTCTGGATAATTTTTCCTCTGGGAATTTATTTAAAGCTTAGCGTCGGTCAATAAACTCATACTTCTAGCAAAAATTAAGACCGTGGAAAAACCATTTCGGTTTATTTTAAGAATTCAAATGAGCCACAAAAGAGAGGCAGGCGAGCCGCATTGGGCTCGGAGCCACAGTTGGGACACCGTTGTTCTATTATTTCGTTGTTTGTTGCAATCACTGATTTTATAAAATTATCATTTAATTTTAATTCCACACTTTCGTTATTAATTTATGTTCTTAAGTCGTAATCTACCTAGCCCCATTCAAAAAAAGCTAGCCCCATTCAAGAGGAAAAGAAAGGGCCAATCAAGCAATATGTTCTCTTTCTTCGCAACTACAAAAATAAAATCTTAACAAGAAACTGAACAATTTAATCAGCAGATTCGTTCCCCTTGCTATAAAAATAGAAGAAGACAGTTTGAATGTGTGTTGAACGATATTGCTGGCTGAAACGAGGTGAAGAAGGAAACGAGCGGTCCGACATTCATGAATTAAGTTGCCACCCCCTCGCTTGCAGCAAAACCACTGCGTTAGCATGGCAACGTAGCCCATGTTTGGCTCGTGTCACGCAAGAAGAATCCCCAAAACTACAGAAATTTTTTTTTTCTTTTCACCAAAATTGTCGTAAAATTTTAATAATAAATTAAAAATTTTTCTCCTCCCACAATATTTTGCTGCGTTAAACCGGGTTCAAAAGTGACTCATATTGATGGGTGCTTCGGGGACAGTGATGGCTTTGGTACGGAGAGAACGGAGCGGCCGCACCGCCACCCCTAAAAAACGTCAAAAAGTAGCCCCCCTAAGCATAATATTGCTCTATTTCTCTATAATAGCACCATGATGATGCCCTCCGTAAAATGATGACTTTTTTTAGAGGTCACTTTTTTTGGGATCAAAAGATTTAGAACACGAAAAAGCTTCAAGACGTTTTATTGTGGTCTTCTCTATGTGGTCTCCTCTATGTGGTCCTCTCTATGTGGTCTCCTCTATGTGGTCCTCTCTATGTGGTCTTCTCTATGTGGTCTCCTCTATGTGGTCCTCTCTATGTGGTCTCCTCTATGTGGTCCTCTCTATGTGGTCCTCTCTATGTGGTCACCTCTATGTGGTCCTCTATATGTGGTCCTCTCTATTTGTTCTCGCACCGGGCCCCTCCTTTGTAAAACCATCACTGCTCGGGGATTAACCTCATTTTTATTGAGTATATTCGAAAGGTTTATTTTTATTTTTTGACTCGCAGTTGCAAGGCAGAAATTAAATATTGGTTTCTTTTTTTTCAGGGATAAACTCGAGATACGAAGCTTCAAGACCAAGTTGAGACGAGACTTTGGGTAGCGAGACCGAGACGAGACGTTGGAGTAGCGAAACCGAGACAAGACGAGACTTTGGAGTACCGAGACCGAGACGAGACACGAGACTTTACATAAGTTGCTTTAGTTTAAGTAGGTATCAGTGATGTAGTCGAGACCACAAACGTCGAGACCGAGACCGAGACCGATACACGATAATTTTTCCGAGACAAAGACCGAGATCGAGACCAGAAAATTTCGAGACCTAAGGTTCGAGACCGAGACCAGAAATAATCGAGATCGAGATCGAGACCGAAAAATTTTATAAAAATATAGTCGGTTTAATTATTTCAAAAACCATAAATTTCTATTTTCTAAACAGCAATCTAAGATTACTTTTTTATTGAACAAGCATTTCGATCATGTTGAAAATAGTTTTGCTTAAGTTTAATTACATCATTAAACAATCAGCTTTAAAAGTCCTTTGAACTAGAGCAAAAGAAAGCCGAAATATACAAGGCACGGCGGTAACAATGTTAAAAACAGCAATCAAAAAAACTTTAAGAAAAAATCATTAAAAATTTTTTTCAAAACCCAAAAATGCTGAAGGCACGCTAATTACGAAAATGGTTGAAACTTGGGTGACCGATAAATTCCACTCCGGTATATTTCATCATAGTTAAATTCTAACCCAGTATATTCTACCAAGGAAATTTGTTAGGTTTAGAGGGTTAGGTGTTAGGGTTACAGTTAGAATTAAAGTTTAGGGTTAGTAGAGTTAGGGAAATAAATGTGCTTGTCAACTACTGTACTCTGTCTTGGTAGCTTATAGGGTAATAAATCAACAACAATCTACAAATAAAATGAACAGTCAACATGGTGTGATATTGTAGTGGAATATAGAGTGATAAAATATAAACTACAGCGGTGGAATTTGCCGCGGTGAACTGTGTCGTGGTGGAACTTACCGCAATAAAATACACCTAGAACCAAAACTTCATTCAAATATTTGATTAGCTCGGTTATCTGTGTTGGTGCGTTGTATTTGTTGGCTATGTTTGATTTACATAGAATAGATTTAGTCTAATTAATCTCCTAAAAAAGATTAGAAATAAGGACAATTATAGAAACCAGTAAAAGCTGCTTAACAACTCGCTGACGTTTCTTTTCGTATTACCCCTGTTTATTTTATGTTCGCCTTTGTGTAGGTTAATCAAAGTAGTTTTTAGTTATTTTCTTCTTTTCTACTTCGTCTTATTAGCAATTCGGTAATTTGTTTGAAGCAATTAGATTCACACAATGGCGTTTGCAGAAATTTGTTATGGGGGCGGTTGAGAGCCGAAAACACGATCACTATAATTCATAATGTTTTTTACAAAAGGAAGGCCTGAAGCAACAAAAAAAAGGAGCCACTTTCAAATATTCACTTAAAAAACATTTAAAATTATTTATTTATTCTTGATATCATTATGTATCTTTATTTTTATCCTCCTGACTCCCTGACTCACAGGAAATCGTTGGTGACTCACAGAAATAAGATGGTAAATGAGAAGGTATTTGGCCCAAAACTCCTCAAGGTCCAGCACTTTAAATTTGTCCTTGGCTGCTGAGTTAAATTTTAACTCGAGAAACTGTTCTTGTGCTTCATCAAAAATGTCGCCTATTTCGCATTGTAATGTGTTTCTTGCTTCTCATCTATAGGAGAATTTTACTTGATTAATTTTTTTTAATCAGATAAATGAGTTTTTATTTGTGCTTAAAATGAGACTCACAGTTACAAAGCTTGCTGGATTCCGTTGTTCAATTTGATTCTTGCTGAGGTCAAGTTTCCTGTCATTTTGATTATCAAAATTAATGAAGAATGTGTTGTAAAGCATGTTAACAATCGCGCCCCCTTGAAAATTTACGTACGCCCCCAGGGGAGGCGTGCCTCCCCGGTTAAGAACCACTGAACTAAATCATTTATTGACTATGTGTTGATGAAGAGAGTAAATTCAAATTTTGGTAGAAACACTACTTATAAATTCAATTTTTTTGGTTCAAAGACTAAATTATAAATTCAAATTTTGGAGAAGACCAAATTCTTGTTAATGAAGGAAAGACTTGCGACTCCCAGTTTCCGCTCCCTGCCGAAAAGGTGCCGGCGCGTCCAACGATAAAAACGGAATTCAGTAACTATAACCGTCCTTGAAATGCCGAACTTGTCTAAATAAGGTCAGCGAAATCCCTCCAAGGTACAACCACCCTTGATATGCTTAACTCTATGACGCCCGATACAGAAAATTAAGTGGATTGAATTTAAGAGAGGATTGAATTTATTATTTATCTGCGGTTTCACACATGCAGTTACTTAACACAATACAACAAAAATTAATACAACGTTCACCGTTCTCTGAGCCAAATTCTAGTTACTGTATGACAAGAGTGATCTCTCACTCTATTTATAATAAATCCGAATTGGGCCACGTGGCTCAGATGACAAAATTAACAATAAAACTCGATTTTATGCTCTTATACAGGTTACTGCGAAAACAAGGTCACATTGGGATTAAGTAATTAGGACGATGCATTTAGATTATTTAGAACGGATGCAGTTAATTTAAAATCTATAAATTGATTGATCTGTTAAAGGCGTTAATTTTATCACATTTCCTCGCTGTTGGCAACTGCGACTCACTGCATTTCTAATAGGTCACAAAAAATTAATCTAATTTTCTAATAGGTCACAAAAAATTAATCTAATTTTCTAATAGGTCACAAAAACTCACAAAGAAGCGATTTGCATTACGTAACACTATGTTTATTCAAAAATTTTACGAGGCAATAAAAGGCTTTCAATTTCATTTTGCAAGGAGAATTGTTTATGGTGAAGAAATCGGTAAATCGTCATAACCACATCAAATAACAAAATATCAAAAAATGTCCGGTCTCGAGACCAATTTAAAAAGTACGAGACCAAGACCAGGTCATTACGAGACCAAGACCGAGACCGCCAGCAAAAGGCCGAGACCGAGACCGAGACCGAGACCCTGAAAATTGGTCTCGAGACTGGTCTCGGTCTCGAGACCTCCATCACTGGTAGTATGCATTATTTCCGAAGTGGTAAATTGGGAGGTTTGTTAGAAGAAAAAAATTATTTTCCATAAAGTACAGTAGTGATCTCTAAAAAAAGGGGGTTCTTCACTTTGATTCTATCTCCAATTTCTCAATTTTCGTTCCAAAATTATAGTGTTCTCTAAAAACAAGTCTTTATTTTGGTTCTGACTCTAATTTCTCGATTTTTGTTCCAAAATCATAGTGTTCTCAAAAAAAGGACTTCACTATGATCTTGGGACGAAAATCGAGAAATCGGAGACAGAATCAAAGTGAAGGCCTTTTTTTGATCTTTTCCCTAAATTTCACACAAATTTTCTTCTCCTACAAACGTCACAAAATTTGGGCAAAACTCCATTGCCCCCCAAATTTTTTTCGGCTGGTACGCCTATGCTCATATCGCTGCATTGTCTCGAGTTGAACTCGAGACGCAGAGGGCCGAGACAAAGACCGAGACGAGACTGGGGTTACGAGACCGAGACTTCAAAAAACGTGCCTCGAGACATCCATCTCTACCTTTTTTGCAGATTGATTTCATTTCTTTATGAATATTGGGCATGTTTTGATATATTTATAGTCACCGGCAAACCTCTGAACAAAAAACACAATCTAAACGTATCCTACATTTACCAATGATTGCATTAAAGTTAAGAAAGCAAACTCGGCTGACGACTATTAACTTATTTTTAATCACCACATTAATTTTCCCTGCAGATCTTGTAAAAACAATCTTAGTCTTTAAATTTCTTGAATCTGCTTTTTCATCTAAATAATGTTTGGTCTGTAATAAAGTAAGGTGTCTTTTTCATTCTTAATTATAAATTTTTTCGTTGATGAATAAAATTAGAAACTAATGTAAATGAAGAACAGACTAAACAGTGCGTGAATGTAATCTCATTGCTACAGTTTTCTCCATTCTCAGATCTTGATATTTTTTTCCAAGATTTGATTTTTGACTTTTGTCAGTAATTGCTGACAACCTCATAAAATTAAAACGCTTTCAAAAAATTTTATCATGTATCGAAAAACTAGTTTAAATTTTTTTAAAGAAAAAGCCAAATTAAATTTTTCGTGGCGCATCTTGTACATGGTTAAAACTTTAATTAAAAATTATTTTTTAAAAAAACATTTCTTTAGATATATCTTGCTTTACTGCATATATGTTGCGACTTTCGCCCCGTTACAAGGTTTTATTGATGGCTGATTTTTTCTTTTTTTTCGAAAAGATTTTTTCGTCAGATAAACTTAATTTAATTGAAACAACTTTTGCTGTTGTTTCACCAGCGCGGCTCTTGCTCGTTCTGACTTCCAGTTTTTGCGGAGGAATTATTATAACCTCACGTCAAACTTCACCGAGATCTACACATCAAGTGTCTGTCAATTTCTGCGCAATTTCAACTCCTACATTCCGACCTTTGCTCTTAGTGAACGATTCCTTACAGTCTGATTCAAATCTGACGACAGATATATTTGTAAAAACAGAGCATTTTCCGTAATTGAAATAATGCATCATTTGCATGAACAGAAAATTGAACTCATAAAACCTTCATATAAAAATCAAAACAGAAGTTTCGGATCTCACGAAAGCCACCGCAGCAAAATTCGTAAAATCAAATCGACCACTATAAAATAATAAAATCAATTTCCGTTTAACTCATCGTCAGTTTTATACAAACAAAATATTCTATTTATGGTGGTACGTTTTAAATAAACTTTGGTTTTACAAATGTGGTAACTTTCCAAAGATTTAAGACTTCATGTGTTTTGATTTTTCTATAACAATTTTTGGGCATGCAATTTAAAAATTTCTCAATGAACATAAAAATCTTTCACTTTCTTATCCGTGAGGATCGATAACCTTTAGTAAATCAGAGCTGACATAGTTATTGTAATCTTTTAATTCAAACATTCTCAAAGCGGTTTAAAAATTTTTAATTTTTTTTATTGAAATAAATGTATTGACTTGACACGAAGACAGTGTTAGATGTCCCATTACGCAATGCAATCAACTTCAATTAGAAAGTCTTTTTTAAACAAAGTTTTTTTGAAATTGTTTTGAACAAGCGAATCCGAAGCAACCGAACAGTCCTTGCAGACTTTCATTTTCATTTCAATTTTTTTTCAATTTTATCTTAATTGCTCAAACAAAACTGAAAAAATATGGTTTCAAACTTAAAATGTAAATTGGTTTGTTTTATTTTTATTTATTTATTTATTTTTTATCTCTATATTTATCCTCCTGACTCGCAGGAAAGCGACGGAGGCGCTAATACATAGGGTAAGCAATTACCCCGAACTGCTTCCAGAGATGCCAAGATATTGCTGTCCGCTAGTAATTTAGTAGAGATATTACTGTAATTTAGAACTGCTTGTTAAGACCGCCAAGCAAAAGAAAATGCCGTAAAGTGTCTTTCCCAAGAACACAACGGAATGGCGCGGGTGGGTTTTGAACCGAGACCATGTTGATCGTCAGTCCGGTGCTTTAACCACTCGACCACGCTGCCGACTGAGACTTTAACCACTTGACGGTTTGAGAGTCACAATTTGCTTAAATCATTTAAACAAACCTTATTTGGAGCAATCGATATTTTCAAAAATTTTTAAATTTAAAATATTCAAGTAATAGATTTTTATATTTCTTAAGATGATGTTTATATTTCTTAGTGTTTATTTCACAAGCGTTCACGGTGTTCAAATTCACGGTTTGAACTCGAAAGTTTTTGTTTTTCTTTTGCTTACAAAGTAAAACATTTATTTTTGTCGGGAAGATGGTATAGATCACGGTTTCTTGCTTGAGTACCTGAACCACTAAGCTAATTCAGTAAACTCTGTGGATATCCAAAGCTAATTCAATACAAACAAAAAGCTAGCATAAGCTTTAAAACTTTTTTTTCAGAAAGGTTGTTTTGACGTTTGAAGATAAAATTTATTCCGAAAGTCAAAAAAGGTCTTTGCTTTACTTTTAAGGGACAAGTTTATTTTGAACTTTTAAAATTAAGACGTTTTTTATTTTATGGTCAAACGTCAAGTGAAGACTTTTTTTTGGTGATGCGCTTGTCCCTGACAATTTTTTAATGTTAGAAATGGTCTTAGGCAAATTACCACGTACATCGCAAATTATTATTCTATAAAAAAATTTTGTGGAGTAGCTTTTAATGTAGGTGCAAAATAATGGCAATTCGTGGTAGATCTACTTACCTTAATTATTCTTTTATTACAACAACTCTAGTGATTAATTCTGGAATAGATATTACATTTGGCAACTGATATTATGTAATATTGTGCATTTCAAAATTGGTTAAAGACTGGTTTTCGGAGAAAAGTAGCAAAAACAATATTAAATATTTTCTGTATCATTAAAATTTTAAATGATTTTTATATTAGTCCCTGGGTGTCGCGAAGGAATTTGTCCGTGCAAAATGGGTCCCGATGAAAAAAGTTTGAAGAGCACTGATTTAGACCAATGCTTCGCCAAATAGTAAAATTTAAACTATAAAATTATATAACAATAAACATACTGGAGAATGGAGATTAAAGTAACAAAACAAAGTGACTAATAAGAATAGCAATAAAATAAAAGTTTACAAGAAGCAAGGTTGCTTCACTGCAATATGTTTCGAAAAAATATATTTTCATTTATAAACCATTGCTTTCACTCAAACAATACTCTTATTACAAGTTTAACTGGTTCGGACATATCTTTGAAACATCAATGCTGAAAATATTGCACCGTTATTATGGGTCTGAATTTGGTTTTTCCAGCTATAAAAATATACTGAGCGATCAAGCAGCATGGTCGAGTGGTTGAGGCGCCGTGCTTATGATCAACATGGTCTCGGTTCAAAACCCACTCGCGCTATTCTGTTGTATCCTTGGGAAAGACACTTTACGGCATTTTCCTCTGCTTGGCGGCCTTGGCAATCATTTCTAAATGAAAGTTATATCTCTATTAAATTTCAAGCGGACAGCAATATTTTGGCATCTCGTGAAGCAGGTCGAGGTAATTGCCTACCCTATGTATTAACGCCTCCGTCGCTTTCCTGCGAGTCAGGAGGATAAATATAGAGATAATATTAAATAATAATACTGTTTTATAAAATTCATTGGTGTACGAGGTCATGGTTTATGTTTTTTTGTGTTGTTTTTTCAGCTTGAAGCACAATAATAACAATAATATCAATTAAATTTAATCTATTAATTGTGACATTCGTCACAGCAAAACTTGTCGCAACTGTTGCCGTGAAACAAGTGGAAAGTGGTCCTTCAAATTTTTTTCTCTAAGGCATATTTATTGTTAAGTTGGCTATGAAGTAAGAGTATGAATGCAATCTAAAATCTTCAAATCAAATTTTAAATAGAAGTAATAAATATCGAAAATATTGGTATTACAATGAAAACAATGTTCCACCAGCGCAACTGCAAAAGACACCGCTAAGCCGCGTGTCTTAGCGGTGTCTTTTGCAGTTGCGCTGGTGGAACATTGTTTTCATTGTACTACCTACCCAGTGTTCAGGTCCACAACTGGATGTTTGAGGTGTAAAAACCACAAACAGAAAGTTGTGCCAGCTGTTTAAGTTTTCAACTTTTTCAGCTGGGGTCAACAACAAGCTGTAGTGTCCTGACGAGTCCTAATAAGGACGAAACAGGTCTGTCGGCACTTGTTTGTTGATTGACTTGACCATTCTTACTATAATATTGGTATTGTTATCAAAAGACTAATCAAAAATTAAGAATAAAATAAAAAAAATTCAAAATGAATGTTTTTAAATTTTCACTTATTTCATTCCTAATTAGAGCTCCTTTCTGATTGGTTCTCGGATAACAATGCTGGTATTTTTGATGTTTATTGGTTTTTTTAATGCAGTGAGTTCGAATAACTACTAATTTCGCTTCGTGTTGATCATGGTCCAGCTAATTTCACTGTATATCTAAGCGGTTTCTTTCTCTGCTTCAATGGTAGCGAGAACAGAAAATGCTGTTTTACAAAAGTAGGTCATTCCAAATTCAACGAGCATTATGGAGACCTTCTTTCTAAATATAATGAATATTTGTCGTAAAACGACAGCAGAAAGTGGTAGGGTCATTCCTCATCGACAGCTTCATAGCATTTGAAAATTCTTAAAATTTTTCTGTTTCTTTGCTTTAATAAATCAATTTTATCAAAAGAGTTTCTGTGCTATGGAGTATCAAGCGATCTGTGATTAAAATAGGATTGTAATGTAAAAAGAATGCAAAAAAAATTTGCAGGAATTAGCAGTAAAAATTTGTAGAAACAAGCAATGATCAAAGTTTTACTTGTGGCCTACCGAAAAGAGCCAAGGCTTTTGTTGAGAAACCTCTCACCGGTCTAACAGTATTAATAAATGGCTTATTTGAAAATTAAAAAAATTGGACTAAAAAGTTTTTTGTTGGTACAAAACTTTAAAATAGTTCTTAAAAGCCAATGTTTCATTAAAAGCTCTTTTGTTAATTGAGTAGCTTAAAAAAAACTGTTTTAAAAAACTCAAACGCTTTCGTCTAGCTCTCTTCAGGAGGTTTCGCTAGAATGAATTGCAGAACTGAATGTAGTATTTCAAAAGTTTTAAGACTGATTCTGATTGGCTAAAAATTAAGGTTAGTAATAGTTAATGTTGACGCCGCCGATTCCGGGAGTAAGAAAAGCCTAGTTCGTCAACTGGAACAACTCATTCCCTATATCACACTCTTCTTCAACAACGACGGTAATTCCTTTGAATTATTGAATTTATTGATTGAACAGCGATTCTAGGTGAGAGGTTTGCTATACAGTTACTTCAATAAGATTTCGCTTATAAAAACAATAAATAAAACTTACCAAATATTGTTTACTCCCAAATTTACACTTCCGTTTATAAAGGTGTTTTCCAAACAACAACAACTCTTAAAAGTATTAAAATGAGCCCCACATTAGTAGCTATTTTTTTCTTTTTTTTCTACGCTTTTTATAATTGACTAGTAAATCGAATGTCTGCCTGCCGACACCAAGCGGCCAAACTTAATTTAAAATAAAAACGGTGGTGTCTGAAGTTACACTCCCCCCCAAAAATGGGCTTAACACATTTTTCAATCACAAACTTTTCAGACACTACGACATCACTTTAAATATAGCAATTCCGACACACGCATTTTGCAGCAAATTTGCAGTAATCGCGCTTGAACAAGAAACAAAAACACTTGAATCGGCTTCACAACCCCCAAAAAAACATCTTACAATGGCGTCCCCCTAATTATAAGACACAACTTATTAATGGGCCTGTGAAAACAACCTCCTTTTGTTTTCATTTTAACAATTTGTAAAAGTCCGTGTTTATCGGGACACAACTCAATTACCCTACCCAAGGCCACTCTCCGCGAGCAGAATTTTCGTCTACGATCAGTACCACGTCGCCCAAGCGCAAATTCTCCTTTTCTCTCTTCCACTTTGGTCGTTTCGTGATGGTTGCTGGATACTCTTCGAGCCATTGTCTCCAAAATTGGTCTGCAACAAACTGAACAACTTTGTAACAGTTTCGCGCATAGCAGTCCTTGACAGAATTCGCTATTGGTGGAAGAGAGCAACTTTAGGATTTATTCTTAGCAACTGATTCGGCGTTAAAGGTAGATCTTTTCCGATCTTTAGAGGCACTTCCGTGAGAGGGCGCGAGTTCACAACAGCTTCCACTTCACAAAACACGGTCATCAGAGCATCGTCGTCAAGTCTTGTGTTTAGCATGACAGCTTGCAAAATTTTTCTCACGGTACGAATCGCTCTTTTCCACGATCCCCCAGCGCGATTTGCTTTCGGAGTGTTAAATTTCCATTCAATCTCCTGTTGCTGCAAATACTCGTGAATTTTATTTTCATTCCACCTTTTCACTTCTTCTTTTAAAACTCGTTCAGCTCCTGTGAAGTTTGTACCGTTATTAGTATACAAGTGCGTTGACGTTCCTCGCCGCGCGAAAAATCGTCGCAATGCATTGATAAATGAATCCGTAGTCAAATCAGGCAAAACTTCCAGGTGTATTGCTCTGGTCGTCATACATATAAAAACGCATCCATAATGCTTCAATTCCATTTGTCTTTTCTTTACAATAAATGGTCAAAACAATCAGCTGCTGTGTGCGAAAACGGCGGTTCTTCACTCTGCAATCGCGCAGAAGGCAAATTGGCCATCAATTATTGAGCAGGTTTTGCATCTCTTCTGACACAAAATAGACATTCCTTTAAAACTCGGCGCGTCGCCGCTCGACCATTTTCTATCCAATACTGTTTTCTCACTGAATTTAACGTGGCATTTACTCCAAAATGAGCTACTTTGATACAATGATGATGATTTGTCACCAGAGAAGCTAAGTAAGAGTTTTGGGGCAGGATTGTTGGATGCTTCACTTCATAACTGAAGGAGCTGTTTTCTAACCTCCCTTCGACTTTCATTAATCCGTCCTGTAAAAATGGACTCAACTTCCACAACGAAGAAGTCTCTTTTACTTCTCTGTTGTCTTTCGAGACAAGTAGTTCATTCAATCAAGATATTCTTTAGCATGTACATATTCAACTGAAACAACTTCTGCATTCATCATTCATTTGCAGTTAGGCAACCTGGTTTGAGTGGAATTTCTTCCTCTTTTGAAATTTTTTTCTTCATCCAGCACTTGAAGCGAAATACCCAAGCTACAGCTTGTTTTAATCGATACAGCATTAAAAAATGAGCAAGCAATTTATTCATGGTAGCTTCGGCAACGATGCAAAATAGGGTATCTGTGTGGCCTACTTGGAAATTGAAAACTTGGTACACATTGGCTTCGACCTTTTCCGGAAGCAGTTGGCTAGGTCACGTTTTTGGATCTCCACATAGAAACTCTGGTCCACTCAACCATGTACCTCTAGAAGTTTGATCGGTAGGGTTAAGACCAGTGTGTACATACATCCAATCATGTATGCTAGTGTACTGCTGTATAAGAGCAAGATGATTCTTAAAAAACACAGGAAATTGTTTCCTATCAGCACGCAAACTTAATAGTACAACAGTAGAATCTGTCCAGTACTTACACTTACAGTGCTCTAAATCAAGCTCTCGTTTTACAATTCTCGCCATCATCACGGCATCCGTTGCTGCTTCAAGCCCAAGCTGTGGAATTGTTCCTTTTTCTTCATCAGCTAACGCTTTTGCCATAATTAAATGATATTCGGCTGGTTCGTTTCCTCGTGTCGTCGTCATCGTCGTTTAAAGGGTATTCACTCCAGGCCAGACACAAACAGGACTGGGTTTATCCTTTTACTACCCCAGAATGCTGCACTGCCTGGATCAGATGCTGGCAGTGATGTCATTAAGCCAGCATCGAGTTTCGTCATCCAAAACCGTCAGACCTCGTGCTCCATGTGGTGCCCGATGTATAGGGCACGCTGGTAGTACATGGTCTGCGGTTTGCTCAGAGGCGCCACACTCGCAATTCGGTGAAAGAGCGAGACCCCATTTGTGCATGGACGAATGGAATCGCTCAACACCAGAACGCAGACGGTTGAGCCTAACCCAAGCTGCTCGGGGTAAGCCCATCCCAACAGGCCTGGCACTGGTTTCGGGCATAAAAGCACGGAGCCTGGAAGCATTTTCACAGTACTCCGTTTTCCATTTGTGATCTGTCCATTCAGAGGCGCGGATGCCAAGTCTGGCAAGGTTGTCCAAAAGATTCCGCGCACCTGGCACAAACGGGCGTCTGGATCTTAGTCTCACTTGGCGAGTATCTGAGGACCCACTTAAAAGACCATACAAGATATGATCGGGGTCCAGAGATCCACGGTAAGCCAAGGAGTGTGTCGCTCCCACTCGGAGAAGCTCAGCTGGCTGGATGCCTGAGAGTACAGGTAGGTGGTCCGTTGGAGTGGGACGCAGGCATTCAATAACTATGCGCAAGGCGTCATTCAAGGCAATGTCAATGAGGCGAGTGTGAGCACTGTGACATCAGACTGGCGCACAGTACTCAGCTGTTGAGTAGACTAGAGACAAGGTGTTTTAGCACCAGCACCCTATCCCAAGCCCACGAGTCGCCTCAACAGTGTGACGCGCGAAGATAGTTTTTTGCACAATGCCACTAAATGGTGACGAAACGTGAGCGATCTGACCAGTTTTACCCCAAGATAAGTAGGAGTTGGACAGAACGGTAAAAGTCTACTGTTGTTGTAGACCTTTAGCTCACGTTTGGCCTCTCGGTTATTTAAGTGAAAGGCTGCCGCCACCGTTTTAGTGTGACTGAGCTTCAACCTCCAAATCTGGAGATACGCTGAAAGTGTGGACATGTCTTGACTTAAGGTCCCCTCCAAGTCCTTCCAGTTTCTAAAAGAGTGCAAAAATGCTAAATCATCAGCATAAGCAAACTTTCTGGAAGTCATGGAAGGAAGATCGTACGTATAGATGTTAAATAGGAGGGGAGCCAAGACCGATCCCTGAGGAACGCCGTTTTGAAGATGGCGTAGCCTGTTTTGCTTGCTGTCACCGGTGGTAAGGGTGAAACTTCGATTTCGGACAAGCTCCATGATCATTTTGACCATGTGCTTATCCGGAAGTAGTCTCAGCAGCTTGCAGGTAAGGCCACGGTGCCAGACAGTGTCATAAGCAGCTGTCAGATTGATAAATACGGCACCGGCCTTCTTTTTAGCCTCAAAAGAATCCTCGATGTTCTGAGTTAGCAGAACAACTTGATCTACGGTTGACTTCCCGCGTCGGAACCCAGCATGCTCTTTAGAGAGCAGTGGATCAATTAATGGTTCAACGCGGGCGTAGATAAGCCTCTCGAGGATCTTGTAGGAGACACAGAGCAGAGATATCGGTCGATAACTCTTTGGGTCCCCCATGGGCTTTGCTGGTTTTGGGATCGCGACCACAAGCGCTCTTCTCCAGATCTCTTTCCTCGTGTGACTCGCAGATAGCACACACATCCTTTTGCATAACTAGACGCATCAGAAAAAACATGCAATTGCAAACCCAACGGCTTGCTTTCCACTAGGCAACATCGCGGTATGCGAAGGTCTTGCAAGTTACTTAAACTTTTGCACCATCGTTCCCACTTCACCCTGATCAAATTCGAAAGTGGCTCATCCCAGTCGCTCCGCTCTCGGCACGCGTGCCTCCAAAATTGCAGGAGCAAGAAATCCCAATAAATTATATACTGAATTGGTCACCGCGAGTAATCCACGTTTAGTAACAGGTTTGTTCAATTCCAGGGTCCCTGAATCAAAATAGAATTCATCCGTCGCAAGGGACCACTTTATACCGAGCACAACATTTTCGCCACCAAAGGATTGTTGTCCGCATCCAACTTTTCCGCGGCAGTTGTTTGGGAGTGATTCTATCACTTGCGCACTAATGGACTGCCACTTTGTCAAATTGAATCCACCCATCTTCAGATCTCCATTATCTCCCGCATGTTCTTCACCAATTTGATTGCTTCTTTACAGTTTTTTGCACCTGCAAGAAAATCATCCACGTAAAAGACTGTCTTACATTTTTTGACACATTTGGTTCGAAGAACTTTCCAAATTCGTTTGCTACCTCTCTCAAGCAAAAGGCAGCGCAACTGGGAGAGGATTTGACACCAAACAAGTGCACCGTCATTCTATAAACTTCAGCTTTGACCTTTATGTCTCCGACTGGCCACCATAGAAAGCGTAACGCATCGCGATCACGCGGAGCTACATGCACTTGGTGGAACATCGCTTCGGTATCTGCAATCACAGCAACTGGGTATTTACGAAATCGTAAAAGTACTCCAACAGTTGAACTAACTAAATTAGAATCTTTCATTAAGTGATCATTAAGGGACTAACCGTAAGACTTGGCGGCGCAATCAAATACAACATAGGCTATACCTTTCCTGGCTTCCGCAGACTGACAACATAATTATGCGGCAAATACCAGGTGCGCACTCCTCCTGGGTCATTTTCGGGTAACTTCTCGGCATAACCCCTTTAAATGTATCTCTCAACTTGTTCAGTGTACTTCTCATGAAGATCAAAATTCTTCTCAAAACGTTGCTTTAAATATTGTAGGCGACGTTGCTCATTTGGTAACCTCTCAGGCAGTACAGCAGAATCATTCTTTCATGGCAGCGGCAATTCGTAATGTCCGTTGACATAGCTTAATTTCGCTTTATAAAATCATAAGCGACAACGTCTTCTCTGGAATATTTCATCCCAAATTCCGAGGCTTCTTTATTCATGCTTACCCACGACATCAATTTCTTCACATTACTAAGGATTACTATTTTCGTTCCCCGTAATACAATAAAACCAATTGTCGTCAACTCACTTCGAACAGGTAAATACGATTCACATTCAAGTTTTAGCTAATCATTCGACAATATACAATTTCTAAGTTCCTTAACTCTTTATCTGCATTACTCGCCTTTTCAATTTCACGTGTGGTTAAAGCAATAGGCGTAACATATTTCACAATTCCATATTTCAAAATAATGATAATATTGATGAATAGCATATTTCACACGTATTCATCAATACTATCATCATTTTGTGCATTTTTGATCACATTTTCATTAAACAATTATGACAAAGAATCAGCAATGTTTTTACTTCCCGCAATATGAATTACTTTATATCGATGAGATTGCAATGAGGTTGCAATCTTAACATACATTGTTCTATTCGCGCACTAGGTTTCGACCTTGGAGAAAATATAAATTCTAACGCTTTATGATCAGTTAATAAATCAAAATCAGCACCGTATAAATACACATGAAAACGTTCACATGACCACACTAACGCAAGAGCTTCTTTTTCGGTTTGAGAGTATTTTCTCTTTATTTGCGATAATGTTCGACTCGCGTACGCTATAATACGATTTTGACCATTTTGCTTTTGCACTACCACCGCTGCTAGACCGTACGGACTCGCGTCTGCAATTACTTGGGTATGACATGTTTTGTCAAAATAACTTAAAACAGGTGCGACACACAATTTTTGTTTCAATATTTGATATGATTCTTCTTCGGATTTACCCCCATGTAAACGTAATACTTTTTCGTGTTAATTTTCGCAATGGTTCTGAGATAGTTACCAAATCAGGAATAAATCGTCCGCAATAATTCACCAGTCCCAAAAAACTACGAACTTCACTGGCATTCTTTGGTTCTCTTGCAGATGCTATTGCTTTTATTTTCGATTCTTCTGGTGCAACACCATTTTTGGAAAGTACATGGCCCATGAATTCTAATTTCATCATATTAAAACAAGATTTTTCTTTATTGAGTTTCAGGCCTTTTTCTTTCAACCTTTTCAATGCTTCTTCTAATTTTTCATTGTGCTCTTTCTCTGAAGATGCAAATACAAGGATGCTACGCACTTCTTTACATCCTGCCAAGATTTGTTGCATTATTCTCTGGTACATCTCTGGAGCACAGCTTACTCCGAACATTAATCTCTTGTATCTGAATAATCCTTCATGAGTTGCAAAAGTTGTTATATCTCTCGACTCTGGGTTTAATTCAATTTGATGATAAGCCCATTTCACGTCTAGCTTACTAAATATCTTACTTTGGTTCATCTCTTGGAGCAGTGGCGTACGCAGAAATTTGTAAAGGGGGGGGGGGGGTTTGGAGCCAAAAATGTGATTGCTCTCAGTAGTCCTGGTAATGGGCAAAAACTTCCAAAATTAGGCCTACATTCAAAAATAAAGTGTTTTGGTTTTAAGAACATCTTGCAGTAGCATGAATTTCTTTTTACCAAACCGTAAAACTAACTATTGAAGAGGTATGTGCGAGTAATTCAATCATGACAAGAAACTTTTCAAATTAAAAGCAACTCGTGTAAATGATGAGAACAATAGGTGGAAAATCATACGAACAAAAAAATAACCTTACTTAACAAATATTTAAAATTTTTTTAAAGGCTTATATTCAAACGCCTGTTTTTTTCACATAATCTGTTAATTACATCATCAGGGCAAGGCACGCGTGTGGCTCCTATAAATGTTTAGTAATGCAGATCCATTCATTCGAGTGGTACCACTTGTGTTTCGTAAGCACGTTTTTAGTCTGCGTAATGTGGAAAGTTTTACAATTGTTCACTAGTGCATGTTATCACTGGAAGAGTTAACAAAATGGTCATCAATGTAAATATGTTCGGAACAGCATCGGAAGTGCATTCCTTGATGCTGCTCAACGCATTAGTTGGTCTTTCTGCTGCGTTCAACCGAAAAAGTTTCCTGTAACATAATATCAGTTCAGGCACTAATTCTCCCCAGGATTTCGTTAAATCATTTTCGTAAAATTTTCCCAAAACTTGAATACTTTTAATTTGTTGAGGAGTTGGTGCACTAGTTTGATCAGCAGAAATTAAACACTGAAATTCACCAATAATCGATTTGTGGGCTGTAAATCTTGCTTTGAGAGTGACAATAAAGTTATCAAGAAATAGAATAAAAATCCCTAGTCTAAAATGTTCTTCATCTGTTACAGCAGCAATATTGCATCGATTGGTCTGCCTTCAAAAGGGCATGGTATTTTCAAAATAAAATCTTCGGCTTTGGCCGTTTCTTGCGCAAAAATATAGAGCTGGGGAAATTCATATTCGGTTTTTTCTCTAAGACACTTCAACTCATTTGCAATATCCTGTGCAATGTTCACGGCCTCAAGAAGATTTATCGACTTTTTTTGCTTAACTTTACAATGCAAAATTCACTTTGCGTAATTGTCGATAGCAACTGCAAAGCTCGTGATGAGGTTTCTCTGTCTGGCCATGCTGAAATTTCTGCCAAAGCTTCTACAACGGTAAATTGTAAATTTGAAAAAGTACTAACACTCTCGTGTCGATCGACCCATCTGATAGCACAAATTTGAACAAGTTTTTAAGGTTTTGTTGTTGACGAAATCGTGTTGATGGACTTGCGCAAAATGTTTTGAAGTTTTGGAGCATTAAAAAATTGTGAACTGAAGCTATTGTTCCCATGCCGTTTATTGCCATTCCCATGCTTAACTTTCAATATTTTACAAGTTTAAAAGTCTTCTTCACAGTGGCAATGTACAGTACATTAGCTAACTTTGAAGCAATTTAAACGATAGCAAAAATTGATGCGCAAGCAGTAATTAAGTTTAAAAAGTGCGGTAAACAATAGAAACCAAAATCCTATTATTAAAGCCTATTTATTACAATGTACTGTATATATGACTGAATACCATTCTTCAAGGGGGGGGTTTTGACCCCTTAAACCCCCCCTTGCGTACGCCTATGTCTTGGAGTAACTCTTCAATGGTTGGAATAGGGTGTCTTTCCCTTTTTACAACTAAATTTGCTCTTCTCATGTCAATACATAAACGAATATTTTCATCAGACTTTGGCACAACAATTGCAGGTGATACCCAATGTGTCGGACCAGTTGTCTTTTCAATAATATCCAGTTTTTCTAATTCTTTCAGTTTTTGTGACAATTTATCACGTAGATGATATGGCACCCGACGTGCAGTTTGACATATAAGGGTTCTATAGATGAGTCAATTGGGATTTTTAATTGAAAATCTTTCAGTTTGCCTATCTTTTTAAATAAACTTTTATACCGATCCACTATTTTAGCCGTAGAATCATCTCTAACTAAATTGTTAATTTCAGGTTCAATTTTCAAAATTCCTAGTTTTTTTAGCGTGTCTGTACCTAATATTGGTTTTCCTTCTCCTTTCAAAACAAGAAAATCGACCTTGTCAATCACTTTATTATTAAAGGACACTTTTGCTTTAAAACTTCCCGCAAGCTTTAGCGGTTCTTTACTTCCATAAGCATAAATTTTGTTCTCGGTAAAGTAACATTTACATTTAATCGAATTCTTTTTTAAAAATTCCCACAATTGTCCGTCTAAAATATTGCATGTAGTTCCCGAATCAATACGCATTTCTACTTCCACATCACCAATAAATATTTTTCGTCTTTCAATTTGATTTCTCGCATTTAAAGCAAAAAGAAAACCTGAGTGATCCGCTAGGGACTTTCTCCGATCGCAAAGTTGTTTTACGGTTTGACGTTTCGAATTAAATTCTTTATTTTTATTCAGTGCTAATTTTGTTTTACAGCATTGTGCATAATGTCCTGTTTTATTGCATATAAAACATTCACGGTTTCTTGCCGGACAATTAAGATTTTTCGCTCGATGACCTGTTTTTCCGCAACAAAAACATTTTTCTTGATTATACAATTTAGGTTTTTCAAAATTAGCAAACCTACCAGCACTTGACTTTTTCAACAAACGGTTTACATTTTCTCTTTCTTCTTGCTTGACCTCTTCGGACTTAGCAAAATTTTCTATTTGAGCTACTGCAGTTTCGTATAGCCAAATATACTATTTGAGCTACTGCAGTTTCGTACAGCAAAATTTTCTATTTGAGCTACTGCAGTTTCGTATAGCCAAATATACTATTTGAGCTACTGCAGTTTCGTACAGCAAAATTTTCTATTTGAGCTACTGCAGTTTCGTACGACCTTGCTATCTCTCTTAACATTTCCAGATTTTGGTAAATTCGCATTTTTTGCTCTTTGTCATAAACGCGTAATGAATTGCTCAATTGTTTTGTCATATCTTTGACTCGCATTCCTAAACACGTGGCGCTCAAATGGTACATATATGCTAGGTTGAAAAGTTGAAAATATTGTGTTAACGCTTTTTCAGCATCATCGTATTTAGACAGATCTCCTTTTAATGTAAAATAAATATCCTGAAGCTGCATACCACCGCAATGAAGAAGCATACTACATTTTTGTTTTTGATCACTTATTTTTCTTGCATTTGCATAAATTTCAAATGCTCTTTTCCACTTAATCCATCTGGTTCCTACACCATTACTAACGCAGTCAAACGTAGTCAGATCAAACTTATATAGCTCCATCTTTTTTTCTAAATCCCATCCTCGTCGCCAATGTAGTGTCTGCTGGCTATCTTAACGGATTAAACCTTACATAGTCCAACAGACCTGTGCACGCGTTCTCTTACAAACGTGTCTTCTTTTAAACTCAAAACAATTACATAACAATATATACAGTGTTGCCAATTATGTTTCAATTTACATTTATAATTATTCACAAACACTGCAGTTACCAAATAACAGTGTAACTGTGCCCTCTTCGAGCTTGGGCAAGGCAACTCTTTTAAGATATTCCAGATCCTCCATGACTCTGGAATCCGGCAAACAATTAGGAGATGCTGGAATAGCATCAGTCACCAAAACCTGTGGCAGTTGGATTTCTTCTTTATGTAAGGGTAAGATTGTGACTGGAATTAATACAGTCTTTACTGCAATAGGCTCATCTCTCTCTGGAGTACTTATACTGTAAGCCACAGTATCAGGATTTTAAATTTCAAGCTTTTCAAACAAAACTTTCTCACAAAAACTTTTATTTGCCCCTGAATCCAGCTGTGCATACGTACAAATTTCCCTTTTATTTGCACGCACCCTGACAGGCACTATGTCCAAATATAAAGCTCTTTGTGAAACATTCACTTGCCTACAAGAAGGTAGCACGGAGTGCAGACAATGTCCAGCGCTGACCACAGTAGCATCACTTAATGCTGCATTTTCAGATACAACAGCAGGTTTTATAGACAAATTATCAAAGTGCAGTAGTGTGTGATGATATTGACTCATACAACCTGGCTTAGCACAATGACTCTTAGCAAAACAATCTTTCACCATATGGTTTACAGTAAGACACTTAAAGCAAATTTTACGGCTGCAAACAAACAATTTTCTTTCTTTAATGTTTAAGGCTTGAAATTCACGACACTCTTTTAGTTTGTGTCCCTCTCTGCAATAATGGCAAAACTTTTTAGAATCGACTTTCCTTTTGGGTTCAGTAAACACAGACGTGAAAGCTCGAACATTTCTGTCTTTGGGCCTAGGAGAAAATGTGTCACCTTTCTGCAAAGATTTAGGAAACAGCAGCTTATCATAGACAGAATTTGCTTTAATTGATTGGTCGACTACAAACTCAGCAAAGCCTCGGAAACCAATCAAAGATACATTTTCCTTTTGATGCTTCAGTGCATAGGACACCCATTTTTTCTTAAGATCTACAGGTAGTTTTACAGCTATATTTGCAATGAAGGTAGGAGAATCTATGGAAGTGGGCATTGATGTTTCCTCCATTGAGGCAAGACATTGTTTTAAGAGCACGGCCAATTTTTCTAGACCTTCAGCATCATTAGCAACAAGTCTGGGAAATTGCTGCAGTCGATTTTCACAATGGTGAGCAATGATATGTGGCTGCCCATAACGTTCATACAACTCCTGCCATAAGATGCGGTAGGCAATTGACTTATCCCGGTTACCAGCAATATGCTTAACTTTGTCATACACCGGTTTTGTAGGCTACAATGTTGCAAAACATAAGCTAAGCGTAGATCGTCATCATGTACCTTACTGGCTACATGGACTTCGAATCTATTTACAAATGCTCAATAATCCATGGGATCGCCATCACATTTTCCACTGACGGCTTGGGCAGAAAGCGGTCTCCAACTTCTACAGGCCTATTTGGATTAAGAGATCTAAATTGAGTTTCCAAATTTTCTGTCACTACAGGAAAGCCTTCAGTAGGTCTTAGGTCAACACCAGGAATATAATTCACCTTAATTAGGCTAATAGGCTATTCACCGGTATAACGTGCGGGGAATAATATGGCTGTGAATAACCACCAGCAGACACATGTGGAACTGCTGTTGTGTGCACAGTAGCACTCACATGCCTACTACTTGTAGAAGAAAAGACACAGGCATCCTTTTGAAGAAAACCTTCAGTATGGGTTTCACCAGCACCAACTGACGACATCTCGCACAATGTCTCCTCAAGTTGTGCTCTTTCGACTTCACGTTGAGCTTCTTAGTGCTTATTTCAGCCTTCATGCGAGCTAACTCTGCCTCGAGTATTGACCTTTGTTCAGCTTCACGCTGCTCATCTTGCTTTTGTTTCAAGGTAAACTAAGCCAGTTGAAACTTGGCCTCATGTCTTCTAGTGCTTCTACTGGAACCGGTGGTAGACCTTACACTCCTACTTTGAGATAAACAAGACCTACCGTATCCTCGCATATAAGCCTATCTCGCATATAAGACGACTCTAGAAAAACAACCTTAAAACGGTAAATTTATAAAAATTTGCATATAAGCCGACCCTACAAATCGTAACATGCCGTACGCACCTATCACAGCAAAAGGTTGCAGAAGAGAGTTTACAAAATGGTAATCATTATTGTTATGTCTTACTTTTATTGATAATAGTAAGAAGTATCTCAAAAAATCCTTCAAATATCTTTTTTTCTTTCAAACGAAACGCGTAATGCGATAAATCCTTAAGACGTGTCTGCTAACTGCAATCTGCGCTGCTTCGCGTGTGTGCGTGGACGATCTTATCACGAGAACAAAAGATGCAATCAGAGTTATGCGCGTATAAGCCGACTCCTTAGTTTGGCAACTTTTTTGTTGAGTTTTAAACTCGGCTTATATGCGAGGATATACGGTAAATGCTGTGGGTTGCAGTTGCGACTCTCTCTCACCATGTACCAAAGATTGTGTACCACCCCTGTTGAGTACCCTAGGTTCTCCAGACGACTCAAGTGTCACATCATGTACGGTACTGGAAACAGGTAAGCCTACACTAGAACTATTAGTATTATTCATTACGGCTTATACCAAATATGTTCCAAAACAAGCACCAGAAACCAGCACTAAATCACTAAATTACAAGTTTCACAAGCAATAAAAAAAGAACACTTGTAAAACAACAACTACTAATAAATACACACAAAGTTCAGCCTCTTAAGCTTCTTCTTCAAATCAAAAAGTTGAAATTCTACCTTGTAGATTTCGATCTATTTCCAAACAATTAGGCAAACATTTGCAAACTGTGTTGACGCCGCCGATTCCGGGAGTATCAAAAAAGCCTAGTTCGTCAACTGGAACAACTCATTCCCTATATCACACTCTTCTTCAACAACGACGGTAATTCCTTTGAATTATTGAATTTATTGATTGAACAGCGATTCTAGGTGAGAGGTTTGCTATACAGTTACTTCAATAAGATTTCGCTTATAAAAACAATAAATAAAACTTACCAAATATTGTTTACTCCCAAATTTACACTTCTGTTTATAAAGGTGTTTTCCAAACAACAACAACTCTTAAAAGTATTAAAATGAGCCCCACATTAGCAGCTATTTTTTTTCTTTTTTTTTCTCCACGCTTTTTATAATTGACTAGTAAGTCAAATGTCTGCCTGACGACACCAAATTAACGACACCAAACTTAATTTAAAATAAAAACGGTGGTGTCTGAAGTTACAGTTATCACAATAATTGAAAATATTTAATAAATAAAACCACGTTTCGTCAGCGTTAAAAATTTTTTGGCAAAAAAAGGAACAAAATTATGCAAGTTTTGTGTTAAAATTTGGAACTAAAAAGACAATTTTTACAATTATACTAACAATTTATGTTTGAAAACAAACTCTTTCTGTCTACACAAATTAGGTTTTCGAAGAGTGATGAAAATTGATTTTAAGACTGATAAATGGAAATCAGATCGTGCTTTAGAAAGAATAAAAGATTGATTGTCACTATAGTGAGATGCACATTTTTGGTTATGTAACTAATGGTTTCCAATCGCTGAGTCACAGCGCGGTATTGAATTAGCTAGTTTTCCTGGGCGTTCTGGTTGTTTAAGTTCTTGACTGGTTCTGTTCCGAATAGACTTCGGCACATGCTGGCGGATTCTGTCCTGCAAACGTTGAGACGTTCGACCCACCTACCGACTATCGCAGTGGCACACGTAGTCATATACGACGTTACTTTGTTGAAAAGTGGGAAGAACGTCTTTTTGTATTGCAAGTAAAATTCGTCTGGTGGAAAAGACCACTCGTGGTTAGACCGCTCCAAAACAATTACTAATAGATAATTTTATTTTTCTTTCCAATTTTAGGGAATCCAAGGTAATTTTAAATAGACAGGACATTTTTTTGGGCTTTATTTCTAGTTTTTCAAAACAGCCTTTTTTAAGGCTACTCAATTAACAAAATTGAACTACTTGCAATAATCCAGTTGCCCTAGCAAATTTTACTAAGATACAAAATAAGCTTTCCAGTAATATTTCAAGTCAGTCTTGCATTACTCGACCTACAAATATATAAGCAACTTTAGTGCATGGGTTTGAATCTTATAGAAAGAGTTAAAAAAAATGGAGCAAATTTACTGGACTTAAAAGCAGTACTGAAATTGATTATGTGACGACTGCTAGGTTTAAACCACCTTTTTCGTTTTCTTACGTGCGCGAGAAAGCTGCAAAATTAAAAAATTATAAAAGTTTGGAACCATAAGCTTTTTAATATTTAAAATCGCTACGAAGTGGTCCATTAAGTGTGGCTCCTAATCACAAATCAGCGCCATCATATCAGGTTACCATTACTACCACAAATGCAAATTTGAGACGGGAACACAAAAATTGGTCTAGAGACCTTTATCAGTACTAAAAACAAAAAGAATAATAATAGTGTTTGAATGAATTTTCGTTTTTTATATTAGAAAAAGGAACGGATTAGACTATTATTACTACGGATTAGAAAAAGGAAGAAGCAACGAAGCAAGTGTACGTTGTGGCTTGCAAAGATGATAATAAAATATAGAATTTGTGTTACAAGAAACAAAGTTGCTTGCATGGATATTGGTGCAACAAATAAATTTATTGTTACTTCTAAATACTTTTTAAATCTGTTCTTGCCATCATTCTAAAAATATCGTTTTTGCTTCGATTATAATTAAAGTTATTTTAATTCTGTAGAAATTATCCTTGATTTTAATTTTGTTTGTTTTTCTTTTGCGAAGAACATTCGCATTTTTACGCATATATTAATTTATCTCTTTGTCCTCATTTTCTGCTAATCTTTCGACTTAGTTTTGTTGTTTATTTTGCTTTCCTTGAACATTTTTTTGTTTTTTGCTTTATTTGAACATAAAAGTAAACTGAAAATTTTATTTGTTGCGCACTTGCCGGGAAGTACTTGGACTTGACAATCCACCTTTTTATTTTTTTTGGTACCTGGTCCTCTACAATTTTTTTTTTATGTATCGGTACTTATCATAACTGTGCGCGTGTGTGTGTGTGTGTTTTGTCTTTGTTTAAGGTCAATGTAAAACAAATAAATTTCTAATATTTCTACCATAAATTTAATGCTAATTATTGCAGCAAGTCTTGTTGGAGTTTCGAACCGTCTTCAGTTATTAATGATCCTTGTGTTTACTTTAATTGATTTTTTCTTTTTCACGCCGGGTATTTTTTGTTAAAATTTCAATAATTATCTTAAACCAACGTTTTTATTCTTATTTATTGTACATCGTTTTTTGTAAAGACTGCTGTTAGTTATTGATAGAGAGTAAGTTGGCCTTTGTGAGTAATTACCTGTTTCAAAAAGTAGAAGACTGTTACGACGTATACTGTATCGAATTAAGTTGTTTAGCCCCAAAAGAATTTTTGAGTAAAAACAATTTTAAATCGCATCGCAATCGTATTAACGTGCTTTTGCATTGACGTTATAATCATTAGATCAATTTCCCATTGGGTGCATATTTTAAACGGCTGAAATTCGCTATAACACTAATCTTAAGCTCAAGCCTAGTATCAACCAATGTCCAATTTAAATATTGAGCTTAACTTTAACCCTATCAGTTTGTGTATCATTCAATATTTAATAGACGAGGCTGTTTGTGTCCAATTAAAGACAAGAATTCTTCTCATTTTGCTCCAAAAGAACAAAAATTTTTTCGAAGCCGCTTTACAAGAGCAAACGTGCAGGATTTTCATTTAGATGATTTAATTTATGTTTTTTTTCATAGTATTAGTTGCTTCAACTAGATGGCCTTGAAGGTAAAAGCAAAAATAGACGAACGCAGTAGATAAATTGACAATGGTTTTTTTGTAAATGCGCGATTTAAACAATTTATACCAGGGTGGGGAACCTGCGGCTCGTAGGCCAAATGAGGCCAACAAGATATTTTAATGCGGCCTGCGAGTGGTTGGGAAGAAGCATGTCAATCTCACAGTTAAAATGGGGCTTTTAAGTTTAATTAACTACCAGGGTTTGATAATAGAAATGTTTACCAACCAGAAAGAAAATTCAATGACATCGTAATAGAAAAACATCAAAAAAGCTGATGAATAGACAAATTACGCTTTTGTATAGAGACTAATAGAATAAACAAACAGACAAATTACGTTGCTCGTTATGTGATGACTTTTCGGTCTGTACTTAGTGACGCCTTTAGCAGGGTGCGAACGGAGCGACCGTACCGGACTCTTACGCAGGAAATTGCTCCATTTTTTATAGTAGTACCATGACGATGGCATCCGTAAAGTTTTTTTAAGAGATCGCTTTCTTTCGGTACACTAAAAAGTGGCGCCCCCTATTTTTCATGCACAGCGCCCCCTTTTTGTACCCCTATCACTATCTATACTCGCTTTTGAAGTAGCCTAGTATAAGTTTAATGAAAGATGAAGAAGCATAGTCTGTGGAATCATCACTTTTTTCTTAAATTAACGAACATCTTTTGCGGCCCACAGATGTTCTGTTATTTGGTGATGGGCCTGCGAGTGCAATCAGGTTCCCCATCCCCATCCCTGCTTTACATTCTTCTTTTTACTCAAACAGATGTAATTTTGGTGTTATGCGTTTTGTCGAAACATTTTTACACGGCGATTTTCTTCAAGTTACCAGCTTATCGATCAACATACCAATCGCAAGTATTAATATTCAATTCACCGAAAAACAATTTACAAAGGGACCTAATCCTCGTCTTTAATTTCGACCAGACGAGTTTAGGTCAAGATAACGTAACAAGCAACACAAATATGAGTCAGTCTCATAAAACTATGGAACTAGAGCGGCCATTGAAAATCTATATGTCTATATAAAAAAATTCATTTATAGGAGTTCTTGACGTAATTTTCTACGTATGACAAACGAGTTAAGTAGCACACGAAAAGGCACTGCGCCATGCCCCTTCAAGGTTAACGATCATGATAGTAATTAAGACCAATAAATACAAGAAATCTTCAAATTTTGACCTTCTAAAGTAACAAAAACACATAGTAAACGAAAGTTGATCTATTATTTAAACTTTTAATAAACTAACGTTTCGATAAAATTGTGAACACAAGAATTTTGACTCTATTGGATTTTGCAAAATCCAGATGGGACAAACAACTTTCGAGTTTTGGCATTAAATAAAAATTCATTGATTAATATGCAGTTGAACAGATTTAAGAAATAACAAATATACTATAGTAGAATGAACAGTTAGACCTGCATATTTTCAATTTACAGAAATATAGCCAAAGCGACACTAAACCAACAAAAATGGAAGAATGCAGCAAATGCAAGCCTCGGTAAAGAGAACTAAACTTTTTGTTTCACGATTTTATTTTTTTAAATATTTTTTTACTTAATTGCCGAATGCATCTCCATCTCATTACTTGTACTTGTTATAAGCGATGGATGAGTAATAAAGACATGCAGTGATCACAAAGAAATGGCATCTTGTAATCATGACATGCCACATCAGATTTGTTGTGACATCATTAACAATCTAAAACAAGTTTCGAGATAGCAGAATAACTACAAACACTATTTCATCTTGAAGAATTAATTTGTCAACATCATGAAACATTTAGTGAATCTAAAATAATTGCGAAGCAAATCGATATCAACAAGAAAACAGATGAAAGAGTTTTCGCTGGAATACAATCTTTGCAACAAGATGGTTCTAAGTTGAAGTGTTGTTATTATAGCACAGGCAAATAACATAATTTTATATTTAATAATGAAAATTCAAAAAGCAAAAGAAAAAAGATTTTGTACAAAAATTCATGTCACGGTGTTTATCAGTAATTACAAAAATCAGAATATTTTACTATCACAAAATGGAAAATTATAGGGTTTTACGGCATAATTTTATTTTGGAAACAAAAATAAAAACCATGTTTTAGCTAATTTGATGGTGCTAATTTTAAAACTGCTCTCAATTTTTTTCGTAACGTGTCTCAATTTATCACAAATGTGGTTTTAATTTTATACTGCTGCGCGCTGAAAGGCGCGCATTAATCTCACTGCTGAACATAAAATCTCACACCAAGCAACGGATGTGTCATAGATTAAGCACAGAAAAAAAAAGTACTTTTAACATATTATAATGGCAATAAATTTATTTTCTTAGATTGATAGTTGGGTTGAGAATAAAAAAAAACTTGTCAATCTGCGAAATAATCATATAATGACATTCTAGTTTCTTTATTACCTTTTTTTATCGCCTTTTATTTCTAGTTTTGGGTATATTATTTAGGAAATAACTCAAATGGTTGTGTAGAAAATGTATTTAAATGCTCATATTACACTGTAGGCTATGGAAGGCTGGCAAAAGTGTTTTTTTATTTTCATCGCTCGGCCACCGTCGCGACGATCTTCCAATCTGTTTTGTATTTCTCGCAGTCTCTATTTCCGGCCCGTCTGTTCCGTCTCTTCCAGCGACTTTCTCTGTATATCTTTACTATATATCACGAGGTGCATCGAAATATATAGATGCGTTTCCTGCGGGTGATATTGGCAGATGAACAGAGCAAAAGTAAATAAATGAAAGAAATTAAAGCTAAACCTGGATGTCTCGAAAACCAGAATAAGACGCGAAGCAATTCATTAAGCAAAAAGAACGGTTGTTGGCATACTTGTCGCATGCAATTAACCTTAATCTCGTGATGCTTAGAATAGTTATGAAAAATGGTGATCAGTGTTTGCAACAATGAATCAAGTTAATTATAACCTATTAAAAACACAATGGGTAAGAGGTCGAAGCAAAATGCCAAAATGGAACTCGGGAAATTTGAATTAACGAAATGAGGTCGAGCTAAATTGAGTAAAACGATGATCGGACAACAATTAAGCACGAAATGTAAGAACTAAAAACGGCGCATCTGAAACCAATAAATGAGGTTAATTTTGACCTCGTAAAATTCAATAATCTAATAATACTACACAGATAGACATTAACTATGCACCAAAACATTACTAATATTACACAGCTTAACAAAAAACAACTTTTTTTACCAAAAATATTTTATCGAATATAGGGTAAATTTGGGTTTTTGATTGCAAAAATGACAGCGTTTTTGTCAAATTGGCTGTAGTTCTTGAGATAAGAGGCAAAACAGTATTTACATTTTACGAAGTAGTGGGCTTACAGTTATTGAAAATATTTTAGTCATTTGTCTGCAAAGTCTTGTTGCACCAACAGAAAACGTGTAATGAGCTTGGTGTCCATCTTAACTCAGCTATCTATCTATTGAGCTGCTTAATAATTTTCTTCAGTTTAGTTAAATCAGCAAAACATTGCTATGTATGAATGGCAGTTGATAGAGAACTTTTAACAGTAAAACGCTGAAAATATACCGTAAGTACCATAAACAAATCAAGATGTGCCTATTATCCCTATCCTCTGTTTTTAAATTTGCTTGCTGCTCATGGAACGATATGTTTGGTAGTTTATGCAACTATTTTTATTTAAAAAAAATATAAGATGAACAAAAACAAATGCTAATTGACGTCCAAGAGAACCGCCTGTAGTCTGAAAAATATCCGATGAACATCTGCGAATGTTAGCATATAGAAAGATTGGTGTTTGGATTCATTACAGATTGGTGTTCCAATCGTGTGGCTAGAATTTAAAAATCACTTTGATGATTATTGCTTTTTGTATGGTAGATTTAAAGCGGTTTAATCAATATAAGAAGAAATCATAAAATTATTCTAATTTGAAACCGGCTAGGCTTCCTGAACCCTACTTTAAAGAAATACCTGTTCCGCAATTTAGTCACTTTCCAGATACATCAATCTATCAAGACCACGTAAGTAAAAGTTAAAAAGCTCCAGGCATAATCACAAAAATGTTTTTGAATTATGTTCTGTTAAACCTAAGCAATTTAATAAGGAAAAGTTCATCAGCCTCGTGCGATTGTAATCTTTCCAAAGATGCTTGAGAGATACTCGCATACAGGATGAAAAATAAAAATGTTTTGAAAAGGCTAAAAAATATGACACTTTTAAACCTGGGCTGGAAAAGCTGATCTATTTCGATAATCAGAGGTTAATTTGCATTCATCATAAAATAATCAATTAGTTACTTAGGTAGTAGAATGGGGTAATTAAATATTGTAGATATTTGTGTATGTGGGATAGCTGTGCTTTTGATGACCATCGAGTGAAGAAGAAGTGGTTCACAGGAATTGATTTGCCAGTTGGTCAAGCCAATATCATTAATGATCCTCTTATCTCCTAAAAAAAATTATTATTGCTTCACTCCTTAATAAAATACATGTAGATTTAAAAAAGCAGTTTATGAAGACGTTGCTAATTGACGGTTGTTGTTGTTTCAATTGCCTTTGTTCATCTTGCTTGCAGTGAGCCCTTCGATGTTCAGCTGAAGAATAGTGGGTCTTCGGAACTTGTTGGCAATGTGCCCTGAAAAGGGCAGTTTTATTCTGGCATTGCCCCGTCCTGAAAAGGACGTTTGCCGATTAGCAGGCCCACACTGAACATCGGAATGGGTGGATACCCTTCCATTGGGATGGGCTTACCCCGAGCAGCTTGGGTTAGGCTCAACCGCCTGCGGACTGGTGTTGGGCGATTCCATTTGTCCATGCACAAATGGGGTCTCGCTCCTTCACCGAATTGCGAGTGTGGCGCCTCTGAGCAAACCGTAGACCATGTACTAACAGTGTGCCCTATACATCGGGCACCACATGGAGCACGAGGTCTGACGGTTTTGGATAACAAAACTCGATGCTGGCTTAATGACATCACTGCCAGCATCTGATCCAGGCAGTGCAGCAGTCTGGGGTAGTAAAAGGATAAACCCTCGGCCCCAGTCCTGTTTGTGTCTGGCCTGGAGTTGATACCCTTCAAACGACGACGACGAATTGCCTTTGTAGATTTCTTCTCCAAAAAAATAACGAAAAATTTAAAGCAGTGGTATGTGATGGCTCACAGATCTGAAAACTCATCAGTAATCCAAATTTTATCGAGTCCATGAATGATGCTGAGGCAGCCGCTGGGGTTTCTTTTCTGGTTGAAAAGAATTTTTTGAAGAGCATTAAGTCAAGCTTTATATTGAGTTAGATTAAGACCATTCCATTAAAAATTCAACAATCAAAATGAGCATCAAATTCTGATACCTTTTTAGTCATTGTAATAGATTTTCAGAAAACTTTGGTAGTTTAAGCGAAGAGCAATCCAGAATAATACGCAAAGCAATTCATTAAATAAAAAGAACAATTATTGGCATACTTGTCGCATGCAATTAACCTTAATCTCGTGATGCTTAGAATAGTTATGAAAAATGGTGATCAGTGTTTGCAACAATGAATCAAGTTAATTATAACCTATTAAAAACACAATGGGTAAGACGTCGAAGCAAAATGCCAAAATGGAACTCGGGAAATTTGAATTAACGAAATGAGGTCGAGCTAAATTGAGTAAAACGATGATCGGACAACAATTAAGACACGAAGTGTCAGAAATTTTAACCAGTCCAGCTACTTGGTGAAGTGGTGATCTCTTGGTGCTCCATTGAGTGAGCAACTAAAAGTTAACAGAAAAAAAAGCACACAATATTGATTAGTTATCTAGAACTTGAAGGCCTAGATTACAAATTGCAATGTAATTGTAGGTAACGCAACAACTAAATTAGGCTATGTCTAGCTTGACAATGGGTAAAATTAGCTGATGGAAGATCGTTTGACTTAGCTGAATAAAAGGTCATAGACAAAAACTGATGATATTTTTGGAATCAGCGCCCAGAAAATATCTAAAAACATTTTTTACTTTTAATTCAGCAAAATTGATGCAGACTAGTGTAATGCCTAATACTGTCAGCTTTGTTACAGATAGAATGTGCAGTACAACCAAGCATTTACAACGTCGTATTTAAAAAGCTGGTTGTCATGTAAATCAAGATATTGTAATTATGTCAAAAGGAATTGAATAAACGAATATCATTTTTGGAATCAGCGCTCCTACTACACAGTACCTGAAAAACAATATTTGGCAACAATATGTAATTTTTGTGATATTTTTTATTTTGTTTTATGTTTAGTTTTTATTAGAGATATGAATAAAATTTCGAGCTACTTGGTAAGATTGCCAAGTACGGAAAGGTGCCGTAAGTGTCTTTTTCAAGAACACAACATAATGATGTGAGTAGGTTTTGAACAGGGACTGTGACGATGACAATCACGGACTCTTTACCACACGGCCTTGCTGCCTAAAAAGAAGACTAAAATTTTGAGATTTGAGTTGCCAGGAAGTTCTTTACTACATCTGAAAATGTTTTCTATGCATTTAGCTCTTTTTTTTTTATGTAAAAACAACGTCTAATCTTTCATCAAACGTTGCATTTGAGGTCCATTAAAAGTACTTGCTTTGATTTTTTACAAGTAATTAGCTGAGACTTTTTGCGTAGATATATTCATCTTTATTTATCTTTTTTCAACGTCCTGAGCATGCTGACGTATTTCATCGTCAATCCGAGATGAACGGTTTGCTGCTGTTTTCAACATAAAAGTGCGGCCGTTCGTGCAGTACATCAAAATTCGAGGACGTAAAACTATATCTGTACATTAATATCTAAAGTTCTATTAAAGAATGCCGTTATATGGGCAAGTTGCGTAGCCTATTTTGGACAAGCCATTGGACGTTTGCGCACAGCTTTTAATTTATTGCAATATTTCCTAAAGCAATAATTATTTTCTTTTGATTTTGATGTATAAGATTAGTCAAAAACCAAGGCCAATGCGGAAAAACGAATATAAATTTAAAATCAGCACATAGAAATAAGCCAAGAATTTCTGTTCCCTAACTTGTTTCAAAAATCATGTAGACCAGTGTAATATACTTTTATCAACGTGCAAGATTAACGTAGAAGCGATTATAAAGCACCAATGATAACAAGATGTGCATTCACTCTGCTATAGTCATACATTAGCAAGTCTAATTGTGTACTTCTCAATACATCCATCTATAAACAACTTAAATAACCAAAAAAGAAATGATGGTAACGATGTCAGATGAACAACTTACCGGTACCAGAGCCCATGAATGTGACGTCAGGCAACGTAGCAGAGAATTGGAGCTACTTCAGAGAGCAGTGGAACGACTATGAAATTGCTACCGGTTTAAGAGAAAAGGACGAAAAAATTTGTGTTGCAACTCTGAGAGGAATTATGGGCAAAGATTGCTACAACATTTATAAAAGACTGACACTGGAAGAAGAAAAAAAAGAAACATGGAAAAAAAAAAGAAACAGTTAAACTCTGCTATCTTCTTGATTCAAGATCTGCATGGGGTCTTGATGGCGATAAAGAGCAGCACAGAGAAGTTAAAATTTCTTTACATTTAACAAGTGACAAAACTAAAAACAGCAGATTGAGAAACGCATTCACACTTGCCACGGCGATACTTGTTCTACGGTTGCCATCTGGGTCAGTGATGTAGTGAATAAATATTTGACCAAAGATATCTAAAAAAATTGACAGAAGTGCAAAAATAAATGTTCTCTTCATAATTTGATTGACTGTTTTCGTCTGGTTGTGAACCTGGGCATCGGACGATTCATAGTTGGTTTGAGAACAGTTGTGATGACTGGTATTATTGACGTCGTCGTGGTTGCTGTTGCACTGGGGAGGCACATTTGACTTTTCTTTGGCCAATGAGTTGACAGTGAGCCCAGAGTCGTTCGATTGCTTCAGAGCGTAGATGAATAAACCCAACAACGTCGCTTGTCCGAACACGAGAACCGAGATAAACGAGATCCAATACACTACTCTCAAACTGTCGTCTGGTCGATACAAGCACCCATCAGCACTGCCTATATGGTCGTCAGGAAGAGTGTAAACAACCAAAGCACCGATACCGCCACCAAAAATGAAAATAATGCTGGAGGAACTAAAAACACGGATGATCTTGTTATAATTGGCGTTTAGTAAAAAGTTGTTATAGAATACTCGCTGTCGAAACCACAAGAAAGCACCAACTGAGAACAAGACAAACCCATAGAGGACAACAACAATATCAGCCATTGAATCGCACAAATCTAATAATTGATCTTGAAATCCAACGTTGCTATAGACCATGCTAGTCGCGGTGTATAATAGGGATGCGGCGGCACAAACTACAACGGCAGAATAAATTATCCCTACGTTCATTTGGTCAGTTTTATTTCTTTTGAATCGAGCCCACTTTTTTGTTTTTACTCCATAATAGATTAAAGAAATCAATATCCACAAAATAGCAAAAATCAATAAAATATGAATTATTGTAGGAATAATCCAATCCACTCTTAGTAAAGTTTTCTTTGGAATATAAGCACCAAAAAAGTACTGTTACTCCCGGTATAGAGTGACATATTACTCACTGTATAATTAGAGCTCATTTTTTAATTTTAACAAATATAATAAAGTTTCTGAAGAGGATAAAATATTTAACAGTTTTCTATTAATACCCCCAAGAAAAATTTTATCGAAGTTTTTTATTTTTGTTGCAGTAGAGTTTTAAACTAATAACATCTGTCTGTCGATTTAATCAAAAAACTTGATCGTTATGTTTACAATTTTACATCAGAAACTATTTTATTCACCATATCTCATCACTTAATTTAATTGCTAAATTTGCAAATACAAGTAGGCTATCTAATGTAGTTTAAATTTATTAATTGTTATCAACTTGTTTGTTTTCACAAATGATATATCTAATTGTTAGTTGTTTATATTCATCTTTGTAAAGTTTTAAATTAATTTATCATTTAAAGATGATATCGCACTTTATAGATACCCACACAACCTCTTTACAGACCCTGATTTTACAATGAATTGCTGGGATTTATTGCTTTTCATTTAACTGTGACACGCTACACTGCAATATGAGTAAAACTGAAGCCTATTCTTAAAAAAGATTTTTGAAATAGTTTCGACTCGGAAATCGTTTCAAAATGGTTTGAATCAGTAATCACTTTGCTCCTACTTTGTTTAATAATGAGGAGCTGTAACTTTCCATTAGCTGCGCTCCGGTATTGTTTATGTGAGTCACATCGCGTGTAACCGCGTTGATAAAGCACGTTCTTAATGAAACTCACTCGTGGTTTACGATGAGACACGAAAGCTGTAAATCTGATAGTTGCCAAGGTTGAATCTGAGCGGCTGGCAGACCCGATTATGTTTTATTGTGATAATTTTATGTATGGTTATTTATGTGCATCACATCGCGTGTAACCGCGTCAATAAGACACTTCTTCATCAGACCCGATTATGTTTTATTCTGAGCGGCGGGCTGCAGCAAGAATGAATTGATAATGAACAACTTTAGGAAGTTACTGCTTTCAGGTTGTTTCTAAAACCTTAAAAATTCAATCAATTTCATTTCGACTTATTTATAGATGTGCAGCAGATAGGAGCGTTGGATGAGTCACTGATGAGCATTTGTTGCAACAGAAACACTCAGCAGCCTCTACTTCCTCCTAGCATGATGAAAGCGCATCTCCACTTGATTCAGATCACGTCCGATTGGTCAAGCAGCCTTCTCTTTGTTTCAACTTGGTCAATGTTTTTATTTCTTTACAAAACAATCGAGATCAAGACTAAGACCGAGACCACAACTTTTCAACGTCAAGTAAAGTGCACTTTCCATAATTCCAATACCAATTATTTTATAGTTTTTTGAAAATACAAGTTGGAATGTTGGTAAACAATTATTGGATCATGTAAAAACTACACCCACAGATATATTTCTGGCAACCTGGCAAACTACATTATCACCGCCCAACTTTACAGGATTAACATTAAAATACTTATTTATACATTCCCTTAACAGTTTAAGAATTTTCACCAAAGTAGTTCTTGAGATGGTTAATGATTTTCAAATTAATATCATTGGCTCTTCATTTGACCATCTCTAAAGAATATCTATCCAATCTCTTGACTAATGTTTTAATTTACCAAAAAAAAACTTTCTAAAATTAAACTATGTAAACTATAACAAATGTTAAAATTTTTAAATATCTTTAATATCACACATTTATACATGTAAAAATTACACCAAATTACCATCCAATGTGTAATCCCAATTATCTTGAACATGTTGGAAGAGAGCGTTGCTGTGGGCGCATCATCAAGCAATCTCTCTAAAAATCCGCTTAAATTAATCATAAGAAAACCGAAACACACAAGGCATGGTTAAAAATATTGAATAGAACAGGATATTGAATGAATTTTTTCTTTTAAAAGTCAAAAAAGTTTTGAAGGCACGGTCTTGGTTGAAACTTCTTCCAAGTACTTGATTAGCTCAACTTTCAATGTCATTTACTTTCAGTTGTTTAATTTGTTAGTTGGTTTTTGCTCAGATAGGTGTAAGAGTAGATTTCGTATAATTCGTCACCTCAAGAAGAGTAGAAATAAATACAAACTATTTTAATTCAATTATGACTGGCAAGTTTTTTCGATACTACGCCCAGCGTACTTTCTTCTTATTTTTACATACGTTAATCAGAGTAGTTCTAGGTACATTGGGATTCTTTGTTATCTCGACTTATATTAACATTGTCTTAATTTAACTTTCATACAATTTTGTACTTTGTTTTCAGCAACAAGCTCACGCATTTGGATCTTTGTTTGTCATTTATTTTTTTGTAAATTTGCTATGACAATAATTCTGAAATAAAACGGAAAAAACTTTAGTTAAAATCATTAATTAGAAAAGTGTTTTTTAACCGTACTATAACGCTTAAAATCAATTCATTAGGCCTACTGTACTCTAGCCATTTCAAATTTAATAAATTTAAATATTTTTATCACATTTTAGTGGGCAGTTAGAACGTATCCTGTCTCAAAGATCTTTTTATTAAATGTCTCAAATGTCTCTAAACTTTAATTGGAATTTTTTTCTACAACTGATGTAATTTGGAGGAAAGTAAGTCTCGATAAAAATTGCAGTTAAATTGAAATTTTATTTTGTACAAAAATTTTTATATCGAGCGCCGGCAATGTGATCGAGTGGTTAAGAGCATTGTGATTATGATTGACATGGTCTCAGTTTAAAACCTACTTGCGTCATTCAGTTGTGTCCTTGGGAAAGATACTTTACGGCACTTTCCCCTACTTGGTGGTCTTGGCAAGCCCTTCTAAATTTTGGTGTAACGTATGTATTAGCGCCTCCGTCGCTTTCTTGCGTCAGGAGGTTAAATATTGAGATGAAATTAAAGATAAAATAAAATGAAGTTGATCAATTTTGCTACACTCAAAAAACACAGAGTAAACATAAAAACGTTCACCGTCATGTTTAAACCATGAAATGAAATGAAACGTTCGAATATTGCGTTGCAAGATAAAAACCAAACTATTATTGTAACTTTTTTCACACTTCGAGAACTGGCAAACTTTTTAGGTTACAAATAACACTTGGGCTAAGAAATGCTTCGAAATAAAACAACAGTAATCGTTAATTTCTTGTTAGTATTTGACAAAATCCAGTGACTCACATTAACAATACCAAGAGGGTTCAAAGTGAATAATAAAATACCAAGACGGAGCCATTATAGTTTATGGCGATTTAAACTACAATTTTAGAGAAATCACAGGCAAGCTTGACTGCTTTTTGACTTTTAATTGGAACAAAGACTAAAAAACGGTTTTAGTTTTAAAGTTGTGATTAAAATTTAATTTTTTACTTTACTTAACATCGGTTCGGAGCCGTTTTGAAGATTAAAAAAATTTTTTTCCTGAAAATGTAAGTCGAGTTTGTGCTTTTTTATTTGATTTATAGGCTGTTTATACTCCTGACTGGCAGGAAAGCGTCGGAGGCGCTAAGACATAGGGAAAATGTCAAGCGATTACTTTGTCGGGTTTTCAAAGATGCCAAGATCTAACAGAGTGAGGTAAAAAGTCGCCATACGAAGAAAAAACAATATAATTTTCAATTTTACTATTTTAACCTATCTTCCCTTCAAATTTACTTTTTTAATCTATTCTTGTTGTGTGGGCTGGGATATAGGTGACAAAAATAATTGGCCCAATGTTTTTAATGGAAATCTTAATGGCGAAAAGCACTCTAACATGTTTCAAGATTAAATTGTCCTATTAATGCTAAACGAAAACGGTGACTTTTTATTGCGGACTTCCATCTCATTGTGCTATTTAAGTACGTCAATGATTGGATCAGACATTTTCAAACACCTGGATTGGTAGGTGTGGTCCAGTTGAGTAGCCTCCTTGATCCCCTGATTTGACTCCTCTTGATTTCTATCTTTGGGAATATTTGAAATCCATAATGTATGACGAAAAGATAAGGATCTAATCATTTAGAAAAACATATCACTAACTCATTTGCGCAAGTTTTATCGCATGTATTATTGCAAGTTTACAGAGAGTGGGGTAAACGTATTTCAAAGTGTATTTAAATAAACACGATAAATTTTTTCTATGTGTGGCGATAACCTGTAATTTTCCGGTTGGAATTGTTTATCTGATTTTTAAGAAAATTTATATTTGGAGATAGGACTGAAGTTTTGATCTGCTTTCCAGAAGTGGAATGGAGACAGACGAGACAAGACTTTGGGGTAGCAAAACCGAGACGAGACACAATATTTTACATAAGTTGCTATAGTTTAAACGTGAGTTGTGAAGTTAGGATTGGAAATCGGAGTCGCATGTCTTTGGGTGGAGTCAAAATCGAAGTAATTTATTAAAAATTGATTGCTTTTTTAGATGTGCAGCAGGAATTGTTTTTTTAGATGTGCTACAGTTAGTACGGGATTCGCATTTTTGTTTGGTCTCTGCAACTCCGATTTTTGGTTAATTGCTGGAAGCTAAAGTCATATTTATCATCTGAATGATTCAAAATTAAGCGAGCAAAAATACAGCGAGTACTTGAACAGGTTATCTTTTGGACCATAGTTTGAAGTGCAAACTAAAAAACAATTTTGGGTTTATATTAACGGCCCAATGTGACTTTATATTTGCAAAATTGAACTTAAGTTTTGGTTAAGGGATTGTTTTGAAAAATTCAACTAGAGATTAAGAAAATATTTTTATTTGAAGAAAATGCGTCGAATTGTGCTTAATTGCTCGTCATTATCGTCGTTTGGATGAGAATTCGCTTCGGATCAGACACAAATGGGACTGGGGCCGAGAGTTTATCCTTCTACTACCCCAGGTTGCTGTACTGCCCGGATCAGATGCTGTCAGTAATGGTGCTAAGCCAGCATCGAGTTTTGTCATCCAAAACCGTCAGATCTCGGGCTACATGTGACTCCCGATGTATGGGGCACGCTGTTAGAACGTAACTTGAGGTTTGTTCAATGGCGCCGCACTCACAATCGAATGCAGGAGCGAGACCCCATTTGTGCATGGAAGAATGAAATCGCCCAACACCAGTCCGCAGGCGGTTGAGCTTAATCCAAGCTATTCGAGCCAAGCCCATTTCAATAGGTCTGGTGCTGGTCTTAAAAATAAAAGCACGAAGCCGGAATGTATTCTCACTGTGCTACGTGTTCCATCTTTCTTCGTCCACAAGGCAGCGCAAATTCCTAGTCCGGCGAGGTTGTCTAATAGATTCCGCGCAGATGTCACAAACGGGCGTTAAGATAGTAGTTTTTCTTCGCAAACATCTGAAGGCTTCCTTAGCCCTATTCTCCTCAACGGCCGGGCTTCTGGAGCCCGGCCTTTGCAAAAATGTTTGTAATTACTTCATCTTTTTAGATAAAATTCTGGAATTTCTTGACTTTTCCTAATTTAAATTGTTAAATAAGATGGTACTATTTTTAGGTGCCCCCAAACAAGGGTTAACGGGGAAATAAGACATTTTTTAGCAAATTTGTTAATTTTTCTTGTTTTCGCAAGCAGAGCGTGGAATTTCAATTTCACGCTTTTATTAAGGGACATGAATTTTACCAAGAATTGGCTTTGCGTGACGAAGCAAATTACGTCGTTTGGCGACGTCGATATGCCTTAGGCCAGTGGTTCTTAAACTGGGTTCGATCGAACCCCAGGGGTTTGATGAGTCAGTATCAGGGGTTCGGCGGAGATCAGGATAAGTATATTACACGTTATGTGTATGTTGTGGCGACCACAATGTCCTCTTTACTTGAGCCGCGGTTCTTGCTCATTGTGACTTAGTACAATCTCTTCTTCGTTCTCATGGAGATCATGCTGAATTTTACCGACCACACCAGATCAAGTCTATCAAGTCTAGAGCACAAGCTTTATCGATTTATATATTGAGCAATTAGTTTTTGACATTATTTTGTCATAATTTTTTAGTTGTTGTGTTATAATGCAGGGTTTTAAGCTTCTGTAATTCTGTTGGAAGTTAAACAAGCACAATTAGGCTCTAAAGATGCAATTTTTTTCCTTTAATATTTAAATTTAATCTGTTCTAGACATTTACATTTTTATAGTATTTTGATCTTTTCATACTAACTATGTCGATAAAAAAAGGAGTGGTCAAAAATATGTGCAGTATGGATTTTCGTATATATTAGAAAGTGATGGGAGTCGGCGTCCTCAGTACATGATTTGCTACGCCAAGTTGAGCAATTTTTACTTAGCATCGGCAAAACTAAAAGAAAAATTTTGAAAGGTGGATGGCGATAGAAAATACTAGAACACCATGCTCGCTAAATTTAAAATAAAGAAAGCCAGATTTGGTAAAAATGCTACTTTTCCGGTTTTCGGCTTTGTACTCATTGACAAACCGATCCCACAGCATCGTACGAAGTTGCGTACTTGATTGCAAAAAAGGGAAAACTACACACCATTGGTGAAAAACTTGTAAAACCAGCTGCGTTAAAGAAGGCGAATACCATATTTGGAAAAGCAGTCGAAAATAAGTCATCCCAAATTCCTCTTTCCAATGGCACCATTAGCAACAAAATTAATAAGTTTAAAATTCATTCGTTCTTCCTGTAAAAATCAGCAAGTTAAACTTTAACAAATAACAGAAGGCATAATATATTATCAAAGAAAAACGTAATATTGTCACAAACTTTGTTTGGGAATCCCAAAGGACCAGTTGAGCTAGGTAACCCGAATACCTGCGCTGAAACAAAGCTGTGTCTAAATTTTATTTTATTCCGGCTCAAGAAGTAGTTTTGCTATGAGCCTGACGGTTTATACAGTTGGTTAACGAAAGCTCGGATTGATTTCGTTGAAGATTCTTTCTCACAACAAACAGAGACCCTTGTCTCTAATAAAAACAGATGTATTACAAAAATATCACGTCCGACGAAACTTCTATTCCACGCTTTGCCAAACTGCAAAGCGAAATCAACACTATAACTCGACTCAATCAACACAAATAATTCTACCTCTGTAGAACAAAACTGCCAACCACTGGCACAAAATAAATTCAACAATTGCCCACCGACACAAAATCTAACGGTCCACCTCCTGTGGCCAAACAAAATCACCTTCGCTCGAGCCACCGCTCGAGTCGCTTCAAATTACCTCACAACGATAATAATCATCATAATAATAATTTCTCGCTACGCATCGGCTTTATATAGAACACAAAATCACGTGACGTAAACCTTCTCGTAAATTCAAGATTCAGCCAGAAACCCCTGGAGAGTTCGTTACGCGAATCAAGTGGAATATACGCGAATTTTCCAGTACAATGACGTTAGTCAAAAAAACATATTACGTCAATACAAAGAGGAGAAAAAAAGAGAAAAAGATACATGTATCGAGCCATATAACAAATTGGACGTATATCGCAGACAGCGCTCAAAGAGCCGCATTTATTCTCTTATGATAAAACTACGAACTGCTTTTAACGGGGATACACTACATCGTTATGATTAAAATTATGAATGAAGTGTGACAAATATATTACGCCTTCTGTTATTTATTAAAGTTTAACTTGCTGATTTTACCAGAAGAACGAATGAATTTTAAACTAAGTAATATCCCTGGTAACAGTGTTTACATTAAAATTGATAAGATGAACGATGACATCTTGGCTCAAATAGTTTCAGACTTGATTTCGAACAGGGCAAAATTCAGTCTCCAATTTGACGAGACCACGAACGTTTTCAATCTAATCCAGCTTGCTGTATTCGTGCGCTATGGGAAAGAAGACGTGAAAAAGGAAGATTTTTTATTTTGTGAGCCCCTCATAACAACAACTAAGACTGCCGAGATTAAGAAATTTGTAAATAATTTCTTCAGAGACAACGATCTTTCGAGGGATATTGTTTATGCAATTTTTTGGACGGAGCTCGAGTCATGTTGGATCGAAATTCTGGTTTTGGTACACTACTGAAAGTCGATGCACCACATACATAACTGTAACGCATTGTCATTTGCACGGGCATGCATTGGCAACAAAAGTCTTCACTCCAAAACTGGCAGAAGTATTAAAAATTGTGGTGGAATATGTGAACTATGTGCGAAATAATGCTATTAAACACCGCATATTTAAGGAGCTGTGTAATGAAATGAGCTTTGAATTCGAGGTACTTCTGTACTATTCTAGTGTTTGGTGGTTATCCCGGGGAAAGCTGCTGAACCGTGTTTTACCTTGCGTGTGAAATTAGCCGTGTTATTGTGAGAGCACCAAGATCGTCATGCAGATTGTCTTGAAAATTCTGAGTTTATTCTCTTTTTGGCATACATGATCGATATCTTCGATGCTCTCAATAATTTCAATCAACAGATACAGGGTGGTGAAGTCAACATTATCGAAGCGGAAGAACATCTGAAGCTTTTCAAAAAAAAAAAAAATGACTTAACGGAAACGAGAAATGGAGAATGATAACTTGACTAACTTTTCTCTGTTTAACAACTGTGTAAGTAAGATCAAAGATGTGTCTGGAAATGGGAACATTTCAGTACCGAGAGAGCTGAAGCAAGCAATTTCATGCACTTAGATGAGCTTGCAAAGTCTCTCGACAGATACTTCCGACCAGAGAGTCATATCCACCATGGGTAAGACAGCCATTCACGTTTAGTGCTGATAAAGAAGATGTCAATGATGAATACCTCAATGAAACCATTAAACTTCAGCAAAGCCAGTTTTAACAGCAACTCTTCAGAACAACAACGCTTTCAACGTTTTGGTGTCACCAAATCGTAGCTTACCCTCTTCTTGCTAAGAAAGCCCTTGAGATACTCATACAGTTTGTTACAACATATCTTTGCAAGCAGTCCTTTTCGAAGATGGTAGACATAAAAAAAAAAAAAGGAATAGACATGAGACGTATTAATTTGTCGTAAATATTTATTGAGTTGTGTTTTTGTGTGTAGTTCATGCTTTGTTAATTTTGTTTCTTTGAATAATATGATTTTATGTACAACAGATGCATAGTTTACTTTGGGCTCAAGTTTGTTAATAAATATTTTTTGAATTTTAAGGAAGGGTTCGGTGAGTGCCTGCAAGAAACATGCTTGGTTCGGTACCTCCAACAAGTTTAAGAACCACTGCCTTAGGCGATGCAAAACTTATTTCATGTAAATCGCATTTTCTTTTTTTGAGCTTTTTGCGATTGCTTGGAAATACTTCACACATATACATTTTGTTGTATAAAACAATTGTTGTTGGACTGCTTGTTATATGTCTCACACTTTATTACCTTTTATTAAGGCTTTAAAAGACTAAATTTAAGACAAACAGAAATACAACAGAAACCATGATGATTGCTAACTAACTGAAATAACGAAAAAGAAACATGCAAGGCAAAACCTATGACGTCACCAACACTGCACAAGAAATGAAAGAAAAAGGCAACTAATAAAGTGACACGTAAAGAGGGAAAATCACCACAATCTCCCCCCGTTAAGAATAAATGTTATTACCATATCTGTCTATAGGTCGGCGAATACGTGAAGAACGACGTAAATTAAGAGTTTCGCAAGGTGCATCAGATGATATGCTTTCAGTATCGTCCGGCGCTGCTCGACCGTTGCTAGTTATGTCAGGTTGCGAAAACGAATTAGATTCATTATCACTTTGCGGTAAAATTGTGTTTTCGGTATCGTCAGAATGCGATGAAAGATTTGTATCGTTCGTAGCATCAGCAACAGGGTTTCGAGCTAGATCTCGTAGAGAAACATTAATTTCTCTTCCATCATTTAATTTTACATGGGCGTAATGCGGGTTAGCCTCAATGAGCTCAGCTTCTTCAACTAGCGGGTCATTTTTGTTGCGAACATGACATTTCACATAAACTGGCCCAGGCTTCACTTAGGAAGGCAATGATACACCGTTAAATGACTTTTGAGAGTGCGAAAACATACGTTCATGTGGTGTGCAATTGATAGCGGTACACAGCAGAGATCGCATAGAATGAAGTACATCAGTTAGAACGTATTCCCAGTGAGTCAGAGGAAGTTTTTTTGAACGCAAAGCTAATAACACAGTTTGCCAAATAGTGCGGTTACAACGCTCAACTTGTCCGTTTCCTGCGGGATTGTATTTATCTGTTCTACTTGTCGGCACCCCAAAATTATGGAGCCACGATTTTAGTTCAAATGACATAAAACTAGATCCTTGATCGGTATGCACATAACCAGGAAAGCCAAATATGCTAAACAAATGAGTAAGTTTTTCAATAACGGTCGCTGATTTTATATCGGGGCACGCATACGCAAAAGGAAAACGTGAAAATTCATTAACAATAACAAGCAGATACTTATTTTTTGAAACGGATAAAAGTGGTCCTTTGAAGTTGATACTAATTCGTTCAAAAAGCTGGGTTGCCTTTATTAAGTTCATTTTGTCTTCTGGTTTCAGGAAAGAAGCTTTTACTTCGCTGCAATCTTTGCAAGCTTGTATAACATTTTTGACATCGCTTAACGAAAACGGCAAGTTTTTAACTTTGACATAGTGAGCCAATCGAGTAATTCCAGGGTGACACAATGATTTATGTAAATTGATTAACGACTTCAATGATGGAAATGATACGGATGCGGAAATAGCGCGAGAAAGCGTATCTGGAGCGACATTAAGTTTACCCGGTCGATAGATTATCGTAAAATCAAAAGCGGCAAGCTCTAATCGCCATCGTAATATTTTATCGTTTTTGATTTTTGATGTATGCCTTATATCAAGCATAAACGATACCCTACGCTGATCTGTGATCAGTGTAAAATGTTTTCCTAAAAGCAAATGCTTCCATTTTCGAAGCGCTTCGACAACAGCGTACGCCTCTTTCTCCACGACTGAATGTCGTTGTTCCGATGTCGAAAGGGTGCTAGCGTGAAAGGCTACCGGTTTTCCATTTTGATTTAAGGTTGCAGCAATGGTAAAATCGGACGCGTCGGTTTCAATGGTAAACGGAACAGCTTCATCTATCGGCTGTAAAGTGGCGTCGGCAAGCTTGTTTTTCATTAGATGAAAGGCAGAAATGGCATCGTTTGATAGTGGGAAGGCTTCGTTTTGAACTAAAGGCCTTATAATTTCTGAAAAATTAGGAACCCACTTTGAATAGTAACTGAATAAACCAAGAATCCTTTGGAGTTCTTTTTTTTTGATTTTGGCACTTCTAGATCTTTCAGCGGTGCAATGCGCTCTGGATCGGGCTTGATCTCGCCATTTCCCACTAAATGGCCTAAAAGTTGAATTTGTGAACGACTGTATTGGCACTTGTTTTCATTAAAAGTAAAATTTTCTTTTTTTGCAGCTTCCTTTAATGCACATAAATTTTCGTCATGGGAAGCTTGATCCATGCCGCCAACTGTAATATTATCCAAATATACATTTACTCCTTTTAGTTTGTAACGGTCGATAAATTCGTTTATCACGCGCTGGAAAGCAGGCACAGCATTCGTTAAGCCAAATGGCATAACTTTCCACTGGTATAATTCTAATCCGGATTGGAATGCGGTGTAAGGACGATCTTTTGGATGAATTTTAATTTGGTGGTAAGCCGATTTTAAATCTAGAGTGCTCATACGTTTCCATTTGGCAACTTCGTTAACAATTGATTCGATACTTGGTAGAGGGTAGGCGTCTAATTCTATAAACAAATTAATTGTACGGCTGTAGTCAACGCACATCCTTCTCTTACCTTTCCCATTATCGACGACAAGTGGTTGCGCTCGCCAAGGTGAATTACTTCTTTCAATTCGATTTTCGTTCAGCAGTCTTTCTGTTTCCGCTTTTATGAGCGCTTGGTCGGATAAAGAGAATTTTCTAGTCTTTATTGCAATGGGTTTACAGTTTCGGTTAATGTTGCGAAATAAATCTGGATATGGTACGTGAGCAGTCGGCATAATTGATGAAATGTGAAGTTCTTTTTTCTTTCCACGGAATTCAAAAGTTACACTCTTATGTTGTTTTAATAAATCATCTCCTATGATTGAATCGGCGACTAGGTTTGACATAACGTAAAATTTAATGTAAACATAAAAATTAATTATTTTTGGTCTTTGTGTACCTTTCGCAATAAATTTTATGTTTAAACTCAAATCGTCATTTAAAAAAATTTTTGATATGACTCCTGGTCTAATATGATTATTCTATTATATTCAGACGTCTTTGTAATTTTATAATGACTCACTAATTGGAAACCTATGAATAAAAATTAACTTTGATATCTCAGTTAAACTTGAATAAAAAATAACTGTTTACAAAGATTTTTCCACGTAAAACCAGATAAAGCTTTGGGCCCTAATTTTATGTGCATAGAGCTTATAATCCATGTTACAGCTGCTTTGAATTCTTGATTATATAACTTCCTCTTTTCCTAATTGCGTCAACTCCAATTTCGAAAATCTACGAAAGAGCGCTTGTAGTCGCGATTCGAAAGACAAAGAAGGCTGTATAGAAAGACAAAGAGTGGTATTATATATATGTATATAATAGTTATGATGGGAGCAGTTAGGATTATCAAATATATTTAGAACCGTGTATTGCATTTAAGGGTTTTTGAGGCACTGTGTGAGCGCATGGGTTTACAACATTACCATCTCATTTTTTATGCAGAAGTGATATGGTTTTGGAGAGGATGCGTTCTTTTGCGTCTTTTTGATTTAAGAAAAGCAAATAAATTTTTACGAGAGTGGAAATTATCTATTAAAAGAACTTTGATTAAAAAAGATGTGAATAGGCAAACTTGCTTACATAGCATATATATTCAGCCGCTTGAATGATTGTAGTGGTTCTCTTCAAGATTATTGCATCAACATATTTACAGTGTGCAACAAAACTTTTAAAAAAATTTGTATTTTTTGTAACAGATGTTTGCAAATAGCGACATTGATGTGTTTCCAAGTTTGCAAGATTTTGTGGCAAGTACCTCTTTTGGCACTAAAGAGTTAATTATTATTATGAGTCAACACTGAAAAGGGTAAGCCATTAATTTTTGCCTATATTTTTCGGAAAATAAGATCCTCAAGAGAAAAAGTTTTGGATCGTTAATCTCTTTACAGAGGATATAAAATTGTGCAATCCTAACGCTGCTAAAAAAGAATTGCTGATTGAACTCGTTTGCGATACCAAGTTAAAGATTGCATATAAAAACTTACCACTTTTACAATTTTAGACTTCACTTAAAAACAAATATATACAACTTAATAACAAAACAATTAAACTGCTGCTAATTTTTTCTACGGCTTATCTGTAAAGAATAGGGTTTGGGTTAGGGTTAGAATGCTCAACCTTATCTAAACAAAACTTAATCAAAACTTAATCAATCTAACCCTATGTAAAAAAAGCTTTTCGGCTTTATCTCTTATCAAAACCATAGAGAAAAATTGAGTGGATATTCAAGCTGAAGTTCGCCCAGAGGTGCCGGAAAAATTTTTGGCAAGGAGGAGGTAAAGATTTAAAACAAAAGCTCCTTTTTTTGGTTGAATAGAAAAAATTGTAGTTAAGACTTCAAAACTAAATAGAATCGTCCGAATTTAAAAGTCACGTGATCGAAATATAGTTAAAGACTAAAAAAAAGGTCATCACTCTGATTTGCACTCTCATTCTTTCTCTATGACTGCAATAATCACGCGATGATTAGCAAAGTTTCAAAGTTAAGAAAAAAAGGCACTCATTTGGTTAATAAAGTACTAACAATATATGTAAAATATAAAAATCATTTTGTTTGTACACAAGAAAACCGAAAGTTCATTAAGTGAACGAACTTCCGTAAATAGCAGATAAACTTTTTTTTAGTCTTCAACTAAATTTCCAGGCATAGGTGGGCACAAAAGTACCACGGTACTTTTACTCGGTACTTTTGAATTATCCAATTTAATAGTAATATAAAAACTATTTTAAAAATTTTTTTTTATTTTTATTTTTGAATTACACTATTTTTGAATATCAATTGAAATTCAATGTATGACAAAGTTATAACTATTAAATTGGATTATTCAAAAGTACCGAGTAAAAGTAACGCAGTAACGCGGTACTTTTACTCGGTCGTCGTCGCCGTCGTTTGAAGGGCATCCACTCCAGGCCAGACACAAACAGAACTGGGGCCGAGGGTTTATCCTTTTACTACCCCAGACTGCTGCACTGCCTGGGTCAGATGCTGGCAGTGATGTCATTAAGCCAGCATCGAGTTTCGTCATCCAAAACCGTCAGACCTCGTGTTCCATGTGGTGCCCAATGTATAGGGCACGCTGTTAGTACATGGTCTGCGGTTTGCTCAGAGGCGCCACACTCGCAATTCGGTGAAGGAGCAAGACCCCATTTGTGCATGGACGAATGGAATCGCCCAACACCAGTCCGCAGGCGGTTGAGCCTAACCCAAGCTGCTCGGGGTAAGCCCATCCCAACAGGCCTGACACTGGTCCCGGGCACAAAAGCACGGAGCCTGGAAGCACTTTCACAATACTCCGTTTTCCATTTGTGATTTGTCCATTCAGAGGCGCGGATGCCAAGTCTGGCAAGATTGTCCAAGAGATTCCGCGCACCTGGCACAAACGGGCGTCTGGATCTTAGTCTCACTTGGCCAGTATCTGAGGACCCACTTAAAAGACCATGCAAAATATGATCGGGGTCCAGAGATACACGGTAAGCCAAGGAGTGTGTCGCTCCCTGTTGGCGAAGCACAGCTGGCTGGATGCCTGAGAGAGTACAGGTAGGTGGTCCGTTGGAGTGGGACGCAGGCATCCAGTAACTATGCGCAAGGCGTCATTCAAGACACTGTCAATAAGGCGAGTGTGAGCACTGCGACACCAGACTGGCGCACAGTACTCAGCTGTTGAGTAGACTAGAGACAAGGTGGCTATGATTTAGTAGGTGTTTTAGCACCAGCACCCCATCCCGAGCCCACGAGTCGTCTCAACAGTGTGACGCGCGATGATAGTTTTTTGCACAATGCCACTAAATGGTGACGAAACGTGAGCGATCTGTCCAGTTTTACCCCAAGATAAGTAGGGGTTGGACAGAACGGTAAAAGTCTATCACTGTTGTAGACCTTTAGCTCACGCTTGGTCTCTCGGTTATTTAAGTGAAAGGCTGCCGTCAACGTCTTAGTGTGACTGAACTTCAACCTCCAAGTCTGGAGATACGCTGACAGTGTGGACATGTCTTGACTTAAGGTCCCCTCCAAGTCCTTCCAGTTTCCAGAAGAGTGCAACAATGCTAAATCATCAGCATAAGCAAACTTTCTGGATATCATGGAAGGAAGATCGTACGTATAGATGTTAAATAGGAGGGGAGCCAAGACCGATCCCTGAGGAATGCCATTTTTGAGACCACGAAGCTTGCTTTGCTTGCTGTCACCGGTGGTAAGGGTGAAACTTCGATTTCGGACAAGCTCCATGATCATTTTGACCATGTGCTTATCCGGAAGTAGTCTCAGCAGCTTGCAGGTAAGGCCACGGTGCCAGAAAGTGTCATAAGCAGCTGTCAGATCGATAAATACGGCACCGGCCATCTTGTTAGCCTCGAAAGAATCCTCGATGTTCTGGGTTAGCAGAACAACTTGATCTACGGTTGACTTCCCCCGTCGGAACCCAGCCTGCTCTTTAGGGAGCAGTGGATCGATTAATGGTTTGACGCGGGCATAGATAAGCCTCTCGAGGATCTTGTAGGAGACACAGAGCAGAGATATCGGTCGATAAGTCTTTGGGTCCCCCATGGGCTTTGCTGGTTTTGGGATCGCGACCACAAGCGCTCTTCTCCAGATCTTGGAAATTTTGAGTCGGCGCAAACAGGAAGAGAGGAAGTCACGTAACCAGGACTTCAAAGCAGCTCCAGCATGGAGTATAAGCTCCAAAAAGATGGAATCAGGTCCGGGAGCTTTACTTGGTTTTAAGTGTTGAAGGGCAGCAGCAAATCCTCTATGTGAAAAATTGTCAGAGATATTTACTGGGTCTGGTGTTGTGGCCCTCCAAAGGTCATACACTTCTTGAAAGACAAGTCGAGATGACTTGCAATCAACAGCCTCGTATTTCCCATTTCTAACCAGGTGAGATGCAATAGCATTGGCTGAAACGGGACAGTGACGAGGAGAGTGTCGTGACCTAACAGTAAGGTTGTTCAAAATACTCCACGCTTTTCGACTAGAGTGTGAGAAGTCAATGCTCCAAACTGCCTCGGACCATCGATCCCTCCGCTTTCTGTCAAGCTTGGCAAGCAGAGCTATAGCAACCAAACTTGAGTCGTCTCCCTGAGGAGACTGCAGAAAGGTTTTATAGAGGGATTCACACTCAGCATCTCAACACAGAATATAGTTATTTCGATACCCGCGTGGGATAGTCTTTTTGGCTGCTTTCTTAATGGTGTTACAGAAGTCCTGGTAAGCCGCATCCACATCAAGTGAATCAGTCGGCAAGAAAGTTTTTGCGAATTCATTTGTCAAAGCAATGTAGTGACTCCAATTGGCCTTGCGGAAGTTCCATCGCTTAACAGGCATGCTTGGCACTGCCATAGCAAACCTTGGTGGTGTAATAAGCGAAGTTCGATGTTGTGACCTGGGGAACTTCTCAAGGACACGTCTATCCGGTAAGCGACTGTTTGGACCTATGCTAGCGAAAGCTAGATCTGGATTGGTGCCAGTGTTCCAGCGGCCGGAATAAAAACTGGCAGTGTCCTTGGCATTATATAGAAAGGCAAGACAATTAATACTTGCCCAGCCAACCAAGCACTCACCGTCCGGACTGTTGTCGTCGTCACCCCGTCAGCATGACGACAGTTAAAATCGCCAGCGTAAAGACAGGGATGAGGAAACACTGGGAGATCCAGGGTTCGCAATAGCGTTGGCGGTGGCTTGTAGACGTTGACTATTTTATAGCCATCAATGTCCACACATAACCACTCGATCTCCGATGTCAGAGGAGATTGGTTCAAAAGCGTGTATCTCAGTCGCTCGTGGACAAACGTGGCAAGGCCATGCTTCCTGCTAAAAGAAGACCCAGCTGGTTGGTAGTTCGGAAGTACCAACTTCTCTGCATCAGTGCAGGGGGTCTCCTGCAGTAGGATGACGAGTGCCTCAGACTGCATAGCGAGGTGATGAATAACGTTCATCTTGCTTTCAGTGAGCCTTCGATGTTCAGCTAAAGAATAGTGGGTCTTCGGAACTTGTTGGCAATGTGCCCTGAAAAGGGCAGTTTTATCGTGGCATTGCCCCGTCCTGAAAAGGACGTTTGCCGATTAGCAGGCCCACACTGAACATCGAAATGGGTGGATACCCTTCTGTTTTGGTAGGTTCGGTTTCGGTCTGTTATTTTAAAATCAATGAACAGACTTATTCACGGCCCAGGCTGCGTAAAAGCATCTACCAACTGGGCCAAACGACGACGACGAGACTTCATGCAATCAAAAACAGCATCGCTTCACACAAAAAAAGTTGCAGCGGCTGAACTTAAACTATGCGCCTTTGTAGCTGAGCACAACTTACCAATATTAACCTTGGATCATTTGCCAGAACTTATTGTATTTTAAATGTTTGTGAAGATTCAACTATCAGCAAAAGTATAAAATGTGCGCGTACAAAAGAAACCGGAGTTTTTCAAGCTGTTTTTGGTAAGCATTACCTAGATGAACTTATTGTTACACTAAAGAAATGTAAATTTTCTCTTATAATTGATGAAACTACTGATATTTCTACCGTTTTACGCGGTACTTTTGAATAATCCAATTTAATAGTAATAAAAAACTATTTTTTATTATTTGTTTTTTATTTTTATTTTTGAATTACACTATTTTTGAATGTCAATTGAAATGCAATGTATGACAGAGAAATTAATAGTTATAACTATTAAATTGGATTATTCAAAAGTACCGAGTAAAAGTACCGTGCCCACCTATGTTTCCAGGTCATGCATCTGCGTACCTGTTCGAAATACGGTTGAAGACAAAAAAAATTTTATCACTGATTTTACCACCTACTCTTTTTTTGTTTTTAAATATATTTCGAACAGGTACGCAAATGCATGACCTGGAGAATTAGTTGAAGACTAAAAAAAGAAATTTCATTTCCTGTTTACAGCATTAGTTCAACCAATGAACTTTCGTTTTTCTTGTATATATTCAGAAAATTCACTCTGATTTTACCACCTACGCTTTTTTTTGTTGTTTTCAAATATATTTCAAACAGGTGCGCAAATGCATGACCTGGAGAGTTAGTTGAAGACTAAAAAAAGAAATTTCATTTCCTGTTTACAGCAGTTAGTTAGTTCACCCAATGAACTTTCGGTTTTTCTTGTATATATTCAGAAAATTCACTCTGATTTTACCACCTACTCTTTTTTTGTTGTTTTCAAATATATTTCGAACAGGTGCGCAAATGCATGACCTGGAGAGTTAGTTGAAGACTAAAAAAAGAAATTTCATTTCCTGTTTACAGCAGTTAGTTAGTTAGTTCCAATGAACTTTCGTTTTTCTTGTATATATTCAGAAAGATTTTTATATTTTATATTTATAGCAGGTACCTTATCAACCAAAAGAGTGCCTCTTTTCTTCGATTTTGCGCCTTTGTTAACTTACTATTTTTTGCTGTTGTCAAATCATTGTTTTTAAAACTTTTTTACATTTAATTTCGATCGAATTAATGTAAGTGTAGAGACAAATCGAACCCAATGCTTTTGTACTGAAAATTCAAAGGACACTATTTGCCCCCTTGTGCGCCCCCGCTTCTGGCGCCCCTGACTTTGCCTTTTAAAAACTTTAATAGAGCCACTTTTACTACGTATTATATCAAGAAGGCAGCAGCAAAGCTCACATTAAATGGAGTTCTTCTGATGCTAAATGCTCACTTTTGTTATATTAAAATTTTTTTATCAATTTATCGCGTTTATTACAATTTTGTCATTAGAAAAAATTACCGGGCCGCAAGATTATTTTGAAATATTACCGGTCTGAAGCTTAAAAAGTTTGAGAAACACTGCTCTAGACCCGTGCTCCGCTACTTTTTCGAACCTGCGGTACACTTTGAAAAATTTTTTAAATTAGCAGAACACCTGGACCAGATGTAAAGACTTAAATTTTGAATGTTTTCCGTTACCTGAAGTTTCATTTGGATGTCTTAAAAACCTAAAAATTTCAATCTAAACTCTAAAAATAAAGTGATGACTTTTTTTTCATCTGAAGTTACCAATTTGCGCATATCGTGCATAATCGAGCCTGGGTGAAAATTGATGAAAAAAATTATCAATTTATTTATAGAGAGTTTTTATGTTTACTAAATAATGCTTCATATGAAGAAAAGCGTTCTAAATTTAGTAAAGACCAAAAACAGGTCTTGACATTACACAATGAGATGTACTGTATGATAAATTTTTTAAGTTTTTTGGTTGCTACTTCAAAGAAACATAACTTTTTTTCCATTTGGAAGAGTATGTTTCTTGTTTTTTCGCAGCACACGAATTGCAGAGCACTGCTCTTGATCCTGACTATGGTTTATTTATCCGTTATCATATGCCTGCCGATAAATACGAAGGTCTATACGCTTGTTTGTGCCTTCTAACCAAAAACGTGAACAATTTCGCTGAAATAAACATCCGTTCTACCAATCACATGAATCATAGATCGAACATAGAGTACTATGAGAGTACATCCGGCCTTGTGCTTTCATTACCAGCGCCTTGCCTTACCCGTTCAAAACAGTGTGTACAGAACAGTTTGCGTTATGCTTAAACGCCTTCAGATGGGTTAAAGACAACTGGCCGCAATCGACTGGCGCCGCCTAACTAACCAGTCAGGTGCGTCTACTTGGATTGCGCCCAGTCGGTTGGGGCCAGTTGGCCCATTCCACCTGCGGAGTAATTATTATTATGATGATTATTATCGTTGTGAAGTAATTTGAAGCGACTCGAGTGGCGGCTCGAGCGAAGGTGAATTTGTTTGGCCACAGGAGGTGGACCGTTAGATTTTGTGTCGGTGGACAATTGTTGAACTTATTTTGTGTCAGTGGTTGGCAGTTTTGTTCTACAGAGGTAGAATTATTTGTGTTGATTGAGTCGAGTTATAGTGTTGATTTCGCTTTGCAGTTTGGCAAAGCGTGGAACAGAATTTCGTCGGTCGTGATTTTGTAATACATCTGTTTTATTAGAGATAAGGGTCTCTGTTTGTTGTGGAAAAGAATCTTCAACGAAAGAAAGAAAAGAAATTGATCAAAAATCACAAGAGTATTTAGAGCTAAAAGATGGACGAAAAATTGGAATTTTGAATGGCGCATGTTTAGACGAAAATTTAAGTAATCAAATGCCTACGTCGATTGGAATGGTCGGAAACAAATCGGTCACCGTTCTGAGAGACACTGGGTGCTCCGGAGTGATCGTTAAGAGGGAGTTGGTCGCGGAAGAGCAGCTCACAGGAAAGGTGGGGTATATAATGACGGTTGCGCGCACTTTACTGAAGGCCCCGTTTGCAAATGTAGAGATAAATACGCCTTATTGTAGTGGAACAGTGGAAGCTTTGTGCTTAAGAGACCCGCTGTATCCGTTGATTGTTGGAAATATTCCAGGAGCTAGAGCACCCGATGATCCTGATGAAACTTGGTGCGTGGAGGCGGCAGCAGTTACTCGGTCGCAAGCTAAAAGGAGCACCGAGTCAAAACCTTTAAAAGTTGCGGAGGCAACGAATCAGATGGCTGTGACGAAGGATGAGCTCATCAAACTTCAAGGGGAAGACCCATCCTTGTTAAAGTACGTGACGATGGAAGCGCCCTTGGTCAAGAACGGAAGAGAGATCAGCTATATAAAGAGGAAGGGAATTTTGTACCGCATCACCAAAAACATTGATGTAGGAGAGAAGGAATTGAAGCAGATTTTAGTGCCAAAAGATCTGAGGAAGAAGGTGATGGAGATCGCTCACGATACGATGTTGGCTGGACATATGGGTGTCAAGAAGACGGAAGATAGGATATTGACCAATTTTTATTGGCCTGGGATTCATCAGGATGTGGTGAGTTTCTGCAGGTCATGTGATGTGTGCCAGAGAACGGTATCGAAAGGGAGAGTAGCAAAAGTTCCGCTGGGAAAAATGCCGTTAATGGATTTGCCGTTTAAGCGAGTGGCGGTGGATTTGATTGGCCCGATTATGCCGGCAAGTGATAAGGGGCACCGATATGTTCTTACTCTGGTGGATTATGCGACACGTTATCCAGAGGCCGTGCCTCTGAAGAATATTGACACCGAGACAGTGGCAGAAGCACTTTTAGACCTATATAGTCGAGTTGGAATTCCGGAAGAAGTATTGAGTGATCTTGGGACTCAATTTGTGTCGGAATGGATGCAAGAAGTATCAAGATTATTGTCGATCAGAAGGCTGACGACGACACCGTATCATCCGATTTGCAATGGTCTGACTGAGAAATTTAATGGTACGCTGAAGAAGATGCTGAGGCGATTATGTGTTGAACAACCGAAGCAGTGGTATAGGTTTATAAATCCACTTTTGTTCGCGTATAGAGAGGTTCCCCAAGCGTCTACTGGGTTTTCACCCTTCGAACTTTTATATGGTCGCACTGTGCGAGGACCTATGGCAATTCTGAAGGAACTATGGACAGGTGAAAGTGAATCAACCGAAGTGAAGACCAGCTATCAATATGTGCTGGAGTTGAGAGAGAGGCTGGAGGAAACGATGAAACTTGCTCAGGAGGAGCTAACGAAGAACCAGACTAGATACAAGAGGAACTACGACAAGAAAACGAAGGATCGACTATTTAATAAAGGAGACAAAGTTTTGGTAATGCTACCAACGAACAATAATAAGCTTTTAATGCAATGGAAGGGACCGTACGAAATTATCCAAAGGATGGGAGATAATGGTTATAAAATTTTGGTCGGAAACAAAGAAAAGAATTACCACGCTAACATGTTGAAGAAATATTATGCCCGAGAGGATGAAGAGAAGACCGAAATAGAGAAAGAAGATTTAAAGATGTCAGCTGGTGCGGAAATGTTAATGGATGAAGAGATGCCCAGCATAGACGAGGATTCGTTGTTAGAATTGGGAACATACAAACAAAAGGAAGATGTAAGCGACGTCAAATTGGGCACAGAACTGGGCGACAGCCAAAGTCGACAACTGCAAGCCTTGATGGAAAATTATGCTGATGTTTTCTCAGATGTGCCGGGAAGAACATCTAAGATTGAACACCGGATTAATTTGGTAGATGAGGAGCCTGTCCGCTTGAAACCTTATCCTTTGCCGTATGCACTGCGGCAGGAACTGAAAGAAGAAATAAAGGAGATGTTAGATATGGGAGTCATCAGGAAGTTGTCATCGCCGTATGCTTCACCGGTGGTTATTGTGAAAAAAAAGGATGGTTCGAATCGCATTTGCGTCGACTACAGAAAATTGAACAAAGTAACGATTTCGGATCCGGAGCCAATGAGGACTTCGGAGGATCTTTTCCAACAATTAGGGAAGTCAAAGTTCTTTTCGAAAATTGATCTCAGTAAAGGGTATTGGCAGATACCCGTAGCAGAAGAAGATATATTCAAGACCGCGTTTGTGACACCGGATGGGACGTATGAATTTCTTCGAATGCCCTTTGGCATGAAGAACTCTGGTGCTACACTGGTTCGTGGGATGAGGGAAGTGCTTTCAGGCATATCTGGCGTTGAGAGCTATATCGATGATTTGATTGTATTCTCCAGAGATTGGGAGACACACCTGCGAACTTTGGAAGAATTGTTGAAAAGACTAAGTGAGGCCAACCTCACTGCTCGTCCCTCAAAATGTATTTTTGGGGCATCTAGGGTAGAATTTTTAGGTCACGATGTCGGATACGACTGGATCACGCCGAACGATGACAATCTAGAGAAGATTGCGCGAGCGAAGCGTCCAGTCACAAAGAAGGAAGTCCGATCATTTTGTGTGTTGCTCGGGTACTATCGGGACTATATTCCTTCGTTTGCGATTATTGCGGCACCGTTGACGGACCTGACGAAGAAGGGGCAGCCAAACTTTGTCAAATGGGGTGAGGCTCAGGAGAAAGCTTTCAACACTCTGAGAGAGGCTCTCCTGAAGCGGCCCATATTAAGACTGCCCGACCATTCGCGAAATTTCACTCTACGCACGGATGCATCCAACAGCGGAATTGGAGCTGTTCTGATGCAGGAGCACGAGGGAAAACTCCACCCCGTCGCGTACGCAAGCAAGAAGTTGACGAATGCGGAGACAAAGAACTCTACACTTGAAAAGGAGTGCTTGGCAATAATATGGGGAGTTGGTAAATTTCGCTTATTCCTGGCCGGAAAGAAGTTCGTCCTCCAAACGGACCACAAGCCGCTGACTTTCCTTAGCACGGCCCGCTACAAGAACGATCGTATACTCCGGTGGTCTCTATCATTGCAGGGGTACGACTTCGTAGTAAAAGACATTGCCGGCAAGGAGAACGTTATGGCGGACTATCTCAGCCGCATAATCGTATAGACTTTCGTGTGAATAACTTCGTGTTTTGTTTTGTAAAATTATTTGTATTTCGTGTGTGTTGTTAAAAATATTATTGCATAATATTTTTCTTTGCGGGGGGCGTATGTCACACTTCATTCATAATTTTAATCATAACGATGTAGTGTATCCCCGTTAAAAGCAGTTCGTAGTTTTATCATAAGAGAATAAATGCGGCTCTTTGAGCGCTATCTGCGATATACGTCCAATTTGTTATATGGCTCGATACATGTATCTTTTTCTCTTTTTTTCTCTTTGTAATGACGTAATATGTTTTTGACTAACATCATTGTACTGGAAAATTCGCGTATATTCCACTTGATTCGCGTAACGAACTCTCCAGGGGTTTCTGGCTGAATCTTGAATTTACGAGAAAGTTTACGTCACGTGATTTTGTTTTCTATATAAAGCCGATGCGTAGCGAGAAATTATTATTATGATGATTATTATCGTTGTGAAGTAATTTGAAGCGACTCGAGTGGCGGCTCGAGCGAAGGTGAATTTGTTTGGCCACAGGAGGTGGACCGTTAGATTTTGTGTCGGTGGACAATTGTTGAACTTATTTTGTGTCAGTGGTTGGCAGTTTTGTTCTACAGGGTAGAATTATTTGTGTTGATTGAGTCGAGTTATAGTGTTGATTTCGCTTTGCAGTTTGGCAAAGCGTGGAATAGAATTTCGTCGGTCGTGATTTTGTAATACATCTGTTTTATTAGAGATAAGGGTCTCTGTTTGTTGTGGAAAAGAATCTTCAACGAAATCAATCCGAGCTTTCGTTAACCAACTGTATAAACCGTCAGGCTCATAGCAAAACTACTTCTTGAGCCGGAATAAAATAAAATTTAGACACAGCTTTGTTTCAGCGCAGGTATTCGGGTTACCTAGCTCAACTGGTCCTTTGGGATTCCCAAACAAAGTTTGTGACAAAGTCTAATTTTGGAAACGATGTTGTCTCTGCTATGATAATGAAATTGGACCAGGCCAGAAAATGCAAAAAAACATGAACAAATCACAAAATCAGTGTCAAACATGTGACTCTTCCACGTGTTTGCGGTACTGCTTACAAATTTCCACTTCATGCTTTGATCAATGCCGAGATATGTTCCATGACTAACAGTAACAATTATATAGAGTAATATTGTGTTTCTCAAGTGTTCTTTTTTAAAGTAATGTAATGATGTAGTTTCATTTCAATGATTAAAAAACTCTTTTTGCGGCGGTGAAATACGATGTGCATGTAAACGATGATATATAAAAGATTAAGTTTTGTTGTTTTTATAATATCTGTAAGTCGTTATTTTAACACTGCTAAACATCAAAACTTAACAATTTCAAATTATTTTATGTAAAAAAAATCCATTTTCATTTTTTATCCTGTTTTAAGAAAAGCAGCAATAACTAATAGTAACCACAAAAACATGTGAACAAAACATGTGAGCAAGTAAATAAAACTGATCTAAAGTATTTTTCATAATTGGACCATTTAAACAATGAAGCAAGCTTCCTTAGCTTCTTCATTGTTTAAATTGTCGTGCGCGTTGACGTCACTCTTTACGTCCAATTTTTAATTAAGTTTACGACTGTTACAATAGCGAATCCGTTACAATCGCATTTCACGCTAGTTAAATGAGTGTCTAAACGTAAAAATTGAAGTGACCTTGATAAATTACAATTTTGCATACTTTATCAAATAATTTCAAAAAAACTTTTTTGCTCTAACAAAAGTTAAATAAATGATCTTCACTCTGCTTAAATTTCATAAAAGATAGCTTAAGTAGTTTTGGAATTATAAATCGTTAACTTTGGTGGGCTTCTGAAGCCCGGCCGTTGAGGAGTCAATAGCTCGAAAAAGGTTGAGGAGAATAGGGTTAAAAGACTATGCAACACAGTGACCTCTCGACATACGAGCTACTCTACTTACGAGAAATTCGAGACACGAGATGTCTTTCGAGTAAAAATTTTGTTCAACATGCGAGCGAAAATCCAAGTTACGAGAATTTCCTGATGCTCTCGCTAGGTGGGCGAGTGGTTCCCGATTCAATCCCGATTCATTTTACGAGTATAAAAATTTCCCTTCAAATTTCATGTCGAGACCAAAAAAGTTTTCATTTAAGTTGGATGGAAAATCCAGATTAATAATACTTACGGGAAAAATTGAGCTCCCTCAAGCTAAAATGTATAACTACTCGGTTTTGTACATTCAAAAATTTTAGGGCTGCGATCCGTTAGTGCCAATCTTAAAACTTCTCCCCAGCCAACAATGCTATGCAGGGCCTATGCGGGCCCTGCAAGGGCTGCCCGTACGGGACCCGTACCGATTTGGCCGCGGGCGCTGCAGTGGCCCCGCATGGGCTTACCGCACAAGTTTCATAATTTTCAAACTGTTTATGAAAATTATTACTTTTTTAAAGTAATTAAAAAAGTTAGCTTATTTGCATGTTCTAATTTTTGATTACGGCTTAAAACTGAAAACCAAATTAAACCCGTGCGGTTAGCCCATGCGGGGCCACTACAGCTCCCGCGGCCAAATCGGTACGGGTCCCGTATGGGCAGCCCTTGCAGGGCCCGCATGGGCCCTGCATAGCATTGTTGGCTGGGTCTTAATAAGCAATATAAGTTTTAAATACAATGAGCAATATAAGTTTTAAATACAATGAGCAATATAAGTTTTAAATATTTTACCGTATTCCAAAATGTTCGTGCTCTTCTAGAAACTTCCCTCACCCCAGTGTTTTTAATGTAAAAATTCTTGATTTATTTGGTAAAAATGTTTGCCAATTTAAAATTTGGTAAAAAAAATTTTATCCTCATTTCTTCTTTCTTTGAGGAGATAGATGGGAGCTGGACGGATAGATGGGAGCTGGACGGATGCACAAGATGGCCGGACATGTTTTTATTAACCAGGTTGCCAGTTCTTGTTGATATCTGAGAGACCACGGGCACCATTTGGATGGTGATAAATGGGGCAAGATATTATTATGTGTTCAGCTGTCTGCTCCTTTGCGCCACACTTACAGGCTGCCGTAGAAGCCATACGCTATTTGCGCGTTTCTGAACGGAATAGAACAACGTCGGTTCAGAGGCGGTAAAGCTTGACCCATGCAGTTCTGGGAAAACTAATTCCCGGCAACGTTGGAATAATATCTTTAATAAATGTATGGAGTCTAGAAGCGTTTTCTCGCCACTTCATGCTCCATCTATCTTCCGCCCATCGTGTTACGCTGGTGCATGACTGAGTGGGGTCGTTCACCAGTTCCAGAGCAGCAGGCACAAAAGGCTGTCTTGATTTAAGTTGCCGCATCTGTCCACCAAGTGGAGGCAGGATTCTTTCATATAAGAGGTGTTCTGGCTTCATCACAACATACGGCACAAGTGGTGAAACAGAATCAAAGGAAATTATTACAGAGTAACGTTTGAAATTGCTTTGACTCCAATAAATTAATTTATAAAATTTTAATTTTCAAAAGTTTAATGATATATAATCTTGAGTTAACGAAATTAATGCTTTTACAAACTAATTATTATTTACCAAAGTTTTTAACCCAGTTTTTGTCTCAATAGATAATGTATATTATTATAAAACATGACAAAATGTATATTCTTCGCTTCATGCACCTTGATTTGAAAAAATAAAATATTTTGTAGAGGTGCGAAAGTATGAGGGGTTTAAATTGATAATGATTTTAAAAATTGGTATTGCATTTTTAGCAAAAATTTATCAAAAAAAATTGCTGATTGAAGTCTTCATCGAATAGATATTTAACCTTGCGTGGATAGTGTTACAACAAATAAATTTATTGTTACTTCTAAATACTTTTTAAATCTGTTCTTGTCATCATTCTAAAAATATCGTTTTTGTTTCGATTATAATTAAAGTTATTTTAATTCTGTAGAAATTATCCTTGAGTTTAAATACGTTTGTTTTTCTTTTTCGAAGAACGTTCGCATTTTCACGCATATACAGTATTAAGCTATCTCTTTGTCGTCATTTTGTGCTAATCTTTCGACTTAGTTTTGTTGTTTATTTTGCTTTATTTGAACATAAAAGTAAACTGAAAATTTTATTTGTTGCGCACTTGCCGGGAAGTACTTGGACTTGACAATCACCTTTTATTTTTTTTGGTACCTGGTTCTCTACAATTTTTTTTGCGTGCGTGCGTGCGTGCGTGTGTGTGTGTGTATATCTGTTTTACCTTTGTTTAAGATAGACAGACAGACAGACAGACCAATTTATTTACGAGGATTGTGGAAACAAAAAACGTAAAAAGAAACACAGTTAATATACTTATTCGACAAAACAACAGTGTACGACAATTGGTAACACAATTATAAATACGATAAAATAAGAAAAGAAAAAAAATAAATAAATAAAATAACAATAATAACAATAATAATAATAATAATAATAATAATAAGATAAATAAATAGAATAAATAATAATGAAAAAAATGACAATCTCGACGGAGACTGCGAAGGGACCGGTTAAGGTCATCAAGTCAAGCAGTCACCGAAAAATCTAATGGGCTATTAGTGCACAGCAATTATTTGCAAGGATTGTAGGTTAGTAGGTTGTCAACAGTATGATTGTAATAAAAAGAATTTAAAATTAATCTTAAATTTATGAAATGATTGATTTTGTAGTTCAATAGGGATAGAGTTCCAAATTTTTGTTCCTTGAAATTTTATTGATCTTTGGCAACGGGACGTAGAGAATTTAGGAAGATATAAAGTATTATTAGAGTGAGATCTGGTAGGGAGGTTATGAATTTGGCGGGTTGTAGTAAAGAAGGAAGAAAGATAATCGGGCAGTGCTTTTCGGGAGTGCTGGTGCATAATTTTAGCAATTTCATAAATATGTAAGTCTGGTAATTTTAACATTTTTAGTTTGTAATAATATGGCGAAACGGATGTTTTTGGTGAAATGTTGAAAATTATACGAATGGATTTATTTTGAAGACATTGAAGTTTTTTAAAATAGGATGGAAACGTACTTCCCCAGATCGGTAGAGCATACAGTAGATGAGGGTGTATCAAAGAAAAGTAAAGAAGTCTAAGAGCAGATAACGGTAGAATATGTCGTAATTTGCTAAGGATTCCAACTGCCTTAGCTAACTTGGTTTCAAGTTGGAGAATGTGAGGTTTAAAATTTAATTTGCCATCTAATAATACTCCGAGGTATTTGCATATTTGGGTAGAATTTATTTTGGAATTTCCGTAAGGAAGATTTAGATTTAAACTACGTACGTTAAGTTTGGGAGATATTGGTAGTATAAACGATTTTTGTGAGTTAATTTGAATTTTGTTTGCATTACACCAGTCTTTTAGGCGAGACACTTCGATTGCACAGATGTGTTCCAGTGATGTAAAGGAAGAGTGATTTAAAAACAAGCAAGTATTATCAGCGAATAAACGAGGGTTGGTATGAAGAGCATTGGGGAGGTCATTGATATAGATTAAAAAGAGAAGTGGTCCGAGAATTGAGCCTTGAGGAACGCCAATATTAATAGCTTTATATGAAGAAGATGCATTGTTTATAGTTACGAATTGTTGTCTTCTATAGAGATAATTTTCGATTAGTGAATGAGCTGGGCCTCTTATGCCATAGTGATACAATTTGTCTAGTAAAATTTTGTGACAGACTGTGTCAAAAGCTTTACGAAAATCCATAAATATTAAAGCGGTGTAATGTTTGTTGCTTATGGCATCATAGGCATTAGTTAATATGTCCATCAAGGCGTGGATTACACTGTGGTTTTCTCTAAAGCCGTACTGATTAGGATATAAAATCTTGTTTTTACAAAAAAATTTAGTAAATCGATTTTTTATTAATTTTTCCAAAATTTTTGATAAGTTAGGAAGTAAGGCAATTAGGCGATAATTTCCTATATTATCTTTATTACCTGATTTAAAAATAGGAATCACTTTGGCAGTTTTAAAGATATGGGGAAAAATACCAAGTTCAAGAGCTTTTCCAAAATAGACAGCTAATATGGGTGCTAGAACAAATGCTCCTACACGTAAAAAAAAATTACTAATGTTATCACATCCACAAGCTTTAGACGGGTTTGTTGAAAGTAACATGTAAAAAATTTCGTTAGCCGTTGGAGGTTCTAGGACAATGGAGTGTAAAACTGGATTTTTGAGATAAGCAGAGTAATTGGTGTTGTTTTGATTTTCCATATTTTTATCTAAACTATTCCCGATTTCCACAAAATATTTATTAAATTCTTCTGCTATATCAGATGGATGATCAATAAATTTATTATCGACGTTAATGTTTTTAACGAAAGAGTTAACGGTTTTACGAGGAATAAGTGAATTAATTATTTGCCACACTTTTTTCGGATTGGTGTTATGTTTATGAATATATTCCGTGTAATACATTTTTTTTGACAATTTTTTAACTCTTGTTAATTTGTTAGCGTATTTTTTAAAAAATTGTTTTTCAAAGGCATTACCCGTTAAAAAGTAAGTGCGGTATAGCTTTTGTTTATGTTTGATAGAAGTAATTATACCTCTTGTCAACCAAGGCTTTTGACTGAAACGCCTCCATTTTCTAGAAACAGTTTTCATTGGTGCATGTTTATCGATAACTGCTTCTATATTTGCTATTAAGTTATTAAAATGCGTATCAAAATTTGTTGATGTTATTGGTAGATTAATGAATTCATAAACTATTGGTTCTAAAGTATGGTGTAGGTCATGGCGAAATGCATCTTCTTCAACATTATTAATATTGCGGTATGTTGTGTTGGTTTTTATGATTGGAGGGGTATACAATAAGGAGGAGATAGAGCAAAAGATAGGAAGGTGGTCAGAGATGTGAAACTTTAATATTCCAGGGGTAATTTCCTCCTTAACTATGTTGGTTATTATATGGTCGATTGCTGTTTGAGACGAACTCGCACTGCGAGTGGGTTTATTTACGCAGCACATAAATCCGTTACTGTAAAGTGCGTCTAAATATTGGTGCAATAAAGGGCTATACTGATCGCTGCACATGTTTATGTTGACATCACCCATAATAATAACGTTCTTATTACAACGGTTTAGCATCTGAAGTGATTCATCAAGCGCATCATAGAATTGAAAATGATTGTTGTGAGGATGACGATAGATTACAGCAAAAATATACGGGGATTTTATGTTTGGAAAACTAATGTTCAACCACAGATCTTCACAACCGTTGACTCCAAGTTTAAGGGTTTCATTAACTGTGAAGTTTAAATGATCAGAAATATATGCACCAACACCACCAGCTTTTGTTGGGGAAGGACAATGAATAAAGGTATAACCAGGAATAGTAATGTTTGTAGAAGGTTCAACATTTATACGGATCAATGTAAAACAAATAAATTTCTAATATTTCTACCATAAATTTAATGCTAATTATTGCAGCAAGTCTTGTTGGAGTTTCGAACCGCCTTCAGTTATTAATGATCCTTGTGTTCACTTTAATTGATTTTTTCTTTTTCACGCCGGGTATTTTTTGTTAAAATTTCAATAATGATCTTAAACCAACGTTTTCATTCTTATTTATTGTACATCGTTTTTTGTAAAGACTGCTGTTAGTTATTGATAGAGAGTAAGTTGGCCTTTGTGAGTAATTACCTGTTTCAAAAAGTAGAAGACTGTTACGACGTATACTGTATCGAATTAAGTTGTTTAGCCCCAAAAGAATTTTTGAGTAAAAACAATTTTAAATCGCATCGCAATCGTATTAACGTGCTTTTGCATTGACGTTATAATCATTAGATCAATTTCCCATTGGGTGCATATTTTAAATGGCTGAAATTCGCTATAACACTAATCTTAAGCTCAAGCCTAGTATTAGCTTAAGTCCAATTTAAATATTGAGCTTAACTTTAGCCCTACCAGTTTGTGTATCATTCAATATTCAATACACAGGGCTGTTTGTGTCCAATTAAAGACAAGAATTCTTCTCATTTTGCTCCAAAAGAACAAAAGTTTTTTCGAAGCCGCTATACAAGAGCAAACGTGTAGGATTTTCATTTAGATGATTTAATTTATGTTTTTTTTCATAGTATTAGTTGCTTCAACTAAATGGCCTTGAAGGTAAAAGCAAAAATAGACGAACGTAGTAGATAAATCGACGATGGATTTTTTTCATAAACGCGCGATTTAAACAATTTATACCAGGGTGGGAAATCTGCGTCTCGTAGGCCAAATGTGGCCCGCAAGATGTTTTAATGCGGCCTGCGAGTGGTTGGGAAGAAGCATGTCAATCTCACAGTTAAAATGGGGGTTTTGAGTTTAATTAACTACCAGGGTTTGATAATAGAAATGTTTACCAACCAGAAAGAAAATTCAATGACATCGTAATAGAAAAACATCAAAAAAGCTGATGAATAGACAAATTACGCTTTTGTATAGAGACTAATAGAATAAACAAACAGACAAATTACGTTGCTCGTTATGTGATAACTTTTCGGTCTGTACTCAGTGACGCCTTTAGCAAGGTGCGAACGGAGCGACCGTACCGGACCCTTACGCAGGAAATTGCTCTATTTTTTCACAGTAGTACCATGACGGTGGCACCTTTAAAGTTTTTTTAAGAGATCGCTTTCTTCCGGAAAACTAAAAAGTGATGCCCCCTATTTTTCATGCACAGGGCCCTCTTTTTGTACTGCCATCACTGTCTATACTCGTCTTTGAAGTAGCTCAGTAGTTTTATAAAAGATGAAGAAGCGTAGTCTGTGGAATCATTACTTTTTTCTTAAATTAACGAACATCTTTTGCGGCCCACAGATATTCTGTTATTTGGTTTTTTAGTTTGATTACAGATATTACAGATATTCGTTTTTTAGTTTGATATATTACAGATAACAGATATTCTGTTATATTTTGTTATTTGGTGATGGGCCTGCGAGTGCAATCAGGTTCCCCATCCCCATCCCTGCTTTACATTCTTCTTTTTACTCAAACAGATGTAATTTTGGTGTTATGCGTTTTGTCGAAACATTTTTACACGGCGATTTTCTTCAAGTTACCAGCTTACCGAAATATTAATATTCAATTCACCGAAAAACAATTTACGAAGAGACCTAATCCTCGTCTTTAATTTCGACCAGACGAGTTTAGGTCAAGAGACGTAACAAATAACACAAATATGAGTAAGTCTTATAAAACTATAGAACTAGAGCGGCCATTATTATTAACATTGGAAATCTATATCTCTGTATAAAAAGATTTATTTACAGGAGTTCTTGACGTGATTTTCTACGTATGACAAACAAGTTAAGTAGCACACGAAGGGGAACTGCGCCATTCCCAGTGATGGATATTCAAAATTAGGGGCCTGAGGAAAAATCCAAATTAGGGGCCCCCAACAAATGACGTAACAAGAATTCGATTACTATTTTACCAATGTCATCTATAAAGATAGGCTACGAAATATTGGGAAAAATTGATTCTGATACGAAACTTGAAACAACTCAAATGAGTGGCAGACACAGGAAGTTATTATGCACCGGACTGATGATCAACATGGTCTTGGTTCAAAACCCACTTGCGCCACTCTGTTGTGTCCTTGGGAAAGACACTTTACGGCACTTTCCCCTGCTTTGTGGTCTTGACAAGCAGTTCTAAATTACAGTAATATCTCTACTAAATTACTAGTGGACAGCAATATCTTGGCATCTCCGGAAGCAGGTCGGGGTAATTGCTTACCCTATGTATAGCGCCTCCGTCGCTTTCCTGCGAGTCAGGAGGATAAATATAGAGATAAAAAAAAAAAAAAAAAAAAAAAAAATTATGAAAGATTTACACGTGGCCCGACAGTTAATCGAACAACACCTGATCGAAATGACACTTAATCGAAACGACATTTAATCAAATAATGAAGGAGAAAATTTACAACTTTAAATCTATCCCAATTTTGTCAATTTTTTATCCCAAAAACATAGTACTTTATATCTGCCCGGTTTTGCTGATTTTTTATCCCAAAATCATAGATTTCTAAAAGTAAGATCTTTTCTGTAAATCTATCTCTGGTTTCTGCAAGAGGGCTACAAGAGTGGAGCCATGGCACAATGCTCCCCCTCTAAATAACTGACTACGTAAAAACAATGCAAAAAAGTGATAGCAATAAGCATCTAAGAAAACATAACCATGACAAAAGATCTACTTGTTGCCCTTCTAAAAATGCATTGTGCAGAAACCTTGTTAAAAAACCTTGACCTTGCCATCGGCAAAAAGTTATAAAAAATAAAAACAAATTGTCTTCTTACTGTTGGCCTCTGCTTTTTATCAATTTAATTTACAGTAACAAAAAGATTGTTTAATCGCAGAAATATACAAAAATAAATCTTTTTTTTTATCAATTGTCGTTTCGATCAACTGTCGTAGCAACGGGTTTACAAACCAAAAACACAATTAGTAAAAAAGTTAAAATAATGTGAAAACCTTTTTTCTCTACATTTTTTTACTGCTTTATTGTCTTTTAATTGGTCTGCATATCCTTCATTTTTCAAAGGTAGAGGTCACTTTTAAATTCTTTCCTTTCATGCGTATTTAATTTTTGAATTTCATCATTGCTTGAACTCGATTTCAGCCTTTTTTTTTACCAAAACAAGGACTTGACCCAAGTCCTTAAATCAATAACTGTTGACTTGGAATTGATTTTGTGTGCTTATTAAGCAAGGCTACATGCAATGCATAGAAACGACTTGGGAAATGGTTTTGAAAATTCGAATTTCGTAGACTGAGATTCATGCTTTCATGGACTTATACTATTTGTTGTGATGTCATTAACAATCTAAAACATGTTTCGAGATAGCAGAATAACTACAAACACTATTTCATCTTAAAGAATTAATTTGTCAACATCATGAAACTTTAGTGAATTCAAAATAATTGCGAAGCAAATCGATATCAACAAGAAAACAGACGAAAAAGTTTTTGCTGGAATACGATCTTTACAACAAGATGGCTACAAGTTGAGTGTGTCATTATAACACAGGAAAATAACATAATTTTATATTTAATAATGAAAATTCAAAAAGCAAACGAAAAAAGATTTTGTACAAAAATTCGTGTTACGGTGTTTATCAATAATTACAGAAATCAGAATATTTTATTATCACAAAACAGAAAGTTATAGGGTTTACGGCATAATTTCGTTTTGGAAACAAAAATAAAAACCATGTTTTAGCTAATTTGATGGTGCTAATTTTAAAACTGCTCTCAATTTTTTCGCAACGGGTATCAATTTATCACAAATGTGGTTTTAATTTTATACTGCTGCGCACTGAAAGGCGAGCATTAATCGGCAGCAGCGAATATAAAATCTCACACCAAGCAACGGATGTATCATAGATTAAGCACAGAAAAGAAAAAATACTTTTAACATATTATTATGACAATAAATTTATTTTCTTAGATTGACAGTTGGGTTGAGAATAAAAAAAATTACTTGTCAATCTGCGAAATAATTATATAAAGACATTCCAGTTTCTTTGTGGTACAGAATTTTAATATCGCTTTAAACAAAGTCGATTTTTTCGGAGCCATAAGCTTTTGATGAGAGCGTCACGAAAAGCTTATGGCTCCGAAAAAATCGACTTTGTTTAAAGCGACATTCCAGTTTCTTTAATACCTTTTTTATCACTTTCTATTTCTAGTTTTGGGTATATTATTTAGGAAATAACTCAAATGGTTGTGTAGAAAATGTATTTAAATGCTCATATTACACTGTAGGCTATGGAAGGCTGGCAAAAGTGTTTTTTTATTTTTTATTTTTATTGCTATATTTTATTTTCATTTCATCGTTATATTAGCAACTTGATTCTCGTAGGAAAACGCGATCGGCAAACTTGCTGATGGTCGCTTATCGACAAAAGAAAATGTGATTCGTAAGGCGAACACATTGATATAAATACTAAATGGTCGCTTGATTAGAAAAATTGAGAAAGACACAACTTTGTTTACAATGGTCCGAAGTTCTTTAAAAAAGTTCCATTTCTTATAATTGATTGTCAACTACGGTGCTAACATATGAAGAAATAACGATGCGTTGAGCAATTCCATGTTATACGATTCTCAACTTTAACACTCTCGTTCGCTCGGCCACCGTCGCGACGATCTTCCAATCTGTTTTGTATTTCTCGCGGTCTCTATTTCCGGCCCGTCTGTTCCGTCTCTTCCAGCGACTTTCTCTGTATATCTCTACTGTATATCACGAGCAGGGTTGCGGAGTCGGAAGATTAAGATCCGACTCCGACTCCGAGAATTTCTAAATTGCCGACTCCGACTCCCGACTTTAACTTTGACTACGACTACGACTCCGACTCCGATTCCGACTCCGACTCCCGACTCCGACTCCCTACTATGGGCAAAAGTTTGAGTTTAAACAATTATTTTACTAAAGTAAGTGATTGATTAGCAAATAATTACTTTTGTTACGAGATATTAAAAGAAAACATGTTGTAATGTTGCGCATAGACGTATTCTTAAACTTGACCAAGCTGCCGAAAAGATTACCGGTAAAGCGTAAAAAAATTTATGGATCATTAGTTAAAAGAAAGTGTTATAAAAGAAACTTTTTATAAAAAAACGTTTTTATAACACTCTCTCTTAACGAATGATCCATACTAATGTTTTATACAGTATAAAAAAAAATTCTTATAGCACTTACTCTTAACTAATGATCCGTAAACTTTTCTACACTTTAATCTTTTCGGGAACTTGGCCGAATTTAATACATCTTCGAGTATGCGCAACATTACAGCATGTTTTCTTTTAATATCTCGTAACAAAAGTAATTATTTGCTAATCAATCACTAACTTCAGCAAAATAATTGTTTAAACCCAAACTTTTGGTAGCGTTATTTTTCTAAGATGCGAGTTTTCTTCTGAAGCCTAAAAAATTTATTTTAACTTTTAATTTTTGCTTGTTTTATTTCTTGCAACGTAAATAATATTGCTTTTTTTAATTGTTGAGCCTTACAGGCGAATCAATTTATGTATTCTATACTTAATGCTTATTACATGTTCTGAACATCAAAGTATTTTATGGATAATTGTGGTGTTATCTCTAGTCTATTTTACAGTTATTATTTTTCCCATGGTAAATCGAACCCGCGACAAACCTTAATGTTAATACAATTAATGACTTGTGTAGGGCCTAAGTGTAGGACTAGACCCTGAGTGTTGTTTCCTGCGTGTAGGACTACATCTAGTCGGTTCGAAACTCAATGAGGTATGCATCACTGACCAGCTTTAACAAGAGCAAAACTCGAGTCTGGTGCTTCTTGTTTTAGGTGGCTTAGTTTTGTTTTTATCAGTAGGTAATGAGGTTAAAACGTAAATATGAAAATTTTACAATTGTAAAAATTTTTACAAATGTTAGTAATAACTAGGGAATTTATTGACAATGAAAATTTGAAAACAAAAGTTTATAAAAGCAAAAGAAGCAAAAAACCATATGTAAAAGAATTAAAAATTTAAACCCACAATTATAGACTACAAGAAAAACAATAAAATGCGACTAATTTTAGAATTTTCCTGAATCACCAACTGCATATAAAGAAACTCCAGAGAAAAACGTTGACATTTCCATACCAATAATAAGCTCATCTTCATATCTCTCAAATAAACTTCAGCCATTAATTTGATGGCATGGAGTCCACCTTCTTCACAGTAATTCATGGTTATATATTGATAGTAAGAATATATATTTGAATTTTGTCGGATTTTGTAAACAAAATAAAAGGGGGTCTGTAGTTTCTATCTCATGAATATTTCAATTATTGTAATTTTGTACGAGACTGAACATGCAGGCTCCCTGCCGTTTATAGACATTCATATTAGGAGATTATTAAAAAATTCACCTTGGTTCTAAACTTTTGGTTGATATTTTTTTGAAAGAATAGAGCAAGAAGAGTAAGTTTTAATTTTTAAAAATTTTAATGTAATAATTTGCTCGTAAAAACAAAATTGCTTCTGTGAGTTTCTTCTTTATTGAAGCCCTTTGGTCTGTTCTGATGAGCCTTAGTGTAAAAACAGACGTTCAACACTCGCTTCTGTTGGAGGAAGTACTTATTTAAAGACACGTCAAAAAAAAAGGGGGGGGGGGATTTCGGAGGCTGAAACGGATAATGGCATTTACATTAGTTTCAACGGAAAAATTCGCTTTGTTATACGAGCAAATTGAGGTACGAGCTCGGTCATGGAACGAACTAAACTCGTATGTCAAGGCACCACGTATTATAGAAAGAGGACGCTTAGGATAGTAAATTGATTATGCACCTGGCATTTGCTTCCTTTCATTGGATTGAAGAAAGGGAAGCAACTAAATCGGCTGCCCGAGCATAGCATTACGCAAAATACTATTTGCTTACAAATTAAAATGTAAACTTTTTATGAGTCGCACGCTGTGTCGTGCAATACGCGGCAAGGTTCTCTTAAAAAGATTGCTGCACTGCACTCCACTGGCGCGCGCGGCCGCGTAAGTTGCGCGGTTAACATCACTAATACGTAAAGAAATTGGACATGAGGAGTCGGAGTCGGATAAAATATTCCGACTCCGACTCCGACTCCTAGTCTACTTGACAGTCCGATTCCGACTCCGACTCCTTCCGAAAACCTCCGACTCCGACCGACTCCGACTCCGACTCCGCAACCCTGATCACGATTTGCGTCGAAATACATAGATACGTTCCCTGCGGGTGATGTTGGCAGACGAACAGAGCAAAAATAAATAAATAAATAAAATTAAAGTTAAACTGGATGTCTCGAAAACCAGAATAATACGCGAAGCAATTCATTAAATAAAAAGAACAATTATTGGCATACTTATCGCATGCAATTAACCTTAATCTCGTGATGCTTAGAATAATTATGAAAAATGGTGATCATTGAATCAAGTTAATCATAACATATTAAAAACACAATGGGTAAGACGTCGAAGCAAAATGCCAAAATGGAACTCGGGAAATTTGAATTAACGAAATGAGGTCGAGCTAAATTGAGTAAAGGGATGATCGGACAACAATTAAGACACGAAATGTAAGAACCAAAAACGGCTCATCTAAAAGCAGTAAATGAGGTTAATTTTGACCTCGTAAAATTCAATAATCTAATAATACTACACGGATTGACATTAACTATGCACCAAAACATAATTAACATTACACAGCTCAACAAAAAAACAAGTTTTTTTTATCAAAAATATTTTATCGAGTATAGGGTAAATTTGGGTCTCTGATTCCAAAAATGACAGTGTTTTTGTCAAATTGGCTGTAGTTCTTGAGATAAGAGGCATAACAGTATTTACATTTTACGAATTAGTGGGCTTACAGTTATTGAAAACATCGTAGTCATCCTTTTGCAAAGTCTTGTTGCACCAACAGAAATCGTGTAGCCTAATGAGCTTTGTGTCCATCTTAACTCAGCTATCTATTGAGAGGCTTATTAATTTTCTTTAGTTTATTTAAATCAGCAAAACATTGCTTAGCATGAATGGGAGTTAATAAAGAACTTTTAGCAGTAAAACGCTGAAAATACATACCGTAAATACCATGAACAAATCAAAATGTAGTTTATGATATGCCTCTCCTCTGTTGTTAAGTTTGATTGCTGCTCAAGGAAAGATATTAGTAGCTTATGCAACTATTTTTATCTAAAAAAAATATAAGATAAGCGAAAACAAATGCTAATAATTGACGCCCAAGACACACCATGAGTACTGTCTGTAGTCTGAAAAATACCCGTTGAACATCTGCCAATGTTAGCATATAGAAAGATTGGTGTTTGGATTCATTTCAGATTGGTGTTCCAATGGTGTGGCGAGAATTTAAAAATTATTTTGATGATTATTGCTTTTTGTACGGTAGATTTAAAGCGGTTTAATCAACAAAAGAAGAAATCATAGAATTATTCTATTACATAAGTTGAAACCTGCTAGCTTTCTGAACCCTACTTTAAAGAAATAACTCTTCTGCAATTTAGTCACTTCCCAGATACATCAATCTATCAAGACCACGTAAGTAAAAGTTAAAAAGCTCCAGGCATAATCACAAAAATGTTTTTGAAGTATGTTCTGTTAAACCTAAGCAATTTAATAAGGAAAAGTTCATCAGCCTCGTAGGGATTGTAATCTTTCCAAAGATGCTTAAAAGATACTCGCATACAGGATGAAAGGTAAAAATGTTTTGAAAAGACTAAAAAATATTACACTTTCAAACCTGGGCTGGAAAAGCTGATCTATTTCGATTATCAGAGGTTAATTTGCATTGATCATAAAACAATAAATTTGTTAGGATTAGGAGTTTTGGTTTTAAAAACTAACGCTAACACAATATTACAAGTAACTTATTTAAACAGAATTTATTTAATTAATTACAAAAACGCATCTCTGTCCCAGAACAGCGACTAACGTTCTTTATGATTTGTTGTCTGTCTCCCAAAATGGTATACAGCCACGTCCGTATATATATAGCAAGCATCACAGAATATTCTTATCATCACAGAACACAGAAACACCGTCACACAAAATTTTACACGATAAACATTATAGGAAACGGAGCACGATTGATAAAATAAAAGCATAGGCTCGAACATAAGGTAAGCACGCTGCAATCACGCATTAAGCATACACGAATCACGACAAATTCTCTACTTAGGTAGCAGAATTGGGAGACCAAATATTCTAAACTTTTGTTATGTGGGATAGCTGTGCTTAAGGTGACCATCGAATGAAGAAAAAGTAGTCCACAAGAATTGATTTGTCAGTTGGTTAAGCCAATATCATTAATGATCCTTTTGTCCTCTGAAAAAAATTATATTGCTTAACTCCTTAACAAAATAGGTTTAAAAAAGCAGTTTATAATGACATTGCCAATTGACGGTTGTTGTTGTTTCAATTGCCTTTGTAGATTTCTTCTCCAAAATAAATAACGAAAAATTTAGAGTAGTCGTATGTGATAGTTCACAGATCTGAAAACTCATTAGTAATCCAGATTTTATCAAGTCCATGATTGATGCTGAGGCAACTACTTGGGTTTCTTTTCTGATTGAAAAGAATTTTTTGGAGAACATTAAGACAAGCTTTTATATTGAATTAGATTAAGACCATTCCATTCAAAAATTCAACAATCAAAATGAGCATCAAATTCTGATACCTTTTTAGTCATTTTAATAGATTTTCAGAAAACTTTGGGAGTTTAAGCGAAGAGCAAAGAGAAAAATTTAACCTGGCAGTTGCAATGCGTATAAATACTGTTATGATAACACTGGCATGCATATAAAAATTCTTTTATGCTGATTAAAAAACAAGGACATATTCTAATTATTCATCTTCATTCATCTTTCTTCAACGTCCTAAGCATGCTGACGTATTTCATCGTCAATCCGAGATGAAAGGTTGGCTGCTGTTTTCAACACAAAAGTGCGTCCGATCGTGCAGTGCACCAAAATTCGAGGACGTAAAACTGTATTTGTACATTAATATCTAAAGTGCTATTAAAGAATGCCGTTATATGGACAAGTTGCGTAGTCTATTTTGGATAAGCCATTGGACGTTTGTGCAAAGCTTTTAATTATTGCAATATTTCCTAAAGCAATAATTATTTTCTTTTGATTTTGATGTATAAGATTAGTCAAAAACCAAGGCCGATGCGGAAAAGCGAATATAAATTTAAAATCAACACATAGAAATAAGCCAAGTTCTCTGACTTGTTTCAAAAATCGTGTAGACCAGTGTAATCTACTTTTATCAACGTGCAAGATTAATGTAGAAACGATTATGAAGCACCAATGATAACAAGGTGTACATTCACTCTGCTATAGTCATACATTAGCAAGTCTAATTGTGTACTTCTCAATACATCCATCTATAAACAACTTAAATAACCAAAAAAGAAATAACGGTACGATGTCAGTTATTAAGCTGAACTCTGCTATATTCTTGATTCAAGATCTGCATTGGGTCTTGATAGCGATACAGAGTAGCACAGAGAAGTTAAAATTTCTTTATATTTAACAAGTGATAAAACTAAAAACAGCAAATTGAGAAACGCATTCACACTTGCCACGGCGATACTTGTTCTACGGTTGCCATCTGGGTCAGTGATGTAGTGAATAAATATTTGATCAAAGATATCTAAAAAAATCGACAAAAGTGCAAAAATAAATGTTCTCTTCATAATTTGATTGACTGTTTTCGTCTGGTTGTGAACCTGGGCTTCGGACGATTCATAGTTGGTTTGAGAACAATTGTGATGACTGGTATTATCGTGGTGGTTGCTGTTGCACTGGGGAGGCACATTTGACTTTTCTTTGGCCAACGAGTTGACAGTGAGCCCAGAGTCGTTCGATTGCTTCAGAGCGTAGATGAATAAACCCAACAATGTCGCTTGTCCGAACACGAGAACCGAGATAAACGAGATCCAATATATTTCTCTCAAACTGTCGTCTGGTCGATACAAGCACCCATCAGCACTGCCTATATGATCGTCAGGAAGAGTGTTAACAACCAAAGCACCGATACCGCCACCAAAAATGAAAATAATGCTAGAGGAACTAAAAACACGGATAATCTTGTTATAATTGGCGTTTAGTAAAAAGTTGTTATAGAATACTTGCTGTCGAAACCACAAGAAAGCACCAACTGAGAACAAAACAAACCCATAGAGGACAGCAGCAATATCAACCACAGAATCGCACAAATCTGATAATTGATCTTGAAATCCAACGTTGCTATAAACCAGGTTAGTCGCGGTGTATAATAGGGATGCGGCGGCACAAACTACAACGGCAGAGTAAATTATCCCTACGTTCATTTGGTCAGTTTTAGTTCTTTTGGATCGAGCCCACTTTTTTGTTTTTACTCCATAATAGATTAAAGAAATCAATATCCACAAAATAGCAAAAATCAATAAAATATTAATTATTGTAGGAATAATCCAATCCACTCTTAGTAAAATTTCCTTTGGAATATAAGCACCAAAAAAAGTACTGTTACTCCCGGTATAGAGTGACATATTACTCACTGTATAATTAGAGCTCATTTTTTAATTTTAACAAATATAATAAAGTTTCTGAAGAGGATAAAATATTTAACAGTTTTCCATTAATACCTTCAAGAAACATTTTATCGAAGTTTTTTATTTTTGTTGCAGTAGAGTTTTAAACTAATAACATCTGTCTGTCGATTTAATCAAAAAACTCGATCGTTATGTTTACAATTTTACACAAGAAACTATTTTATTCACCATATCTCATTACTTAATTTAATTGCTAAATTTGCAAATACAAGTACCTAATGTAGTTTAAATTTATTGGGGGAGACCGGGTCTGGTTGACACAAATTTTAAACTTTATAATCTAGCGAATAGTTGGTCGATTTTCAAAAAATTTTTTTGTTTTTATCTTTAGTTAAAGTCTTCAGCTATAACTTTTTTTGGTTTTTCAGCAACAATAAACATTTTTTTGGACAGTTTTAAAACAGTCAATTAAAGTGTGACAACCTGGACAAATCTGTCCTGGTTGTCACAAGCATTGGGGTAAAACGTCACAGCTATTTGTGAGTCGATACTCACTTAGCTGCTTTTAAATTTTGCTATACGCCAAGATCAAACGAAAAATTTATTGATAAAAAAAATACAAAAATATTATATACATGTCAAGTAAAAATAGCACCGTATTTCTTGTATAGTTAGCTGTTTACAAAAAGGTTTTAGTTTTGCTTCACAGTCGACCACCGGATACAATTAGATAAGGTCAGAATTACACTAGCTGTATTTAAGAAAGGATAAGTAACCAAAATAGGCATGCAATCTGCACATTAATTGCACGAAACAGCTTGATTATTTTTTTTAATGAAAAAATCAAATGTTTTTACGCTCAGTTTTTTGTGGGTGCAACGAACATGCTCAACAAAGTGCTTTAAAAAGTCTAAAAAGTGCTCTGCTGTCATCCATCTAGATGGATTCGCACCTCCTTTGCTTCCAGGAGGCGCTCCATTAAAGAAATGCCTTTGAAATTTTACTCGGGGAAAAATAAAGTAAGGAATAATAGAATTTCCGCTTGCTGATATGGCGCCTACTTTAGTAATAAGTGTACCTCGCTCAGGCGATGTTATAGCGCCTACTTGTTTCGTTCCACGTCTTCCAATAATTCTATCAGGCTTACGTACAGTAGTTACGCCTGTTTTGTCCATGTTCCAAATGTCCAAAGGCTGAAAGTTATGCCTATTTAAAAACTAATTTTAAATTTTGGAAAAAAAATTAACATTGTTTTTGTTAAAGCTACTTGCCCTAGCTAAACTTGTACTTTCTGGAGTGCGGAGTGACAATTGGCGGTGTCTTTTTAAAAAAGATGTAAGCCAATCAGGACCAGCTTGTTGTTTGTCATACCAACTTTTTGTTATTTCTATACGGTTAGCTTTAGCAAATCTGTAAGCAAGTTTTCGGCATTCCTTTGGTGATAATCCAAAATAAATATCCCATTGTTTTAGAAGATACTCGACGATCATTATTTCTTCTGCATCTGTAAACACCTACCTCTTTCTGGTGTACCCCACAGTTGTTGTTGCAAATGAATCTTCTCCTTCTCTTCTTCGTCAGAAAATTTTTATATATAACGTGAAAGTGTTTTGTAATTGATACCAAAACTCTCAGCAGTTTTTCGAATACTCTCTCCGGTACTTTTAATGTGTCGAACTGCTGTCAACATTTCATCAGGTTTAGCTCAATTGCCTCGTTCACTTTTCCTTGTATAATTACGCGGAATTATTATAATTACTGTACTTATATATATATATATTGCTGCCAACGTTAAAAAGTGGGGATTTCAAAGTAGGCCTACACTTATTTTAATAAATCGGTCTCTAATTTCTACTTTTAATCTTTACATAAATAAAACAGCTATTAGATATATTGGGCTTATATAAATTTAACATTTCAACATAGCGTGATGAGCTACATTTTTAAAAACACACCACAACAAGGTAATTAAACAGTTTGTTTAGCATGGGGTTGGTTGTCACAGTGGGACAACTTTCACTAATTTTTTTGTGACAACCTGTACAGACCTGCCATCTTGAATTCGACTAAACCTAATTCAAAAACTGTACTACCAGCTAAATAAAGACTTGTTTTACAAAAGTGCCAATGTTTTTACGCCTCCAACGACACATCGATGTTGATAATACGCCTATCCTAGTTGCTTCTATCCTTTCTTAAACAAGAACAAAAAAATTTTGAATTTTTAGCAAAAATTAGTATTTAAACTTCATTCAAACTGTGCTTATTCAATCAAAGTCAAACTACATCAGACAAACAAAGAGGTAACGACACGTGATTTAACATTAAAGTGATTATTGCACAAGGTTGCAAAATACTCAAAAAATTAAATATGACAATCAGGACAGAGGGCAACCAGACCAGGTTTCCCCTAATTGTTATCAACTTGTTTGTTTTCGCAAATGATATGTCTAATTGTTAGTTGTTTATATTCATCTTTGCAAAGTTTTAAATTAATTTATCATTTGAAGATGATATCGCACTTTATAGATACCCACACAACCTCTTTACAGACCCTGATTTTACAATAAGTTCTTGGGATTTATTGCTTTTCATTTAACTGTGACTCTGCACTGCAATATGAGTAAAACTGAAGCCTCATCTTAAAAAAGATTTTTGAAATAGTTTTGAAATGGTTTGAATCAGTAACCATTTTGTTCCTACTTTGTTTTATAATAAGGAAACTGTAACTATCCACTAGCTGCGCTTCGGTATTGTTTATGTGAGTCACATCGCGTGTAAATGCTTTGATAAAGCACGTTCTTGATGAAACTCACTTGTGGTTTACGATGAGACACGAAAGCTGTAAATCCGATAGTTGCCAAGGTTGAATCTGAGCGGCGGGCAGCAGCAAGAATGAATTGATAATGAACAACTTTAGGAAGTTACTGCTTTCAGGTTGTTTCTAAAACCTTAAAAGTTCGATCAATTTCATTTCGACTTATTTATAGATGTGCAGCAGATAAGAGCGTTGGATGAGTCACTGATGAGCACTTGCAACAGAAACAGTCAGCAGCCTCTACTTCCTTTTAGCATGATGAAAGCACAAGTCCACTTGATTCAGATCACGTCCGATTGGTCAAGCAGCCTTCTTTTTGTTTTAACTTGGTCAATGTTTTTATTTCTTTATAAAACAATCGAGATCAAGACTAAGACCGAGACCACAACTTTTCAACGTCAATAAAGTGCACTTTCCATAATTCTAATACCAATTATTTTATAGTTTTTTGAAAATGCAAGCTGGAATGTTAGTAAACAATTATCGGATCATGTAAAAACTACACCCCCAGAATGACACATGTAAAAACTACACCCCCAGATATATTTCTGGCAACCTGGCAGACTACATTATCACCGCCCAACTTTACAGGATTAACATTAAAATACTTATTTATACATTCCCTTAATAGTTTAAAAATTTTCACTAATGTAGTTCTTGAGATGGTTAATGATTTTTAAATTAATACCATTGGCTCTTCGTTTGACCATCTCTAAAAAATATCTAACCAATCTCTTAACTAATGTTTGAATTTGCCAAGAAAAAACTTTTTAAAATTAAACTATGTAAACTATAACAAATATTAAAATTTTTAAATATTTTTAATATCACACATTTATACAGTACATGTAAAAATTACACCAAATTACACTTTATTATCTCAATTATTTTAAACATGTTGGAAGAGAGCGTTGCTGTGGGCGCATCATCAAACAATCTTTCTAAAAATTCGCTTAAATTAATCATAAGAAAACCGAAACACAAAAGGCATGATTAAAAATGTTGAAAAGCACAGGATATTGAATAAATTTTTTCTTTTAAAAGTCAAATAAGTTTGAAGGCACGGTCATGGTTGAAACTTCTTCCAAGTACTTGATTAGCTCGACTTTCAATGTCATTTACTTTCAGTTGTTTAATTTGTTAGTTGGTTTTTGCTCATATAGGCGTAAGAGTAGAATTCGTATAATTCGTCACCTCAAGAAGATTAGAAATAAATACAAATTATTTTAATTCAATTATGACTGGCAAGTTTTTTCGATATTACGCCCAGCGTACTTTCTTCTTATTTTTACATACGTTAATCAGAGTGGTTCTAGGTACATTGGAATCCTTTGTTATCTCGACTTATATTAACATTGTCTTAATTTAACTTTCATACAATTTTGTACTTTGTTTTCAGCAATAAGCTCACGCATTTGGATCTTTGTTTGTCATTTATTTTTTTGTAAATTTGCTGTGACAATAATTCTGAAATAAAACGGAAAAAGTTTCAGTAAAAACATTAATTAAAAAAATGTTTTTAACCGTGCTATAACGCTTAAAGTCAATTCATTAGGCCTACTGTACTCTAGCCATTTCAAATTTAATAAATTTAAATATTTTTATCACATTTTAGTGGGCAGTTAGAACGCATCCTGTCTCAAAGATCTTTTTATTAAATGTCTCAAAAGTCTCTGACCCTTAATTGGAGCTTTTTTCTACAGCTGATATAATTTGGAGGAAAGTAAGCCTCGATAAAAATTGCAGTTAAATTAAAATTTGATTTTGTACAAAAGTTTTCATATCGAGCGCCGGCAGCGTGATCGAGTGGTTAAGAGCATTGTGATTATGATTGACATGGTCTCAGTTTAAAACCTACTTGCGTCATTCTATTGTGTCCTTGGGAAAGACACTTTACGGCACTTTCCCCTACTTGGTGGTCATGGTCTAAATTTCGGTGTAATGTATGTATTAGCGCCTCCGTTGCTTTCTTGCGTCAGGAGGTTAAATATTGAGATGAAATTAAAGATAAAATGAAATGAAATTGATCAGTTTTGCTTCACTCAAAAAACCTAGAGTAAACATAGAAACGTTCACCGTTCATGTTTAAACCATGAAATGAAATGAAACGTTCGAATATTGCGTTGCAAGATAAAAACCAAACAATTATTATAACTTTTTTCACACTTCAAGAACTGGCAAACTTTTTAGGTTACAAATAATACTTAGGCTAAGAAATGCTTCGAAATAAAAAAACAATAATCGTTTATTTCTTGCTAGAATTTGACAAAATTTAGTGACTCACATTAACAATACCAAGGGGGTCCAAAGTAAATAATAAAATACCAAGACGGAGCCATTATTGTTTATGGCGATTTTGACTACAATTTTAGAGAAATTACAGGCAAGCTTGACCGCTTTTTGACTTTTAATTAGAACAAAGACTAAAAAACGGTTTTAGTTTTAAGGTGGTGATTAAAATTTAATTTTTTACTCTACTCACCATCGGTTCGGAGCTGTTTTGAAGATTAAAAAAATTTTTTTTCCTGAAAATGTAAGTCGAGTTGTGCTTTTTTATTTGATTTATAGACTCTTTATCCTCCTGACTCGCAGGAAAGCGTCGGAGGTGCTAATGCATAGGGAAAACGTCAAGCGATTACTTTGTCGGGTTTTCAAAGATGCCAAGATGGAACAGAGTGAGGCAAAAGTCGCTGTTCCTGACGCACGTGGAGTCTGCGACAGCCACAGAAACTAAACTGTTTGGGAATAGCTGTACTGTGAAAAGAAACAGCCAAATAGTCCAGTCTAACTATTTAATTCAATTTCCAATATAATTCACTTCAATTTCTTTAATTATTTCTATTACTTTCACAATTCAACTTATTCAAATAGATAAACCAACAGTTCCAATATTTCTCTTTAGTTAAAAACTGAACTGTAAATTTCTAAGTTGCTTATTTGAAGGAAACGCATTGAAAAAAGATTGCTACAATAATGAATGCTAAAACTTAGAATTAAACGTGGCCAGCTTGTAACATCTGTTACGTCACAAGCGCCAAATGACTCAATGTTTTACGAGCTATTAGGCAACGGAAAATGAAGTTTACAAAGTTAATCGTTCGGACCATAGACGGCCCCCATTATGTGTGTCGGCATCAGCGCATACATAATGTAAAACAACTAAACAAGGGGGAGAACGATGTATCAAATTTACAAACAAGGTAAGTAACACAAAGAATTCACAACAGTTAAGTTCTAGGCATATACGTATACGATAAATGAAAAGGCAATTAAACAAGATGCAACAAAACTGTCAAAGCGTGTATGTACAATACTGTATAAGTGATTTCGTAAACGAACACAATAATGTCACATAGCATTACTCCAATTCCAAAGGCGCAATTTTCGAAATGTCACGATCAATATACGTAACAAAGGGTTTACCATTACAATCACAAGACGATACTGCAATCTTAGCTCGACGTACCAAGGCTTTGCCCCTTCGCATTTGTGGGAGGACCTCTGAGATACGTCCAAGCCTATAATTTCCCCTTTTGTTGAAGTCACCCGGACCCCCGACTACCACCATCTGCCCAACGTGGAGATTGTCAGCAACCGTTAACCATTTCTTACGTTTTTGGAGAAGGGGAAGGTAAAATCTTATCCAACGCTCCCAGAACTGTTGTGCAAGTGATATGTTGTATCTATAATCGCATCGGAGATGATCCTTATTGTGTGGTTGTCCAAGCGGTGTGTGTGGATCATTTAAAGGTGTCAAGAGTGAAGACGGTGATATTGCAGTGTAATCACGCGGATCGTCAGAAAGAGGTGTCAGTGGACGATCATTAACTATGCGCGTAGCATTGCAGATGTATGTTTGCAGTTCAACCAAGGTAGGTGTTCTAGGAAACTTAGTGACTTGTATGAGTGTGCGTTTGAACACCTTTATAAGGGACTCCCAAGCGCCACCTTGAGAGGGACTATATGGTGGAATGAATTCCCACGAAATTTTCTTTTTCCTAAGAAACGACTGAAGTTTGTCTGCCTCAAGAAGTTCGGGCAGCACGTGGGCGGCGGCTTTGAAAGTAGTTCCATTATCCGAGTACATACTAGATACAGAACCTCGCAGGTCTACAAATCTAGAAAAGGCCATTATGAAATTGCTCAAGTCAAGAGAAGTGACTAGTTCAACGTGAATCGCACGGGTTGATAAGCAGGTGAAAAGTAGCCCCCATGCTTTCCTTTCACTTCGGCCTTCTTTGTATGGCAATGGGCCGAAGTAATCACAGCCAGTATTAAAAAAGGGCTTATTGTGAGCAGCCAACCTAGAAGCAGGGAGGTCCGCCATAAGTTGACGAACGGGCCTCGCCTTTTGCAAGTTGCAAGCGTTGCACTGATTTAAATAATGCCTGACGCTAGACAATCCTTTTATAATCCAATATTTTTGGCGAGTCAGCATCAGAGTGTATTGAATCCCTGCATGTGCAATTTCTTGGTGACAATTCAGTATCACTAACCTAGTAAGTGGGTGTCGTGATGGGAGAATGACAGGATGTTTTGCGTCTGTGGGAAGATCAGCTTCTCCCAATCTTCCTTCGATTCGAAGTGTTCCATCTGGAAAGGCAGCGGGGCGAAGACAACGGATTGAGCGTAAATCTTTAAGGTGTCTGCGTTCAGAATTTGATAACGTTTTAGCGTTTAGCCGTTTGATTGCATCTTCCAAAGAGTCAGGAGATTCTGCTTGCAAGCTGTCGAAAACTGTGCAGAAACATTCTCGCTGCACATATAGCACTGTAGAGTGTAATGCTTTTTCAAGATATATAGCGTTTAAGCGTGGCTTATGAAACTCTAGTTTCTTTGCTTTTGCAATCACAAATTCTACAAAGGCAGCAAGGTATCCCAACCTCTTTTTCAGAGCGTACAAGTTTGGTGAAGTCTGTATGACACGAGTGAGTGTTGCCTTTGGTTCTTTGCAAAAAATTGTTCTCAATTCAATTCGAGCATCACGTGCAGTTAAAGGAATACTGTTTACGTTGAATTTATCAGGTGGCAAATGAAGAAATTGTGGACCTTCGATCCAAAGTTTTGTGCGGGTTTCAAAGTGTTTGTTAGCTAGAGGTCTCGTGGCCACATCTGCTGGATTACTTTCGGTTTCGCAATAACGCCAATCATTTGAGGAAGAGACTCGGCGTATTAATTCCAGACGACGTGAAATAAACTTTGGTAATCTCAGATTAGGGTTAGTGACCCATTGAAGAACTACTTTAGAATCACACCAAAAATGTCGAGAGTAGTGCGGTAATCCTAAAGCTTTAGCAGCGCTTGCCATGAGTTCTGCACTCATCACAGCAGCTACCAGCTCTTTTCTTGCTATAGGCCAGTTTTGTTGATGTATCAAAATTACACGGCTTTTTCCATAAACAAACGCCGCATGGGCATGATTATCAATGATTCTACGAAGGTAGATTACGCTACCGTACGCTTCCATGGATGCATCCGAAAACGCATGCAGCTCATAAAGAGTTTCAACGGTAACTTTAACCTGTGGAGCATTTGCAAAGTACCATCTGGGAATAGAGATTTCTTTTAATTTAAGAAGTGTTTGACTCCAATCTTTCCACGCTCTCTCATGCTTTGCAGGGACGGGTTCATCCCAGCTCCACTGATCCACAGCGAGTTGTTGCAGAATGAGGCGTCCTTTCAAGAGAAAAGGAGCAGTATATCCCAAAAAAGTTTGTTGTAAATTTCTGTAATAACGGCTCTATAGTTTAAACTACAGCTACCGCAAAATGACTTGAGACCTAAATCTTTTTCACGCGTTTGATATGTTTTCACACGGTCTTTTTTCATTAGAAGTTACATTCTTGCAATAAACTATATATTACTTAATTATTTTGTTGAAATCAATTATGATGTAATAAAATATGAGCAATCAGCTATTGTCAATACCATATTATAAAATGCTTAAGGGATTTTATTACAATAAAATAGGGATGAGAATTCAGAATAAGTTTTGGATGAATTCATTGTGAGTTTGAGAGTTTTAGAGAAGGCTAAATAAAAGTTTTTAGCGTGACTTACTAAATTTGAAACTCTCTAGTTATGCCTGGAAAGTATGGAAAGTATTTTCTTGAAAATGAGATAGGTCTCAAGTCATTTTGCGGTAGCTATTGTTTTGTTGAAAATTATGACTTACAAATCCGTTTAGTATGTTTTTTTTCACCAAGATTTAATGCTTTTATCTTGCTAACGAAAAAACCCTTCAGGACTGTTTGGAATAATGACTAATTAAAATCTTTTAAATATAATGTTAGTTTCCCAACTAACCGTTACTACAGATGCAACACAACTCATGCATTCAGAATAACTGAACGAATGTCTAGAGAAGTGCCATGCCATGGCAACTAACATTATATTTACTATCTTACAGTCGTTACTTAAACTTGATAGTTTAAAATCTTTTAGTTAATAAAGAGTTTAGAAACGATATTACAACAAAACAGTATAGTCTTTTATCGATTAATAATTAGCAATGGAAAAGTGTAAGAAGAGAAAAGTTGCAGACGAAAAAAGAATGTTCAACCCCTCATGGACAGATTCATTTGCTTTCATTGCTAGCAAAACTGGCTTGCCGGTATGTTTGTTATGTGATGAGAAATTAGCAAACAACAAGAAATCAAACGTTGAAAGACATTTTCTGAATAAGCACAACGTCTTTGCAGAAAAATATCCTGCTGGAGATCAGCGAAAAAAAGCAGTTCTAGAACTGCGGCGGAGAGCCAATCAAAGCAAAACTTTTTTCAGTAAGTGGATGAACTCATCCACATCAAGCACTTCTGCTAGTTTTATAGCGGCTCGTGAGATAGCCTGTCATGGAAAGCCATTTACAGATGGAGAATATTTAAAAGAGACATTTATCAAGATATCAGAACATCTATTCTCAGACTTTAAAGACAAGAATAAAATTATTCAGAAAATCAAAGACATGCCCCTCTCAGCAAAAACTGTCAAAGACAGAACTATTAGAATGGCAAACAACATCAGTTCTCAACAAATTTCGGATATCAATTCAGCCCCAGGATACTCTATTGCTTGTGATGGTTCAAAAGATATCAGTGATGTTGAGCAAATATCGCTGTTTTGCAGATACGTAAATTCTACTGGATTAAAGGAAGAATTGATTGAAATAATACCACTAAAAGGCCAGACGCGAGGTGAAGACATCTGTGCGGCAGTTTTAGATTGTCTCAAAACAAAAGAAATAAACACAACTCACTTGATTTCGGTCGCTACTGATGGAGCACCAAATATGGTGGGAACGCAGCAGGGGTTTGTGAGTTTACTTCAGAAGGTACTGGATAGAAAGCTGTTGACGTTTCACTGTATGTTACATCAGGAGGCATTGTGCGCTCAAACATTTCCCCGGGAGTGCAATGAAATGATGAATCTCGTCATTCGAGTATTAAATAAAATAATTGCACAAGGATTAAACCACCGACAGTTTCGTTCATTATTAGATGAACTTGATAGCACATATCCAGATCTGCGGCTACACAACAAAGTTCGATGGCTGTCCCGAGGGGAGGTACTGAAAAGATTTGCTGTGAATTTGGAACACGTAAAAACGTTTTTAAAAATCAAAGGGCTCTCTTTTCCAGAATTGGATCAGCCAGATTGGGTAGAAAAGTTGCATTTCATGGTGGATATGACATCGCACCTCAACACGTTGAACAAAAGCCTGCAAGGAAAAGGTAGCACAACCCTGCAGATGCTGGAGGAGGTTTTGGCTTTTGAGCGCAAGATGACAGTGTTTGCCAGAGATATACAGAGAGGTACACTACTTCACTTTCCCTTTCTAAAAGAGTTCAAAGAAGCACACAACCAGTTAAATTTAGTTTACTTTCAGAAAGCTATCATCGATATGCAAACTGTGTTTCAACAACGATTCTGTGATTTCAGGAAGGAAAAAGACACGTTATCCTTCCCTATTACCCCTCTGGAAATCGATCCATTACTGCTGAATATGACTGCATTCACAGCTGTAAATCAATCTACTCTTGAGCTTGAACTGGCCGACATAGCTGACAAGGATGTGTGGGTATCTAAGTTCCGTAGCTTGAGAGCTGACCTTGAAGATCTTGCTCGCCAGAAGGCCACGCTTCGTCAAAACCACAAATGGAGTGACCTTGAAAAGCTTCAAAAACCAGATAAGCTCGTGTTTGATACGTGGAATGCCATACCTGACTCTTACATAAACATGAAAAAATATGCATTTGGAGTTTTGTCGATATTTGGATCAACATATTTATGCGAACAAAGTTTTTCGGTCATGAATTACTTAAAAAATGAACAACGCTCACGCCTAACAGATGAGAGCTTGCAGTCCCAGATGAAACTCAAAGTGTCATCTTATCAAGCTAATGTAGATGTGCTATGCAGTGAAATTCAGGAGCAAATATCGCATTAACTGGGTGGAATAAATGATTATTCGAAAGTGTTGTGTTTAATAGTTGGGTTTTGTTTGTTGAAATTATAGAAAAATTATGCATGAAGTGTAGGCTATAATTACCTTTGGTTTTAGTGGCCAACTCGATAGTTACATGTTATGGCTCCGAATAGGTCTTAATTTGAAGAAACTTTGGAACATTGGCTCTTTTAATGCTAAAGGTTGCCGACCTCTGATCTATGATATTCAGTCTCAGTGCTCCCAAACGATTGTATATCCCCTGACTTTCGCTTTTACCTTCCCCAGACGCCTGCCCCTGACACGCAAGTATCTCGGCATCGAGCGCATGGTACTTATCATTAATAAGGGCAACATTTTCGTAACCCGTACTTTCATTAAGTGTCGCAATAAAAGATTCGCCAGCGGACATTAATTCCCGTACTTTAGCACGGTGATTTCGCATTTCCTTTTGACTATCATCGGTAACGTCCCGAGACATAAGCGACTGCTTTGGGCTAGACCCTTCAGCCATATTAATTTGTAAGTAAGGAATGAAAATTACTTTACACGACGGTAAATAAATTATAACTTGAAAAGGTGAAATAAATATAAATATATCACGCAGTTTGCCAGTTAATACAACGCAAAATTTGTTATATAGTTAATCAAGTAGGTTAATAATATAATTAATAACAATTATCCTACTGTTCGTTATGCTTGCTTTTTGATTGTAGTTGCTTGATTGACAGCTGCTGGTAAGATGGCTTCTTTCTTCCAGCTAGCGAGTGTGAATTTGAGAAAAGCGGATTGAATCTTCACTCTTCAGAACTTGCTATTGCTTTGCGTTTTTAACTGGAGTTTTCAGAAATTTTAGCTTGATATAATTTTATCTCACTTAGAAATTTATCTTTTTCTATGTTCCTGACGCACGTGGAGTCTGCGACAGCCACAGAAACTAAACTGTTTGGGAATAGCTGTACTGTGAAAAGAAACAGCCAAATAGTCCAGTCTAACTATTTAATTCAATTTCCAATATAATTCGCTTCAATTTCTTTAATTATTTCTATTACTTTTACAATTCAACTTATTCAAATAGATAAACCAACAGTTCCAATATTTCTCTTTAGTTAAAAACTGAACTGTAAATTTCTAAGTTGCTTATTTGAAGGAAACGCATTGAAAAAAGATTGCTACAATCAGTGTTTTTTTTAAGGTTTGGCTTGAGGAACCTCTAAGCAATTTTGAAAAAGCGCTAATTTTTTTCCTATTGTTCCTGAGCATACTTAGCTTTGTTTACACTATTGTAGTAGCCATAGCCGTACCAGCCCAAAAAATTTTGGGGGGGCAATGAAGTTTTGCCCAAATCATGATTTTAGAGAAGCAATAAAATCAATTTTGTCCTAAAATCATGGTGATCTCTAAAAAAAAAAAAAAAAAAAAGGTCTTCACCAAAATTTGGATTATTATTTCTTGCAGTTCCTCATCATCACCTCTCAGCTATGGTAGTAGCAGATTTTGAGAGACCGCTGGACAACTACAGCTATGGTAGTAGCAGAATTTGAGAGACCGCTGGACAATTTTGAGAGACCGTTTCGGTTCCTCAAAACACCTTAAAAAAAACACTGGCTACAATAATGAATGCTAAAACTTAGAATTAAACGTGGCCAGCTTGTAACATCTGTTACGTCACAAGCGCCAAATGACTCAATGTTTTACGAGCTATTAGGCAACGGAAAATGAAGTTTACAAAGTTAATCGTTCGGACCAGTCGCCATTTAAAGAAAAAACATTATAATTTTCAATTTTACTATTTTAACTTATCCTCCCTTCAGATTTACTTTTTTAATCTATTCTTGTGGTGTGGGCTAAGATATGGGTGACAAAAATAATTGGCCCAATGTTTTTAATGGAAACCTTAACGGAGAAAAGCACTCTTGTCCTATTAATGCTAGATGAAAACGGTGACTTTCCATCGCGGACTTCCATCTTATTGTGCTATTCAAGTGCGTCAATGATTGGATCAGACATTTTCAAACACCTGGATTGGTAGGTGTGGTCCAGTTGAGTAGCCTACTTGATCCCCTGATTTGACTTCTCTTGATTTCTATCTTTGGGAACATTTGAAATCCATAATGTATGACGAAAAGATAAGGATCTAAATTATTTAGAAAAACATATCACTAACTCATTTGCGCAAGTTTTATTCCATGTATTATTGCAAGTTTACAGAGAGTGGGGTAAACGTATTTTAATGTGTATTTAAATAAACACGATAAATTTCTTCTATGTATGGCGATAACCCTGTAATTTTCCGGTTGGAATTGCTTATCTGATTTTTTAAAAAATTTATATTTGAAGATACGACTGAAGTTTTGATCTGCTTTCCAGAAGTGGAGTCGAGATACGGAGCTTCGAGACCCAGACGAGACAAGACTTTAGGGTAGCAAGACCGAGACGAGACACAATATTTTACATAAGTTGCCATAGTTTAAATGTGAGTTGTGAAGTCAAGATCGGAAATCGGAGTTGCATGTCTTTGGGTAGAGTCAGAATCGAAGTAATTTATTAAAAATTGATTGCTTTTTTAGATGTGCAGCGGGAATCGCTTTTTTAGATGTGCTACAGTTAGGGATTCGCATTTTTGTTTGGTCTCTGCAACTCCGATTTTTGGTTAATTGCTGGAAGCTGAAGTCATATTTATCATCTGAATGATTCAAAATTAAGCGAGTAAAAATACAGCGAGTACTTGAATAGGTCATCTTTTGGACCATAGTTTGAAGTGCAAACTAAAAAACAATTTTGGCTTTATATTAACGGCCCAATGTGACTTTAAACTGTATATTTGCAAAATTGAACTTAAGTTTTGGTTAAGGGATTGTTTTGAAAAATTCAATTAGAGATTAAGAAAATATTTTTATTTGAAAAAATGCGTCGAAATGTGCTTAATTGCTCGTCGTCGTTGTCGTTTGGAAGGGAATTCGCTTCGAATCAGACACAAACAGAACTGGAGCCGAGAGTTTATCCTTTTACTACATCAGTCTGCTGTATTGTCCGGATCAGATGCTGGTAGTGATGGTGCTAAGTAAGTATCGAGTTTTGTCATCCAAAACCGTCAGACCTCGGGCTACATGTGACTCCCGATATATGGGGAACGCTATTAAAACGTAATTTGAGGTTTGTTCAATGGCGCCGCACTCGCAATCGGATGCAGGAGCGAGGCCTCATTTGAGCGTGGACGAATGGAATCGCCCAACACCAGTCCGCAGGCGGTTGAGCTTAATCCAAGCTATTCAAGCCAAGCCCAATTCAGCAGGTCTGGTGCTGGTCTTAAAAATAAAAGCACGAAACCGGGATGTACTCTCACTGTGCTCCGTGTTTCATCTTTTTTCGTCCACAAGGCAGCGCATGCCTAGTCCGGCGAGTTTGTCTAATAGATTCCGCGCAGATGTCACAAACAGGCGTCTAGATCGTAGTTTTTCTTCGCAAGCATCTGAAGACTACCTTAAAAGACCATGCAACACAGTGACCTCTCGACATACGAGCTACTCTACTTACGAGAAATTCGAGACACAAGATGTCTTTCGAGTAAAAATTTTGTTCAACATGCGAGCGAAAATCCAAGTTTGCAGAATTTCCTGATGCTCTCGCTAGGTGGGCGAGTAATCATTTAATTGTTTTTTTTTTCAAGATACAAGAGAGACAAGCTCAATCCGGGAAGGAGTTATTTTTGTATGTCGAGGCATAGCCGTACCAGCCGGGGGGGCAGGGGGAAACTGTCCCCCAATTTTCTAAGATTTGGAAAAAAAATGAAAATTTCTCGGGCAGGGACAAGAAAATATTTTGGGAAAAGTCAGGAGTTTTAGGGCAGTGACAATGATCAATTGCAAAAAATTCCAAATTTAGATGAAGATCTTTTTTTCTTAGAGAACACCTTGATTTTGGGACGAAAATTAAAAAATATGAGACTAAATTCAAGCGAAGACCTTTTTTTTAAGAGATCATCATGATTTTACAACAAAATTTGTTCTTGGTTCGAGAATCTCAGACAATTTTTTTGTCCTATCCGTAATGTGCTAGAAAATCATAATTTGGGCAAACATCACAAAATTTGGACAAAACTCTATTGCCCCCCAAGTTTTTTTGGCTGGTACGCCTATGTGTCGAGGGGTCACTAAATATGTTGAGGAGCCACTGTATCTGTCGAGGGATCACTGTATGTGTCGAGGGATCATTGAATGTGTCGAGGGATCACTGCATGTGTCGATGGATAACGGTAAATCAGTTCACGGTAAGCCAGAAAGAATGTGACTTTTAGTCGGCAAAGCTCAGCTGGCTGAATGCCTGAAAATATGGGTAAATTGTCTGTCAGAGCAGAATGCAAGGATAAACTAGACGCAGGCACAAAGTAGTCATTGTGATTTGAAAGATAATTCAACAATTTTCAAATTAGAAACTTCAAGCTTTAAATAAGCTTTTTTAAACACGGCCTACTATATGGCTTGATAAGTCTAAATTTTTCGACGGATTTTAAAAAGCTTATTGTGTAAACATGATTGCATAGAATCTCGCGCCAAACAACGTGCTAGGCTTAGCTGGGCAATATAGCAAGTACATAACATCTAGTGTATGTCATACATTTTTAATAGATTGCTATTTCGTTTGACGTAAGATTTTATGACATCGAATGAAAATGAGTATTCTTAAGTACACAAGCAAAACACTTGCTAATTCTGGTATCGATATACAGTAATTAAATATCCTAATAGTCGACAAATTAAGTACATTGATTGCAAGCGAAGTTTTTTGATCTAAAGCTCAATTATAAAATATGTAAAATATACAAATGCAATGAAAGAGTTATATGGTATTATTGTTATTATTACTTTTTTAAATTTTTATCTCTACATTTGTCTTCCTGACTTGCAGGAAAGCGGAGGAGGTGCTAATACACCGGACAAGCAATCACCCTGGCCTACTTTCGGAGATGCCAAGATATTGCTGTCCGGTTGAAATTTTTTTATTTAATTTTTTAGTTTTATAGAGATATGAATAAAATTTAGAACTGCTTACCAAGAACGCCAAGCAGAAGAATGTGATGTTAAGCTTAACAATTGTGCCAAGAGCACAACAGAATGCCGCAAGTAAGTTTTGAACCGAGACCATGTTGATCACAATTTCGGAGCTCCAAAAATTCGACCACGCTGCCGCTTAAAGTAGTACAAGAGATCTTTAAGCACAGTCACAATGCAAAAACAATTCTTACAATTAATTTTTTTGTTGTGTACTTAAATTTCTAAAAATTTTCAATGTGTAAAAGTTGTTTTAAAACATATGTGGGTGCTTGCCAATTGCTACAATCAAACTTTTTTCAAAAATTGTTATTATAGTCGACTATTGAAAATTGTTTATTATAGTCGACTATTGAAAATTGTTTATTATAGTCGACTACTGAAAATTGAAAATGGTATCTGTTGCTCTTGTTGATAAAATGCTAATTTGGTTGTGGCATCCAGTAAAAAATAATAAATGCTCTGAAAATATTATGTTTTGTTATCTTCGTAAAATGCAGCAAGGTCTTGATTTGGGCAATTGTCGATAAAATATCGGCAGAATAAAATTGCCCTCTAAAATTGTTTTGGTCCGTATGCCTATGGACCTCAAGTACAGCTTTTTCTATGCAACAAAAAAAGGACTTTTGTTTTAAAAACTTTCCCTTCCCACCCGCCAAAAAGTTTTCCAGCGCCCCTGCTCAGTTGCAGGAGCGCTAGGCTGCAAGTGGAGGTACAACTTTATTATTATATGACGTATTATATGATGGGAAGTTTTTGTAAAGTTATAGGTTTAAATAGGGCCCGCCAAAGTCAATAAAATTTAAATTTTTTAAAGATTTTGTAACGTCACAAAGCTACACAGCGTCGATTTGGTCTGCTCAGGAATCTTTTTACAAGTTTCATTAGTTAAAGTAAAATCAAATCTTTGAATAAGTTAAATTTATCAAAATTTTGCCTCATTAAATTTTCTTTCAAAAAATTCATTTCTTACTAATTTAATAAATTTTATCGAAGCTACAAACACTTTTAATATTTTATTTTGTTTAGTTTGTTTTTTATATTTTGTTTCGTACAATCCTGTAGTTAGCGGGACGTTACCCTCAAACCTCTTCACTGAAGTTAGATTTCACAAATCCCGATTCATTTTACGATAATAAAAATTTTCCTTCAAATTTTATGTCGAGACCAAAAAAGTTTTTATTTAAGTTGGATGGAAAATCCTGATTAATAATACTTACGGGAAAAATTGAGCTCCCTCTAGCTAAAATGTATGACTACTCGGTTTTGTACATTCAAAAATTTTAGGGCTGCGATCTGTTAGTGCCAATCTTAAAACTTCTTTTAATAAGCGCTCAATGAGCAATATAAGTTTTAAATATGTTAGGGTATTCCAAAATGTTCGTGCTCTTCTATTCATAGAAACTTTTAGAGTTCCTCACCCCAGTGTTTTCAGTTTAAAAATTCTTGATTTATTTGGTAAAAAAGTTTGCCAATTTAAAATTTGGTAAAAAAACTTTATCCTCATTTCTCCTTCGTTTGGGGAGATAGATGGGAGCTGGACGGACCACAAGATGGCCGGACATGTTTCTGTTAACCAGGTTGCCAGTTCTTGTTGATATCTGAGAGACCACGAGCACCTTTTGGATGGTGATAAATGGGGCAAGATATTATTATGTGTTCAGCTGTCTGCTCCTTTGAGTCACACTCACAGGCTGCCGTAGAAGCCATACACTATTTGCGCGTTTCTGAACGGAATAGAACAACGTCGGTTCAGAGGCGGTAAAGCTTGACTCATGCAGTTCTGGGAAAACTAATTCCCGGCAACGTTGGACTAATATCTTTAATAAATGTATGGAGTCTAGAAGCGTTTTCTCGCCACTCCATGCTCCATCTATCTTCCGCCCATCGTGTTACGCTGGTGCATGACTGAGTGGGGTCGTTCACCAGTTCCAGTGCAGCAGGCATAAAAGGCTGTCTTGATTTAAGTTGCCGCATCTGTCCACCAAGTGGAGGCAGGAATCTTTCATATAAGAGGTGTTCTGGCTTCATCACAACATACGGCACAAGTGGTGAAACAGAATCAAAGGAAATTATTACAGAGTAACGTTTGAAATTGCTTTGACTCCAATAAATTAATTTATAAAATTTTAATTTTCAAAAGTTTAATAATATATATAATCTTGAGTTAACGAAATTAATGCTTTTACAAACTAATTATTATTTACCAAAGTTTTTAACCCAGTTTTTGTCTCAATAGATAATGTATATTATTATAAAACATGACAAAATGTATATTCTTCGCTCCATGCACCTTGATTTGAAAAAATAAAATATTTTGTAGAGGTGCGAAAGTATGAGGGGTTTAAATCGATAATGATTTTAAAAGTTGGTATTGCATTTTTAGCAAAAATTTATCAAAAAAAATTGCTGATTGAAGTCTTCATCGAATAGATATTTAACCTTGCGTGGATAGTGTTACAACAAATAAATTTATTGTTACTTTTAAATACTTTTTAAATCTGTTCTTGTCATCATTCTAAAAATATCGTTTTTGTTTCGATTATAATTAAAGTTATTTTAATTCTGTAGAAATTATCCTTGAGTTTAAATACGTTTGTTTTTCTTTTTCGAAGAACGTTCGCATTTTCACGCATATATTAAACTATCTCTTTGTCGTCATTTTGTGCTAATCTTTCGACTTAGTTTTGTTGTTTATTTTGCTTTATTTGAACATAAAAGTAAACTGAAAATTTTATTTGTTGCGCACTTGCCGGGAAGTACTTGGACTTGACAATCACCTTTTATTTTTTTTGGTACCTGGTTCTCTACAATTTTTTTTGCGTGCGTGCGTGCGTGTGTGTGTGTATATGTGTTTTACCTTTTTTTTTTTTTTTTTTTATCTCTATATTTATCCTCCTGACTCGCAGGAAAGCGACGGAGGCGCTATACATAGGGTAAGAAATTATTCCGACCTGCTTCCGGAGATGCCAAGATATTGCTATCCGCTAGTAATTTAGTAGAGATATTACTGTAATTTAGAACTGCTTGTCAAGACCACCAAGCAGGGGAAAGTGCCGTAAAGTGTCTTTCCCAAGTACACAACAGAATGGCGCAAGTGGGTTTTGAACCGAGACCATGTTGATCATCAGTCCGGCGCGTTAACCACTCGACCACGCTGCCGACCTTTGTTTAAGATAGACAGACAGACAGACAGACCAATTTATTTACGAGGATTGTGGAAACAAAAAACGTAAAAAGAAACACAGTTAATATACTTATTCGACAAAACAACAGTGTACGACAATTGGTAACACAATTATAAATACGATAAAATAAGAAAAAAAAAAATAAATAAATAAAATAACAATAATAACAACAATAATAATAATAATAATAATAATAATAATAAGATAAATAAATAGAATAAATAATAATGAAAAAAATGACAATCTCGACGGAGACTGCGAAGGGACCGGTTAAGGTCATCAAGTCAAGCAGTCACCGAAAAAACTAATGGGCTATTAGTGCACAGCAATTATTTGCAAGGATTGTAGGTTAGTAGGTTGTCAACAGTATGATTGTAATAAAAAGAATTTAAAATTAATCTTAAATTTATGAAATGTTTGATTTTGTAGTTCAATAGGGATAGAGTTCCAAATTTTTGTTCCTTGAAATTTTATTGATCTTTGGCAACGGGACGTAAAGAATTTAGGAAGATATAAAGTATTATTAGAGTGAGATCTGGTAGGGAGGTTATGAATTTGGCGGGTTGTAGTAAAGAAGGAAGAAAGATAATCGGGCAGTGCTTTTCGGGAGTGCTGGTGCATAATTTTAGCAATTTCATAAATATGTAAGTCAGGTAATTTTAACATTTTTAGTTTGTAATAATATGGCGAAACGGATGTTTTTGGTGAAATGTTGAAAATTATACGAATGGATTTATTTTGAAGACATTGAAGTTTTTTAAAATAGGATGGAAACGTACTTCCCCAGATCGGTAGAGCATACAGTAGATGAGGGTGTATCAAAGAAAAGTAAAGAAGTCTAAGAGCAGATAACGGTAGAATATGTCGTAATTTGCTAAGGATTCCAACTGCCTTAGCTAACTTGGTTTCAAGTTGGAGAATGTGAGGTTTAAAATTTAATTTGCCATCTAATTATACTCCGAGGTATTTGCATATTTGGGTAGAATTTATTTTGGAATTTCCGTAAGGAAGATTTAGATTTAAACTACGTACGTTAAGTTTGGGAGATATTGGTAGTATAAACAATTTTTGTGAGTTAATTTGAATTTTGTTTGCATTACACCAGTCTTTTAGGCGAGACACTTCGATTGCACAGATGTGTTCCAGTGATGTAAAGGAAGAGTGATTTAAAAACAAGCAAGTATCATCAGCGAATAAACGAGGGTTGGTATGAAGAGCATTGGGGAGGTCATTGATATAGATTAAAAAGAGAAGTGGTCCAACCCAGTCAAAAAAAAAGCACGGCAAAAGCACGGCCGTTTGATTGCCACGTACAAAACTCTTGGCAAATGCCGGGCAATTGCAGTACGTGCCTTGTATTTTCTTAAACTTTGAAATTTGTCTACTAAAATGCTTGGTATTTGCCTGGCGTTTAAAAGCTTTGCCGAGTATTTATTTGAAAACTATTTTCGACACGCAAAATGCTTGGCAAATGCAGGGCAGTCGCAAAGCATGCCTTGCATTTTCTTAAACTTTGAGTTTGTCTATTAAAATGCTTGGCTTTTGCCCAGCGTCCAAAAGCTTCGCCAAGTATTGTTGTAAACTCATTTCTTTTTTTTTTAAACCAATGGCATTTGCCAAGCTTCCATAGCGTTTTCCCAATATTTCTTCAATACACAGTCAAACTTGCGGCGTGTTCCCAGCAAACATACACTTATTGACCCAATACAGGCTTTGTAAAGGCAGGTATCGGCTGTATCGGAATAGTTTTCCCGGTATAGGTATTGTATTGGACCAGTACTGTTTTTCAATACTATGACGTTTAAGCAAAAAAATAGAATGTTTTTATTTTTTGATGAATTTAATGTTTTTAGGCAGTAAGCCGACTGAAATTAAAATTTTGACTATTTTTTCTCATCTCTTAAGTGTTTAAGCGTCAATGAATCCCAGTATTGGTCTTATATTGGGCCTGTACATACTTTTCAAAACTATAATGTTCGTGTAAAAAAATAGGTAGTTTTTTTTTGTTTTTGTTCAACATATAAGATTTTAAAGATTCTTACACTTTAGATCAACCAAAATTAAATTTTTTGGTAACTGCTTTTTATCTTAGAATCTTTAGAAAATAACGAGCCGATATCTAGCCAATATTCTGCTGACCATTTGTTTCGAATTGGTTTTAAGTTTTTTTTAGTTTGAGAAAACTGATTTACCAATTTTTAATCTTTTCTTTATTCTAAAAGGAATACATGATAAACATATAATTGCATTTATTTGTATATTCAGCCAGGCCAGACTGTAGTTCAGCAATGGATGCTTACGCTATTTTCAAAAAGAATAAATGGTCTATGTAAACAAAACTTATCTTGCAGTTCAATTGTACAAGTAGTCAACTGTCAGGCGATAGTAAAAGAACTTATTTAAGTTAACTTTCAATGGACAGTAATTGTTCCAGACGGTTGGTTTGCACCAATGTTTTGTTTGTGCTATTATTGTGACGTCATTGCCTTTCTTTTCTAAGCTGCTTGACTATTGCCTTTGAGCATTCTATAGCGCACGTGCTTAAAAAGGAGTATGTTAAAAATTGAATTGTTTTTTTGCACTTTCTTCCTTGACTGTGTTAAATTTATTTCTTGTATGACGTAAGTCTCTTAGATGTTATTTTTCTCAAGTTTGATTGGTTTCCTTTGTCACGTTCTCTGGCGGGAATGCCTGATATTTTCGTGCTTAGCTGTAGTGAAGTTTTAAAAGCTTTAGTTTTTAACTTTAGAAAATAATTTTTTTTTTATTTTGATAGCATTTTTTTGTAGTGCAACCAGGTAAAGTCAAAGTTTTAACATTATGTTTATATACTATTTGAATAAGAATCAGTGTAATAATTGACCTAGTTTACTATAAAACTAATTCTAAACCTACTGTTTATATAAAGCTGTTCAAATACATAAACCTGCCATATGCAAAAGTGATGATCAAAAATTGAGACCAGCTCTCTTGTATTCAATTGGCAGTAAAATTGTTTTAATCTGAAAGCTTTTATAGTTTTAAGTAATAACATTTATGTTTATTTGTCTTGTTTGAAGCATTGTAAATTGCATATTATAACATTTTACATTGTTACTGGTATGTAATAGCTCAATTCCTAATCATCATGTCAAACTGGACAAAATGTCGTAAAGTTAATAAAGAGTTGGAAAGAATGAAACTTAAGTTATATCAGCAAAGTAGTGAAACAAAATTTGTTGAACATATGCAATCAAAATATTCAACTTCTTTTAATAAATCATTGTCTGATGATGGTGCTGTTGGTATTGATGATGTGCCTTTTTAATCTTATACTGATAATGCCCCTCTTAAGCATTTTGGTGAAAGTTCTTCTAGCAGCTAAAAAGCTGATGATAGCACTTTAAATGATAGTAAAGCATATTTGTTACTAAGTTTAGAAGTATGGGCTATAGAATGCAACATTACTCATACCTCATTAGCTAAATTGGTGTGTATTTTAAAGAAGCTTCATCCATGTATACCAAAAGATCCTCAAACCTTGCTTTAAATCTTCTCAACTTTTTGTTATTACTGAACTTGCTGGGGGACATTATTATCATTTTGGTGTAAAGCATTGTGTTGAACAATGTTTAGCTTGTGATCCAAAACTTCAACAACTAAATAAGCTTAATCTTCAAGTAAATATTGATGGCCTTCTGCTATTTAAAAGCAGTTTAATGCAACTATGGCCAATATTTGGGTTAATACAAGAATCTAGTGATTCAGCATTGCCATTCACAATTGGAATATATGCAGGACACCATAAACGAAACAATCCTGTAACTTACCTGAAACCATACATAGAAGATTTGAAAAAAATTGCAAACAACAGGTATGGTTTATCACTCAAAAAATTATTTAGTTAATCTCACTTGTGTTGTATGTGATGCTCAAGCTCAAGTTTTTGTAAAATAAGTAAAATCATGTGCTGGTTATTTGGGCTGTGATAAGTGTATTCAGAGTGAAGTACATGATGGAAAAAAAAAGACTTTTTTAGAAACTAATGCAACTCTTTGAACCGACGATGCTTTTAAAGCCATGTCTGATGAAGATTATCACAGAGGACCTAATCCATTTTGTGAATTATCTATTGGCATGGTCAGTCAATTTCCAATTGACTACCTTGTGTGTCTTGGTGTCATAAAAAGGTTCATTTTGCTTTGTATATCTGGTCCACCGAAAGTTAGAATTGGAGGAAAAGTACAACAAAATATATCAGATTTCTTGCTAATTTTAAGAAAATTTTAAGAAAATGCCCCTCTTAAGCATTTTGATGAAAGTTCTTCTAGCAGCTAAAAAGCTGATGATAGCACTTTAAATGATAGTAAAGCATATTTGTTACTAAGTTTAGAAGTATGAATCACAAATGCACTAGGCCCTAGTGCATTTGTGATTCAAAAATTTAACTATTGAAGTACCTTTTTTAATTTAAATAGATAAATATTGGGCTAGAAACATTGGTAAATTTAACGCACTTAACAACTTTAAATTAAAATTTTCGCTTTTATCAGCTGAACATTTACAATTGCCTTTGTGACAGAACAAAACTTTTTTTCTGTCGCTTCAACGTTAGTGAAGGTAAATCATTTTTATTTATTTTTCCGCCAAATTGGCTCGCCGTCAAATTGGCTCGCCGACAAATTGGCTCGTCGACAAATTGGCTTGCCGACAAATTAGCTCGCCGACAAATTTGCGCCGCCAAATTGTCTCCCGCCAAATTGTCTCCCGCCAAATTGGTTCCGCAAAATTGTCTTCGGATTTTATATGTAGCCCTTCCGTTAATTCACACTTTATCTTGATTAAACAAGATTATTTATTTTTACTTTTGCTCCAAAATCTGAACTGCCATCTTGTGAAATTAAGCTACCTAATTTTTAAGTTGACCATAAGTTCGAATTGCTAATTTATTACAGACTTAACCTGTCTAAAAGTTTCATTGTTAAAAGCCTTAATTCTGAAAGCTACACAGTTTTGCTTTGTGGTAGTTTGCGATAAATATTGTAAATGGTCGTCGTCGTCATCGTTTGAAGGGCATCCACTCCAGGCCAGACACAAACAGAACTGGGGCCGAGGGTTTATCCTTTTACTACCCCAGACTGCTGCACTGCCTGGATCAGATGCTGGCAGTGATGTTATTAAGCCAGCATCGAGTTTCGTCATCCAAAACCGTCAGACCGCGTGCTCCATGTGGTGCCCGATGTATGGGGCACATTGTTAGTACATGGTCTGCGGTTTGCTCTGAGGCGCCACACTCGCAATTCGGTGAAGGAGCGAGACCCCATTTGTGCATGGACGAATGGAATCGCCCAACACCAGTCCGCAGGCGGTTGAGCTTAACCCAAGCTGCTCGGGGTAAGCCCATCCCAACAGGCCTGACACTGGTCCCGGGCACAAAAGCGCGGAGCCTGGAAGCATTTTCACAGTACTCCGCGTTCCATTTGTGATTCGTCCATTCAGAGGCGCGGATGCCAAGTTTGGCAAGATTGTCCAAGAGATTCCGCGCACCTGGCACAAACGGGCGTCTGGATCTTAGTCTCACTTGGCCAATATCTGAGGACCCATTTAACAGACCATGCAAAATATGATCGGGGTCCAGAGATCCACGGTAAGCCAAGGAGAGTGTCGCTTCCAGTCGGCGAAGCTCAGCTGGCTGGATGCCTGAAAGTACAGGTAGGTGGTCCGTTGGAGTGGGACGCAGGCATCCAGTAACTATGCGCAAGGCGTCATTCAAGACACTGTCAATGAGGCGAGTGTGAGCACTGCGACACCAGACTGGCGCACAGTACTCAGCTGTTGAGTAGACTAGAGACAAGGTGGCTATGCGTAGTGTTTTAGCACCAGCACCCCATCCCGAGCCCACGAGTCGCCTCAACAGTGTGACGCGCGATGATAGTTTTTTGCGCAATGCCACTAAATGGTGACGAAACGTGAGCGATCTGTAAATGGTTTTTAGTGCTCTTTAAAAACAATGCATTTTTTGTTTGTAAAATTATAACTGTTGTTAACTTTGCAGCTTGATTAGTTTATATATCTTCTGGTTAACAATGTACAACATAGCAGTTTTCACTAAAACAAATGAAGTGGAATGTGTTCCAAATAATTGGTTTAAAAGTGAGACAGAAGTTTATTGGCCTAATTCTGTGTCACGAAATGCTCTCAGTAGAGAAATAAAACTCAGATCAAGGCCAGATCTTTCTTCATGGATGTTATACGATGTTCGGGTTCTTCCGGGTGGTCGTTCGCAGTAAGTTTCATTTGTAATATGGCTATTTCTTTCTATCTTCCACAAAAGATTGCAGATGCAATATACTCCTGACTTTAATACTACAATTTCAGGTTCGTATGAAGAAGCAAGAAAAAAAGCCAAAAAGGCTGAAGATACTTCTGATATACAAAGTGATTGCAACAAAATTTCAAAGTAAATGTTTCACTTTATAATAAAATAAGCAATACATTTCAAGATTCATAATTTAAATAAAACCTTAAATTTTTTTAAATTTACCGTCCCTCTCTGTAAAATTAGTGTTACTGGGTTTTGTATAAGCCTATTTTTTATCAGGAGAAAGCGCAAGAGAACATTAAAGTTTTTGGATGAAAGTAATAGTGAAGATGGAGAAGTTGAAATTATACCCAAAAAACATAAGGGTGAGTATACTGTTGCAGTTATTTGATGTTTTTTTCAAAACCTGTATTTTTTTTGAAACAGTGGTCGGCAACCTTTTTTTACGATGGCCCAAATTCTATCATTAGAAATTATTGAAGGTCCAGCAGCACACTTGAAACATCATAGGCGTACTAGCCCAAAAAAATTGGGGGGGCAGTGAAGTTTTGCCCAAATAATGATTTTATTGTACATTACGGATATGACAAAAAAATTGTCTGAGATTCTCGGACGAAAAACCAATCTTGTCCTAAAATCATGGTGATCTCTAAAAAAAAAGGCCTTCGCATGAATTAGTCTCCTAATTTTCAATTTTCGTTCCAAAATCAAGGTGTTCTTTAAAAAAAAAAGGTCTTCACCTAAATTTGGTGAATGAAAACGACAGACGCGGTTCATACTTACTTTATTACAAAATGTATTATGCGGCCCAATACATTTTGCTAAAAGGCCCACAATTGGGCCGCGGCCCACAGGTTGCCGACGACTATTTTAGAAAACCAATATGGGAAACAAGCACGACTGTCACTCTCAGCTCCTCCTTGCTTGGATAGATTTGATAATCAAATTAATAACGATTTGCCCATAATTCAGGATAGAAATTGGTGGGTCATCCGTGAAAGAAACTTGTTGGCGGGTGATGTCAGCTCTCATAAAAAATGAAGTCTGCCAGTATTATAATTGGTCAGGCAAAATGTGGATACCAAACACTCTATAAATTCTAATTCAAATAAATTACAATGTATACTTTTTTAAATTATTATCGCAAGGTATAAAAATATTTTTAACTATCATTTTTCTTTTTTGAAGTTAGATTAAAAAAAATTTTTAAATCCAGTATTTAGCGTATTTTGGCTCCAATCTTACCGCGACAAAGTGCGATTGGAACTTTATGAGTATCTCCCTTTAAGCATTTTGCGAATATTTGAACGCCAAATGAAGATAATAAATTTATTTTATTTTATCTCTATATTTATCCTCCTGACTCGCAGGAAAGCGACGGAGGCGCCATACACAGGGCAAGCAGTTACCTCGACCTGCTTCCGGAGATGCCAAGACATTGCTGTCCGCTTGTAATTTAATAGAGATATGACATTAGTTTAGAACTGCTTGCCAGGACCACCAAGCAGGGAAAGTGGCGTAAAGCGTCTTTCCCAAGGACACAACAAAATGGCGCGAGTAGGTTTTGAACCGAGAACATGTTGATTATGAGCACGGCGCTTTAACCACTCGACCACTCTGCCGACTATTTTTTTTAATGCGTTAACACCAGCATTTTTACTGTTAATATAAGATACGAAATTTTTTAAAGCGTTAACACAAGCATTTTTACTATTCGAGGAAGGTTTAAATTTATGCCCTGGTATGAATGCCTTTTTAGATACTACGGCTACAGCATTGTATTCTGTTTTACTCTAACTAGTCCTTGCAATGGACACCCCTCTCAAACTTCAATGCCACTCAACTTAAACAACTGACTCAAACACGGACACACTCTTTACATGATTTTAATTTTTACTTAAATTCGCCCAGAAATATGAATGTCACAATCATCTGAAAACCAGACTTAACACCTGAGGAATGTAGAGAAAACCTCAAACACATTCACACTACCAACACCTTACAATACCTTAGTTCTAGAAAAAATAACGAAGTTACTAACACCACACCCTATGACGTTCATTCATCAGAACAAACATCACCACGTCATATGCGTACAAAACTGGCACAGCTCAGAGCTAACAAATCACCACTCTTGCAAAGTTACCCACATACAGTGAACCCTAATACTTACACCCCACAATGTTCACTATGCTTGTCCCAGACACATGACACTAATTCTTTAACTGCATCAACTACCAGCACAACACCACTAGTCTGTGGAAAAGGCCTTTAGAAGCAGCAGAGGTAATCCAAGAGTGGGAATCTAGATTGGCTTTTTCGAGAGATTAAGGGATGGCTACTCCAAGATATCGGAGGTGGGGCAACAACAACTCTAACTAGTTTTATGTTTGTTACAGGAGAGCTGTGATGGCAAACCCTGTGCTAGTCGCGGCGGTCTCAGGAAAAAGCATTGAAAAGGAGATTAGCACCTGGATGGGGAATTGGCGGGACCGTGCTGGTGGAAAAAAAATTGGAAGTGTTACCAAAGACTTTTAAGATCGTTTGTCAATTTGTCTTTGCTTTTATAAAAATAAAATATATGTGTCATTGAAAGTGATTATGTGCAGTTATATGATAGATTGAGTAAGTAATAAATCTAAGTAAAAACTAAATACCCTCAAACAGGAGGAATTTTTGGGTCTTGACTGCTATTCAAACGTATAATAATAAATATACTGCAAATTTTGTAATGATTTTGCACTCTGCTTATGCTTAAAAATGTATCGGAAAGTATAAGGTCATAACAGAAAACTTGCAGTTTACCATTACTCTCCCTATATATATATAAACCGTACTCGTCCTGTACATATAATATACAGGGAAAGTACAGGGAACTTGCAGTTTGCCTTTGCTCACCCTATGAACAAACCATACTCGCCCAATACTTATAATGTACAGGCAGAGTACTGGGTGAGTACAGGAAACTGCTGTTTGAGTACAATTCAGACTGCATTGGGCCGATTTATTGCTCATGTGCAACATGTTATTTCATTTTAGTTGTAAAGTTTATAACTAGGTGATTCAGCTTATTTCAGTTTTCCTTGATAAACTATGTATTTAAAATATATAAAGCAATGCTGGAATAGATGACGTAGTCATGCCCTATAACGCCCGGCAGGCACCAAGCTAAGCCGTTACATTTCCCTGCATTTGCCGTGCTTTAACGGCAGTCAATTGCACTTGGCATAGCACGGTAAACGCTACGCCGCCCATGTTTTGCCCTGTAACGCCCGGCAAGCACCAAGCTAAGCCGTTACATTTTCCTGTATTTGTCACGCAACGACAGTCAATTGCACGTGGCAAAGCACGGTAAACGCTAGGTCGCCCCTGCTTTCGCCCTGTTACGCCTTGCAGGCATCCTACTTGGCCTGTTTCATTTCCCTACATTTGCCCTGCAAAAATGCTTGGCAATTATCGGGCAAATGCTAGATAAGACTAGGCTCTAGAAACACGGCATTGCTCTGCCGTGTGTTTGCCTTGCTTGGGCCGGGCAGGTTTTTTTTGACTGGGAAGAATTGAGCCTTGAGGAACGCCAATATTAATAGCTTTATATGAAGAAGATGCATTGTTATAGTTACGAATTGTTGTCTTTTATAGAGATAATTTTCGATTAGTGAATGAGCTGGGCCTCTTATGCCATAGTGATACAATTTGTCTAGTAAAATTTTGTGCCAGACTGTATCAAAAGCTTTACGAAAATCCATAAATATTAAAGCGGTGTAATGTTTGTTGCTTATGGCATCATAGGCATTAGTTAATATGTCCATCAAGGCGTGGATTACACTGTGGTTTTCTCTAAAGCCGTACTGATTAGGATATAAAATCTTGTTTTTACAAAAAAATTTAGTAAATCGATTTTTTATTAATTTTTCCAAAATTTTTGATAAGTTAGGAAGTAAGGCAATTAGGCGATAATTTCCTATATTATCTTTATTACCTGATTTAAAAATAGGAATCACTTTGGCAGTTTTAAAGATATGGGGAAAAATACCAAGTTCAAGAGCTTTTCCAAAATAGACAGCTAATATGGGTGCTAGAACAAATGCTCCTATACGTAAAAAAAAATTACTAATGTTATCACATCCACAAGCTTTAGACGGGTTTGTTGAAAGTAACATGTAAAAAATTTCGTTAGCCGTTGGAGGTTCTAGGACAATGGAGTGTAAAACTGGATTTTTGAGATAAGCAGAGTAATTGGTGTTGTTTTGATTTTCCATATTTTTATCTAAACTATTCCCGATTTCTACAAAATATTTATTAAATTCTTCTGCTATATCAGATGGATGATCAATAAATTTATTATCGACGTTAATGTTTTTAACGAAAGAGTTAACGGTTTTACGAGGAATAAGTGAATTAATTATTTGCCACACTTTTTTCGGATTGGTGTTATGTTTATGAATATATTCCGTGTAATACATTTTTTTTGACAATTTTTTAACTCTTGTTAATTTGTTAGCGTATTTTTTAAAAAATTGTTTTTCAAAGGCATTACCCGTCAAAAAGTAAGTGCGGTATAGCTTTTGTTTATGTTTGATGGAAGTAATTATACCTCTTGTCAACCAAGGCTTTTGACTGAAACGCCTCCATTTTCTAGAAACAGTTTTCATTGGTGCATGTTTATCGATAACTGCTTCTATATTTGCTATTAAGTAATTAAAATGCGTATCAAAATTTGTTGATGTTATTGGTAGATTAATGAATTCATAAACTATTGGTTCTAAAGTATGGTGTAGGTCATGGCGAAATGCATCTTCTTCAACATTATTAATATTGCGGTATGTTGTGTTGGTTTTTATGATTGGAGGGATATACAATAAGGAGGAGATAGAGCAAAAGATAGGAAGGTGGTCAGAGATGTGAAACTTTAATATTTCAGGGGTAATTTCCTCCTTAACTATGTTGGTTATTATATGGTCGATTGCTGTTTGAGACGAACTCGCACTGCGAGTGGGTTTATTTACGCAGCACATAAATCCGTTACTGTAAAGTGCGTCTAAATATTGGTGCAATAAAGGGCTATACTGATCGCTGCACATGTTTATGTTGACATCACCCATAATAATAACGTTCTTATTACAACGGTTTAGCATCTGAAGTGATTCATCAAGCGCATCATAGAATTGAGAATGATTGTTGTGAGGATGACGATAGATTACAGCAAAAATATACCGGGATTTTATGTTTGGAAAACTAATGTTCAACCACAGATCTTCACAACCGTTGACTCCAAGTTTAAGGGTTTCATTAACTGTGAAGTTTAAATGATCAGAAATATATGCACCAACACCACCAGCTTTTGTTGAGGAAGGACAATGAATAAAGGTATAACCAGGAATAGTAATGTTTGTAGAAGGTTCAACATTTATACGGATCAATGTAAAACAAATAAATTTCTAATATTTCTACCATAATTTTAATGCTAATTATTGCAGCAAATCTTGTTGGAGTTTCGAACCGCCTTCAGTTATTAATGATCCTTGTGTTTACTTTAATTGATTTTTTCTTTTTCATGCCGGGTATTTTTTGTTAAAATTTCAATAATTATCTTAAACCAACGTTTTCATTCTTATTTATTGTACATCGTTTTTTGTAAAGACTGCTGTTAGTTATTGATAGAGAGTAAGTTGGCCTTTGTGAGTAATTACCTGTTTCAAAAAGTAGAAGACTGTTACGACGTATACTGTATCGAATTAAGTTGTTTAGCCCCAAAAGAATTTTTGAGTAAAAACAATTTTAAATCGCATTTGCAATCGTATTAACGTGCTTTTGCATTGACGTTATAATCATTAGATCAATTTCCCATTGGGTGCATATTTTAAACGGCTGAAATTCGCTATAACACTAATCTTAAGCTCAAGCCTAGTATTAGCTTAAGTCCAATTTAAATATTGAGCTTAACTTTAGCCCTACCAGTTTGTGTATCATTCAATATTTAATAGACGAGGCTGTTTGTGTCCAATTAAAGACAAGAATTCTTCTTATTTTGCTCCAAAAGAACAAAAGTTTTTTCGAAGCCGCTTTACAAGAGCAAACGTGTAGGATTTTCATTTAGATGATTTAATTTATGTTTTTTTTCATAGTATTAGTTGCTTCAACTAGATGGCCTTGAAGGTAAAAGCAAAAATAGACGAACGTAGTAGATAAATCGACGATGGATTTTTTTCATAAACGCGCGATTTAAACAATTTATACCAGGGTGGGAAATCTGCGTCTCGTAGGCCAAATGAGGCCCGCAAGATGTTTTAATGCGGCCTGCGAGTGGTTGGGAAGAAGCATGTCAATCTCACACTTAAAATGGGGCTTTTGAGTTTAATTAACTACCAGGGTTTGATAATAGAAATGTTTACCAACCAGAAAGAAAATTCAATGACATCCTAATAGAAAAACATCAAAAAAGCTGATGAATAGACAAATTACGCTTTTGTATAGAGACTAATAGAATAAACAAACAGACAAATTACGTTGCTCGTTATGTGATAACTTTTCGGTCTGTACTCAGTGACGCCTTTAGCAGGGTGCGAACGAAGCGACCGTACCGGACCCTTACGCAGGAAATTGCTATATTTTTTCATAGTAGTACCATGACGGTGGCACCTTTAAAGTTTTTTTAAGAGATCGCTTTCTTCCGGAAAACTAAAAAGTGATGCCCCCTATTTTTCATGCACAGGGCCCTCTTTTTGTACTGCCATCTCTGTCTATACTCGTCTTTGAAGTAGCTCAGTAGTTTTATAAAAGATGAAGAAGCGTAGTCTGTGGAATCATTACTTTTTTTTTAAATTAACGAACATTTTTTGCGGCCCACAGATATTCTGTTATTTGGTTTTTTAGTTTGATTACAGATATTACAGATATTCGTTTTTTAGTTTGATATATTACAGATAACAGATATTCTGTTATATTTTCTTATTTGGTGATGGGCCTGCGAGTGCAATCAGGTTCCCCATCCCCATCCCTGCTTTACATTCTTCTTTTTACTCAAACAGATGTAATTTTGGTGTTATGCGTTTTGTCGAAACATTTTTACACGGCGATTTTCTTCAAGTTACCAGCTTACCGAAATATTAATATTCAATTCACCGAAAAACAATTTACGAAGAGACCTAATCCTCGTCTTTAATTTCGACCAGACGAGTTTAGGTCAAGAGACGTAACAAATAACACAAATATGAGTAAGTCTTATAAAACTATAGAACTAGAGCGGCCATTATTATTAACATTGGAAATCTATATCTCTGTATAAAAAGATTTATTTACAGGAGTTCTTGACGTGATTTTCTACGTATAACAAACAAGTTAAGTAGCACACGAAGGGGAACTGCGCCATTCCCAGTGATGGATATTCAAAATTAGGGGCCTGAGGCAAAATCCAAATTAGGGGCCCCCAACAAATGACGTCACAAGAATTCGATTACTATTTTACCAATGTCATCTATAAAGATAGGCTACGAAATATTGGGAAAAATTGATTCTGATACGAAACTTGAAACAACTCAAATGAGTGGCAGACACAGGAAGTTATTATGAAAGATTTACACGTGGCCCGACAGTTAATCGAACAACACCTGATCGAAATGACACTTAATCGAAACGACATTTTATCAAATAATGAAGGAGAAAATTTACAACTTTAAATCTATCCCAATTTTGTCAATTTTTTATCCCAAAAACATACAGTAGTACTTTATATCTGCCCGGTTTTGCTGATTTTTTATCCCAAAATCATAGATTTCTAAAAGTAAGATCTTTTCTGTAAATCTGTCTCTGGTTTCTGCAAGAGGGCTACAAGAGTGGATCCATGGCACAATGCTCCCCCTCTAAATAACTGACTACGTAAAAACAATGCAAAAAAATGATAGCAATAAGCATCTAACAAAACATAACCATGACAAAAGATCTACTTGTTGCCCTTCTAAAAATGCATTGTGCAGAAACCTTGTTAAAAAACCTTGACCTTGACATCGGCAAAAAGTTATAAAAAATAAAAACAAATTGTCTTCTTACTGTTGGCCTCTGCTTTTTATCAATTTAATTTACAGTAACAAAAAGATTGTTTAATCGCAGAAACATACAAAAATAAATCTTTTTTTTATCAATTGTCGTTTCGATCAACTGTCGTAGCAACGGGTTTACAAACCAAAAACACAATTAGTAAAAAAGTTAAAATAATGTGAAAACCTTTTTTCTCTACATTTTTTTACTGCTCTATTGTCTTTTAATTGGTGTGCATATCCTTCATTTTTCAAAGGTGGAGGTCACTTTTAAATTCTTTCCTTTCATGCATATATAATTTTTAAATTTTATCATTGCTTGAACTCGATTTCAGCCTTTTTTTTACCAAAACAAGGACTTGACCCAAGTCCTTAAATCAATAACTGTTGACTTGGAATTGATTTTGTGTGCTTAGTAAGCAAGGCTACATGCAATGCATAGAAACGACTTGGGAAATAGTTTTGAAAATTCGAATTTCGTAGACTGAGATTCATGCTTTCATGGACTTATACTATTTGTTGTGATGTCATTAACAATCTAAAACAAGTTTTGAGATAGCAGAATAACTACAAACACTATTTCATCTTAAAGAATTAATTTGTCAACATCATGAAACTTTAGTGAATTCAAAATAATTGCGAAGCAAATCGATATCAACAAGAAAGCAGACGAAAAAGTTTTTGCTGGAATACGATCTTTACAACAAGATGGCTACAAGTTGAGTGTGTCATTATAACACAGGAAAATAACTTAATTTTATATTTAATAATGAAAATTCAAAAAGCAAACGAAAAAAGATTTTGTACAAAAATTCGTGTTACGGTGTTTATCAGTAATTACACAAATCAGAATATTTTATTATCACAAAACAGAAAGTTATAGGGTTTACGGCATAATTTCGTTTTGGAAACAAAAATAAAAACTTTTTTAGATTACAGTTTGATGTTCGATGTTCAACGAAAAATTAAGTTTGATGTTCAACGAAAAATTAAATTGATCTTTGGCGAAAGTCATTTCCACGCGAGTGACTCTTGTATTGTAACATTTACACCTCGAAATTATGCTTCAAAATCTAATTTTGGAAACGATGTTGTCTCTGCTATGACAATAAAATTGGACCAGGCCAGAAAATGCAAAAAACATGAACAAATCACAAAATCAGTGCCAAACATGTGACTCTTCCACGTGTTTGCGGTACTGCTTACAAATTTCCACTTCATGCTTTGATCAATGCCGAGATATGTTCCATGACTAACAGTAACAATTATATAGAGCAGGGGTGGGCAAGCTACGGCCCGCGAAGGTTTTAAACAAATACTTCAATAAAGTTATTAATTGTTTTTTGTCTTGCGATGCATAAATTTATTCATGAAATCGCTCAACTTTCAATCTAATATAGAAAATAAAAGTTAAAAATTTAAAACCAACTGTATCATTACGAAAAATCGATTTCGATTCAATCAATTCAAATAGATTATTCAAATAGAATCTATTTGAATAAGAAACTGATGACGACCTTTATAGCTCGAAATCAATTTTTTGTAATGATACAGTTGGTTTTAAATTTTTAACTTTTATTTTTTATATTAAATTGAAAGTTGACCGATTTTATTAATGAACTTATTTATGCATCGCAGTTTGATCAGTTAAATAAAATCGTCAATGTAACTTTACTGGAAAAAGGGTAATAGATTTCTAATAAAAGACTGTAACATTGTTTTTTGTCTTCAACCAAATTTTTGGTCGTTGCTTTTAGCGATCACTGATTTTTAGAAAACCAAGAAATCTGAGGCAGAATCAAAGTGAAGACCTTTTTTTAGAGGTCACTTAATTTTGGACTTAAAAACTCAGAAATCGGATGCAGAATCAAAGTAAAAATTTTTATTTTTAAGAGATCACTTCTTTTTGAGCTCAAAAATTTAAAAATCCGAGTCAGAATCAAAATAAAACTTTTTTTGAGATCACTATAGTGCGGCCCGCGAGCTAAAAAGTTTGCCCACCCCTGATATAGAGTAATATTGTTTTTCTCAAGTGTTTTTTTTAAAGTAATACAATGATGTAGTTTCATTTCGATAATTAAAAAACTCTTTTTGTGGCGGTGAAATGCGATGTGCATGTAAAAAGATTAAGTTTTGTTGTTTTTATAATATCTGTAAATCGATCTTTTAACACTGCTAAACATCAAAACATAACCAATTTCAAATTATTTTATGTAAAAAAAATTCATTTTTGTTTTTTTATATTTTTTTAAAAAAAAGCAGCAATAACTGCTAGTAACCACAAAAACATGTCGACAAAACATGTGAGCAAGTAAATAAAACTGATCTAAAATATTTTTCATAATTCGACCATTTAAACAATGAAGCAAGCTTCCTTAGCTTCTTCATTGTTCGTAATTGTCGTGCGCGTTGACGTCACTCTTTACGTCTAATTTTTAATTAGGTTTACGACTGTTACAACAGCGAATCCGTTACAATCGCATTTCACGCTAGTTAAATGAGTGTCTAAACGTAAAAATTGAAGTGACCTTGATAAATTACAATTTTGCATACTTTATCAAATAATTTTAAAAAACTTTTTTGCTCTAACAAAAGTTAAATAAATGATCTTCACTCTGCTTAAATTTCAAAAAGATAGCTTAAGTAGTTTTGGAATTATAAATCGTTAATTTAGTGGGCTTCTGAAGTCCGGCCGTTGAGGAGTCAATAGCTCGAAAAAGGTTGAGGAGAATAGGGTTAAGAGATCACCATGATTTTAGGACAAAATTTGTTCTTCGTCCGAGAATCTCAGACAATTTTTTTGTCCTATCCGTAATGTACTAAAAAAATCATAATTTGGGCAAATGTCACAAAATTTGGGCAAAACTTCATTGCCCCCAAGTTATTTTTGGCTGGTACGCCTATGTGTCGAGGGCCACTGAATATGTGGAGGGATCACTGTATGTGTCGAGGGGTCACTGTATATGGTCAGAGTCCAGGGTTTCACGGTAAGCCAAAAAGAATGTGACTTTTAGTCGGCAAAGCTCAGCTGGCTGAATGCCTGAAAGTATGGGTAAGTGGTCTGTTAGAGCAGGACGCAAGGGTAAACTAGGCGCAGGAACAAAATAGTCATTGTGACCGGAAAGATAATTTAACAGTTTTCAAATTAAAAAACTTCAAGCTGTAATAAGCTTTTTTAAACACGGCCTACTATATGGCCTGATAAGTCTAAATTTTTTGACGGATTTTAAAAAGCCTACTGTGTAAACACGATTGCATAGAATTTCGTGCCAAACAACGTGCTAGGCTTAGCTGGGCAATATAGCAAGTACATAACATCTGGTATATGTCATACATTTTTAATAGATTGCTATTTCGTTTGACGTAAGATTTTATGATATCGAATGAAAATGAGTATTCTTAAGTACACAAGCAAAACACTTGCTAATTCTGGTATCGATATACAGTAATTAAATATCCTAATAGTCGACAAATTAAGTACATTGATTGCAAGCGAAGTTTTTTGATCTAAAGCTCAATTATAAAATATGTAAAATATACAAATGCAATGAAAGAGTTATATGGTATTATTATTATTATTATTACTTTTTAAAATTTTATTTCCATATTCATACTCCTGACTCGCAGGAAAGCAACGGAGGCGCTAATACACCGGACAAGCAATTACCCTGACCTACTTCCGGAGATGCCAAGATATTGCTGTCCGGTTGAAATTTTTTATTTAATTTTTTAGTTTTATAGCAATTTAGAACTGCTGACCAAGATTGTCAAGCAGGGGAAAGTGACGTTAAGCGTCTTTGCGAAGAGCACAAAAGAATGTTGCAAGTAAGTTTTGAACCGAGACCATGTTGATCACAATTACGGAGGTCTAACAACTTGACCACGCTTCCGCTTAAAGTAGTACAAGGGATCTATAAGCATAGTCACAATGCAAAAACAATTCTAAATAATTAATTTTTTTGTTGTGTACTTAAATTTTTAAAATTTTTCAATGTGTAAAAGTTGTTTTAAAACATATATGGGTGCTTGCCAATTGCTACAATCAAACTTTTTTCAAAAATTGTTATTATAGTCGACTATTGAAAATTGTTTACATAAGATATCTGTTGCTCTTGTTGATAAAATGTTAATTTGGTTGTCGCAGCCAGTAAAAAATAATAAATGCTCTGAAAATATTATGTTTTGTTATCTTCGTAAAATGCAGCAAGATCATGATTTGGGCAATCGTCGATAAAATATCGGCAAAATCAAATTGCCCTCTAAAATTGTTTTGGCCGGTACGCCTATGGACCTCAAGTACAGCTTTTTCTATGCAACAAAAAAACGTACTTTTGTTTTAAAAATTTCCCTTCTCACCCGCCAAAAAGTTTTCCCCCGCCCCTGCTTAGTTGCAGAAGTGCTAGGCTGCACGTAGGAGGTACAACTTTATTATTATATGACGTATCATATGATGGGAAGTTTTTGTAAAGTCATAGGTTTAAATAGGGCCCGCCAAAGTTAATAAAATTCAAATTTTTTAAAGGTTTTGTAACGTCACAAAGCTACACAAGGTCGGTTTGCTCTGCTCAGGAATCTTTTTACAAGTTTCATTAGTTAAAGTAAAATCAAATCTTTGAATAAGTTAAATTTATCAAAGTTTTGCCTCATTAAATTTTTCTTCAAAAAATTCATTTCTTACTAATTTAATAAATTTTATCGAAGCTACAAACACTTTTAATATTTTATTTTGTTTGGTTTGTTTTTTATATTTTGTTTCGTACAATCCTGTAGTTAGCGGGACGTTACCCTCAAGCCTCTTCACTGAAGTTAGATGGCGAATCCCAAATTTTATCCTCATTTCTTCTTCGTTTGGGGAGATAGATGGGAGCTAAACAGACCACAAGATGGCCGGACATGTTTCTATTAACCAGGTTGCCAGTTCTTGTCGACATTTGAGAGCCCACGAGCACCTTTTGGATGGTGATAAATGGGGCAAGATATTATTATGTGTTCAGCTGTCTGCTCCTTTGCGCCACACTCACAGGCTGCCGTAGAAGCCATACACTATTTGCGCGTTTCTAAACGGAATAGAACAACGTCGGTTCAGAGGCGGTAAAGCTTGACTCATGCAGGTCTGGGAAAACTAATTCCCGGCAACGTTGGAATAATATCTTTAATAAATGTATGGAGTCGAGAGGCGTTTGCTCCATCTATCTTCCGCCCATCGTGCTACGCTGCTGCTTGACTGAGTGGGGTTGTTCACCAGTTCCAGTGCAGAAGGCACAATTGAGCGTCTTGATTTAATTTGCCGCATCTGTCCACCAAGTGGAGGCAGGAATTTTTTATATAAGAGGTGTTCTGGCTCCTGAGCGCGGAGAGTTAATGACAGTACGGGTTGTGGCGGCGAAGCTCAGTTGGTTGGATGCCTGCTAAGATTAAAAGGTTATGTGTCTGTGTAAGACGCAGGCATCCGGTCACTATGCGCAAAGCATTGTTAATGGGCTTTTCGATAAGGCGAATATGGACACTGTGCACCAAACAAGGGGCGCAGTACTCGGCCATGGAATGGATCAAGGCAAGGGTGGCTGTGCAAAATACTGTGGCATTTTCACCCCAGCTTGATCCAGCCAATTGCCTTTAAAGCCCAACGCAAGATGGTAACTTCTTGCGCAATGACGTCAAGTGTCGTGAGTGCCTTAAGCAGCTTTATGCCAAGAAAAATGGGTTTAGCACAAAACGGTAGGGCTTTTTCATTGACAAAAATGTTAAGTTCACGCCATAACTTCTTTTTGTAAAGGTGGAAAACTGCCGACACAGTCTTGCCTTGCAAAAAGGTTTTAGATTTTTTAAGGTTTTAGAAACAACCTGAAAGCAGTAGCTTTCTAAAGTTGTTCATTATCAATTCATTCTTGCTGCTGCCCGCCGCTCAGATCCAACCTTGGCAACTATCGAATTTACATTCGTTTCTTTATAGACGTCTATAAAACATAAGCGGGTATGATGAAGAAGTGCCTTATTGACGCGGTTACACGCGGTGTGACGCACGTAAACAATACCGGAGTGCAGTTAATGAAACGCTGCAGTTTCCTCGTTACAAAATAAAATAGGAACAAAAGGATTTCTGATTGTTGCTGGGCGGTTCAGTATCGAAACTTTTTCAAAAATCTTTTTGAAACAAGAAGAGACTTCAGTTTTACTTACTTTGCAGTGCAGCGTGCCGCAGTTCAATGAAAAGCCCAGTAATTTAGAATCTCAGTAGAATTAGCAATTTATTGTAGAATAAATCCCGGCAATTTATAGTAGAATCAGGGTTTGTGAAGAGGTTGTGTGGGTATCTATAAAGTCATCTTCAAATGATAAACAAATTAAAAACTTTGCAAAGATGAATATAAACAACTAACAATTAGACAGACCATTCGTGAAAACAAACAGGTTGATAACAATAAATAAGTTTAAACTGCATTAGATACTTGTATTTGCAAAGTAACCAATTAAATTAGGTCATGAAATACGGTAAATAAAATAGTTTCTGACGTAAATTTGTAAACATATCGATCAAGTTTTCAATTAAATTGACAGACAGGTGTTACTGGTTTAAAACTCTACTGCAACAAAAATAAAAAATCTTAAAAAAGCTTTTATTGAACGTGTGTATTAATAGAAAACAGTTGAATATTTTATCCTGTTTAGAAACCTTATTATATTTGTTAAAAATCAAAAATGAGTTTTAATTATACAGTGAGTAATATGACACTCTTTACTGGGAGTACTAGTAGGCCTACCTGGTTTAGTTCTTATATTCCACAGAAAATTTTACTAAGAGTGGATTGGATTATTCCTACAATAATTCATATTTTATTGATTTTTGCTATTTTGTGGATACTGATTTCTTTACTATTTTATGGAGTAAAAACAAAAAAGTGGACTCGATCTAAAAGAAATAAAAATGATCAAATGAACGTAGGGATAATTTACTCTGCCGTTGTAGTTTGTGCCGTCGCATCCCTATTATACACCACGACTAGCATGGTCTATAACAACGTTGGATTTCAAGATCAATTATCAGATTTGTGCGATTCAATGGCTGATATTGTTGTTGTCCTCTATGGGTTTGTCTTGTTCTCAGTTGGTGCTTTCTTGTGGTTTCGACAGCGAGTATTCTATAACAACTTTTTACTAAACGCCAATTATAACAAGATCATCCGTGTTTTTAGTTCCTCCAGCATTATTTTCATTTTTGGTGGCGGTATTGGTGCTTTGGTTATTAACACTCTTCCTGACGATCATATAGGCAGTGCTGATGGGTGCTTGTATCAACCAGACGACAGTTTGAGAGTAATGTATTGGATCTCGTTTATCTCGGTTCTCGTGTTCGGACAAGCGACATTGTTGGGTTTATTCATCTACGCTCTGAAGCAATCGAACGACTCTGGGCTCACCATCAACTCGTTGGCCAAAGAAAAGTCAAATGTGCCTCCCCAATGCAACAGCAACCACGACGACGTCAATAATACCAGTCATCACAATTGTTCTCAAACCAACTATGAATCGTCCAATGCCCAGGTTTACAACCAGACGAAAACAGTCAATCAAATTATGAAGAAAACATTTATTTTTGCACTTTTGTCGACTTTTTTAGATATATTTGGTCAAATATTTATTCACTACATCACTGACCCAGATGGCAACCGTAGAACAAGTATCGCCGTGGGAAGTGTGAATGCGTTTCTCAATTTGCTGTTATTAGTTTTATCACTTGTTAAATATAAAGAAATTTTAACTTCTTTGTGCTGCTCTTTATCGCCATCAAGACCCAATGCAGATCTTGAATCAAGAATATAGCAGAGTTCAGCTTAATAACTGACATCGTACCGTTATTTCTTTTTTGGTTATTTAAGTTGTTTATAGATGGATGTATAAAGACTTTATGGATGGATGTATTAAAACTTTACTTATGAATGTATTAAGACTTTATATGACTATAGTTGTTTATAGACTTGCTGATGAATAACTAAACCAGAGCGATAGCACATCTTATTCATTATTGGTGTTTCATATTAGTGCGTGTCACACTTGATTCATAATTTTAATCTTAACCTTATAATTCTATTGTTGATATTCAGTCTTTTGCGGTAATTTTTAAGCTTTTGATTATGAGGTCATCTTTTTCATTGTTACGTTGTGATTGCGTAATCGGCACACCACCCTTACTTAATTTATTTTTTGCAAGTTGTTCCTACAAGTAATTATAAAGAATCGTTTTACTGTTTTATTTAAGCAAGTTGACTGACTAACGTTTTCTACCATTGTGACGTTTGCAGCAGATTACTTAATTTTGGCTAGAGTGTTTAAGAAACGATTGGTATCATCTACTGCTGTTAAGCTGATTTGATATAATATGTTGTATAGCCTGTGTCTACCACTGTATCTTATTATTGTATTGCGACGTCGTGGACTGCTTTGTCCGATTATAACTTAACATAATGATTAATCTAAGAATTCTGGCTCGATCGAGGAACTTAAATTATTCACTGATAACTTTGGCTGTTACATATATATACAGGGTGTCCATAAATTCCTGCTCACATTTAAAATTTTAATATCTCAAAAACCGCATAAGGTAGAAACTTTAAATTTCCGACAGTGAATTATACCACCATAAAATTTTTTTATTTTTTACAGATTATTTTATTCTTAAAATTATTAAATAATAAGTCATTTTTAATAAAGGTGTAAGTTTGTAACAAAGTATGAAACATGTTGATCATTCAACAAAAAGCATAATGTGTTCTTTGGTACCATAAATTGAAATCACCAACTGCAGTACAACGTAAATTTAAAAATGAGTTTAAACAAAACCCTCCTCACATTTAAAAGCATTAAGAGATGTTTTAAGAATTTTATGGAAACCGACAGGATTTTGGATCGCAAAAGATCGGGTAGGCCAAGCAGTGATGAAGAGACTGTTGATGCTGTGCGTGTAGCATTTCATCGCAGTCCATGAAAGTTTATTCGTGTTGCGTCAAATGAACTTGCTATTCCTCGAAGCACATTTTACAAAGTTTTACATAAACGACTTCGGCTCCATGCTTACAAGTTACAAATTGTTGAAGCTCTTAAGCTGGATGATCACCCTCGCCGAGCAACTTTTGCTAAAGAAATTTTTCAGCGCATTGATGATGGCAAAAATTAAATTCTTGAAATATGGCTATTACTTAAACTGCTAGAAATTTTTAAATATAAAACTTTAATAAACAAACTTTACTTTGCAAAAAACTGTATGATTTTATCTACTTTATTTATTTAGCAATAAAATTTTGAAAAGTGTTCAAGACTTAGTCGGCAGCGTGGTCGAGTGGTTAACGCACCGGACTGATGATCAACATGGTCTCGGTTCAAAACCCACTTGCGCCATTCTGTTGTGTTCTTGGGAAAGACACTTTACGGCACTTTCCCCTGCTTGGTGGTCTTGACAAGCAGTTCTAAATTACAGTAATATCTCTACTAAATTACTAGCGGACAGCAATATCTTGGCATCTCCGGAAGCAGGTCGGGGTAATTGCTTACCCTATGTATAGCGCCTCCGTCGCTTTCCTGCGAGTCAGGAGGATAAATATAGAGATAAAAAAAAAAATAAAAAAAAAATAAAAAAAAAAAAATAAAAAACTTTATGGGCACCCTGTACATATAATACAAAATTTATTTCATCACTGTTTAAAAATCACTTATTCAAATAGAATTGAATAATTTGAATAAATGATTTTTAAATACCTAGTTATTGAATAAATTTTGTGTTAAATAGGTTTAATTTTTTCATTGAGCACTCTGCGGGGAAAATCGATTTACTCCTGCAATATATATACCGTATATACCCGTGTATTAGCCGCCCCCGTGAATAAGCCGCACCTTCTTTGAATGTTTAAAACCTCCCCTCTCAATGGTGACCCGTATATAAGACGCATTTTAATTTGACAATTTTAATGACTACAATAAATGTAAACATTCAACATCAAAAGACGCTATTTTGATTTACAACAAACTAATCTTATACCACAAATCAAATAAATTTAAAGAATTGAACTTCTAAAACCTACGATTGTTACGAAGCTGATTACGTGTACATGTGTAATTTGTAGAAAGTGAAATTTCTCTAGAAAATTTTGGTAATTCTGAATACCCGTGTATTAGCTGCATTCCGATTTTTGGACTACATTTAAGATTAAAAAAGTGCGACTAATACACTGGTATATATGGTACATATAGTATATATATATATATATACGTATATATATACAGGGTGTTTAAAAAATTTTTACATCATTTTGCGGTCTAATAACTTTGGCAGTTCCTGTTTAAATAACTTTAACTCTATACAGTACGTTTATCTTTTCAGGTGTAGAAATTCTTAATTGATAAATTATTCGTACTGCATTCAAACCTGTTTGTTTAAATGGTATTCACTAGCAGAGAAAAGGCGTTTTATGTGTTGGAGTATGCTCGAATAAACTCAAACAAGACTGTGCAGCGTGCGTTTGTGAGAAAATTCTTTAAGAAGTCACCAACAGCAAAGCAGATTTGGGGCTGGAAAAAGAAATTCGAAGGCGAAGGCTGTCTATGAAGAGCAATTGATCTGCACAACCAGCAACAGCAGAAGGGAAGGTCGAGCGGATTCGTCAAACACTCTTGCGAAGCCCCAAAAAGTCCATAAGAAGAACAAGTATGAAGATCTTGATACCTCCAACGATAGTTTGGTCGGTAGTAAGGAAACGTTTGTTAATGAAACCCTACAAACTGCAGCTCGTTCAGGCCATAACTGCAGATGACAATCGAAAGCGTAAACAATTCTGTGTTAATATGCAAGAGAAACTTGAAGAAGACGAGTTCAATGAATGTCTTGTGTTCAGTGATGAGGCCACATTTCATACGAATGGCAAAGCCAATAGGCATAATGTTCGCATTTGTGGCGAAGAAAATCCCCATGCCACTATTGAGCATCAGAGGGACTCAAACAAAGAATCACTATCGTTCTGAAGACAGTTACCCAAGACATACTGCATCGTGTTTGGGAGGAGCTAGACTACCGACTTGACGTGTGCCGGGTAACAGGCGGCGCGCACATTGAACATTTGTGAAATCTTTTATGGTCATTAAATCTTGTTTTTGTCAACATTAAACCTGTTGAATTTCATTTACTTCAACTATGTAGTTTCTGTAATATTTACATGTCAAATGATGTCAAATTTTTTTAAATTCCCTGTATATAATAGTTCTAAAATTTGTTTAAATATATACCGCTTTTTTTAATTTTTCTGTTAAATGGATGATATAAAATATAACCAGAAAAAAGTAAAAATGATTTAGGATGTTGTTTTTAAGTAGCGTTGTGTTTCTGTACTCCCCTATCACTATCAGTTTTGCTTGTTGCAGAAAGCTAACGATATACTAATTCAAATTTATATCAAAAAAATAATAATCAACAACTTTTTTGTTAATTTAAAAAATCATTGAGAAAAATTTTGTTACTTTCCAGCAAAAACTACCAATTTTTTTCAGTGTGGCAACATTGTTATTTCAAACTCCAAACTGATTCTAACATGTAAGCCAAAGTTCCTAACTTTGGTGTAAGCAATTGTGAAACTGTCAAAGTGGTTTTAAATCAGCGCCACCGAGAAGTTTTAGCATTTTTCTTTACATTTTGGTGTCTCCAGCGTTCTGGAAAAACCTCAATTTTAAGTACAGAATTTGAAGATTGCGTGAAGTAAAAGGTTTTTCTTCCCAAAGCTTTCTATCTGACACTCTTCAGGGAAAATCGTCAAAATGAAGCAGAATTAAAACCGAACCAAGTTATAAAGGGTAAAGCAGAGTTCTCATGAGCTGAAAGAAGTTAGCCAATGAGAGAAAAGTTTAAGAAATTTTCAAAGAGTAGACGAATTCTTTTTGCTTACACAGAAGGGGATTGAGAGATTTAATGAAAATTGCTTCAAGAGCAGAAAGGTGAAAAGAAGAGCGACCTCGAGCGAGAATAGAAAATTTTTCGTTGCTGTAGTGAAGAGTGCATTGGGCGTTGTCAAGAAGATGTTGACCAATGGAGGATTCGTGAAATTGTTGTGGGCGTGTGTTGGCCTTGCAAGAGCGGGAAAGATTTTGGCGGTTGGCCGAGGCAGGAAGATTGGTGATGGATCTAGGAACGTGTTGTTTAATTCACTGTTCTAGGCGTTGAGACGTGCGACCAACGTACCGACTATCGCAGTGGCACACAAACTGGTAAATAACATTGCTGTGATGATGGGAAGGTAACACGTCTTTCTTAATCGCTGGTAAGAGCTGTCGGGTGTTAAAAATAACACGTGGTTCGATGGAGAAAAAGCAGCGTTTCACAGCAGATGTAATCTGCTTTTCGAACTTCATTGAAACATTTCCAATCCATGGATGTGTAGGTAGACAAAGCACTTTTCTACTGTGTGAACCGGATTAGAATTTAGTTGTTGAAGTTTTCGTTTGAAAGCCGAATTGATTGCATGTTCCGGGTAGCCATTTTCTAAAAGAATTGAACAAATTTTGCCAAGCTTTGGGTCCAGTTTGCGTTGTTATCATTTTTGTTGAGGATGACAACGACAAGATGAAGACAATTTTTAATGACACGACCAAATTTCTTGATCTTGGACCAGTCACCAACAAAGACAACACCCGCTAAAATTGAATCACGGATACAACAACGGTTACTACAGCTGAGGAAAGAGTGCCTTATTTCTAAGCAAGTTTACAAAGCAATCCGACCCACTGGCTCTCAGCGACCGCGCATGTATGGTTTTTCGAAAATACACAAAAAGGACGTACCCTTACGTCCGATTTTGTCTATGACCGGATCGGCCCAACATCAGCTAGCTAAATGGCTTACTTCTCTTCTTCAATCTGTTCTCCAAGACCTTTCTTCTAATTGTGTGTCTGATTCTTTCACCTTTGTAAAAGAAGTCAGAAAATTTACCTTTTTTCCTTCCTCTGTCTTTTTTTGTTCTTTTGATATTTCCAGTCTTTTCACCAATGTTCCGCTTGCTGAAACCATAGAAATTTGCGCTGACGCCCTTTACAATGATGACTAAATGGTGCCATCCTTTCCACGCAACATCTTTGTCGAATTAATGTAGCAAGCCACCTCCTCTGTGGAATTCAACTTTAATAATAACATGCATCGACAAATCGACGGCGTCGCTATGGGCTCACCGCTCGGTCCAGCTTTAGCTAACATTTTTGTTGGCTACCAAAAAGCAAAACTCTTCAACATCGCCAAAAGACCGTTAGTGTACGTCCGGTACGTTGATGACACTTTCGCTGTATTCAACAATGAAGAAGACTGCAACACTTTTTTCATCCACCTCAACTCCCTTCATCCCTCACTTCGCTTCACCTACGAAAAGGAATCTAATC